>CAJVGC010000432.1:18681416-18713950 GCA_910822075.1 Senecio squalidus | reverse complement strand
CTGCCAGGACTTGGCCCTTCATGCCTGTCTAGGTCTATACTCTATGAATAGGCCCCCCAACTTAGGCCCACTTTGCAATCTTCCTGACCTTTCGGGAGTTGCCAATATGTCCTTGATGGGTAGTTCCGTCATGACTACAATTGGGTAAGCTTGGACGTATCGAGGCAACCGTCTAGCCGTGTGTATGAGAGCTAATGCTAGCTTTTCCATGGGCGGGTAGTTCAACTCAGCTGCTCGTAGGGCTTTACTCACGAAATAGACAGGAGTTTGTTTTCCATTCTCTTCTGATATCAATACTGCACTTACGGTGTTAAGGGAGGCCGCTAGGTACACAAACAGCTCCTTTCCTTCGGTTGGGGCCACTAGGGCCGGTAACTGAGTTAAGTATCGTTTTAACTCCTGAAAAGCATCTTCTGCTTCAGCCGTCCATACGAAGTCGGTTACGTTGATACTCTTTTTTAATGCTTTGAAAAAAGGCAATGAGCGTTCAGCGGATCTCGAGAGATATCGGCTCAAGCCTGCTAATCTCCCATTCAAACTCTGGACTTCTCCCAGCGTCCCAGGGGACTTCATCTCGGTAATTGCTTTGATCTTGTCAGGGCACGCTTTGATGCCTCTCTCGGTTATTACATGACCTAGAAACTTTCCCTCTACCACACCGAAGGTACATTTCTTCGGATTTAATTTCATGTTTATACTTCTCAATTTCCGGAAGGTTTCACCAATGTCATAGATCATATCTTCCTCCTTGTGGCTTTTAATAACAAGATCGTCCACATAAGCTTCCAGATTTCGACCGATTTGTGCTTCAAAGGTTTTATCAATCATCCTTTGGTAGGTAGCCCCAGCATTCTTCAGTCCGAAGGGCATTTTTTTGTAACAAAATATGCCGAAATCTGTGTAGAACGCTGTCTTATCTTCGTCCTCAGGTGCCATTTGGATTTGATGATAACCCTTGTAAGCATCCAGAAAACATTTGTACTTGTAGCCCATCAAGGAGTCGATCTTCCAATCGATTTCAGGCAGCGGGTAGTTATCTTTCGGACAGGCCTTATTTATATTCTTGAAGTCTACACACATTCTCCAAGAATGGTCACTTTTTTCAACCAAAACCGGGTTTGCCACCCACGTTTGGTATCTTGCCTCTCGAAGGATTCCTGCATCCAATAGTTTGCTTACCTCCTCCTTGATGATTTGGCTACGTTCCGGTGCCATTCCCCTTTTCTTCTGCCTAATCAGTTCTACACTAGGGTACGTCTTGAGCCGATGTTCAGCTATGCTCCTAGGCACTACTGTCACGTCTGATGGCGTCCATGCGAATACATCCATGTTGCTACTGAGTAACATAAACAACTTTTCCTTACAAGATCTGGATAGATGCGACCCTATGGCGATAGTTTGTTCCAGGAATTTTGGGTTGATGACAAGCTTTTCCTCTGGATCGGGGCTTATCTCCGGTAAATTATCCGATCTTTCCGCAGAAGCACACCACTTTTCTCTTCGTCTCTTAGTACGAACCGTTGCAATACCACGGGGGGTGGGGAACTTCATCAATCCGTGAAAAGTGGACGACACTGCTCCTAACTGGTACAATCCTGGTCTCCCTAGGATGATGTCGAAAGGGGCTGGTGCTTGAATCACTGCAAAATTCATCCATTCGGTCCTCATGCGTGGATATTCTCCTAACGTCAATGGGAGGGTTATCTCTCCCAGGGGCCACATCATTTCATTGTTGAACCCTTGGAGTGCCGACTCTGGCCTTCTTATCCGCGCTTGGACCGATTTCCTAAGTTGCCGGAAAAAATGTTCATAGATAACTTCTGTGGAACTTCCCGTATCTATGTATACCCTGGGAACGATGGCGTTCCCCATCCTTCCTTCCACTATGATGGGATCCAAGGTAGGGAAACATTCACTCCGGGGAGGGAACGCTATCTCCTGATTCATCCAGGTGGGGTCAGGTTCCTTTCTTTTCAGAGGCAACGTATCCTTGCCTATCATGTTGACGGTATGTGTCTTGGTTCCGGGAGATCGGTCCTCCTTCCCCCTCCGGTTATTCCTGTTACCCTGAGGTACTCCTTTCTTAATATCTTTGATCAGGTGTGCAAGCTCTCCTGATTTGACTGCCTCCTCGATCCTTCTCTTTAGGTGGTAGCAGTCGTTCATGTTGTGCCCATGGTCTAGGTGGAATTCGCAGAACTTATCTGATAACTTCCTCTCCTTTTTTTCCAACATCGGATAAGGGGCTGGGAAGTTCTTTCCTACAGGCTCCGTTGACAAGATCTCGCAAGGGGTTTTTGTAAGCGCTGTGAACACTTCCTTTCGTCTATAATCAGTACCGGAGGTAGCGGCTGGGTATGGATTTGGGTATGGACCCCGACTACGCTGTTCCGGCTGTTTCCCTTCATTTCTTTATGGTCCGGGGCCTTCCGATCGGGCGGTGTTCCCGGACTTCCAATTTCTGTCTTCTCTGCGAGTCTTGCTAGAACTGGCCTCCCGGCTGAGGTTAGCCTCTTCTTTTCCTCTAATGAAATCCCTTACCCTTGTCATCATTTCGTCCACGGTATCAGGAACTTTGTTATTAAGAGCTTCTATGAGTTGAGTGTTTTTTATGGCATGCATGAAGCCGGAGACACGCATATCTTCCGTAGCTCCTTTTATCTCTAGACTTTTCTTATTAAAGCGTTCTATAAAGGCACTGAGACTCTCTTGTTCCTTTTGCTTGATATTGTGCATTTCTACTGACTTCCTCTCGCACCTTCGTTGTTGCATGAAGGTGTTTTTAAATTTATGTTGCAAGCCCTCAAAGCCATCCACACTCTCTGTGGGCAAACTATCATACCAGAGTCGCGCCGATCCCAAGAGAGTTTGGACGAACATGTGGCACCACACATGCATAGACCATTGTTCCACTTCAGCGGCCCCGGAGAAGATACTCAGATGGTCGTCCGGATCTTGCGAACCGTCATACATTTTGACGTTTGTGGGCATCTTTATTCTTGGAGGAAATTTAAAGTTGGCTATGCGTTTTGGAAATTTGGTATCCCTCGACCTATGGTATGGTTTAGACAGATCATCCGCTTCAGGGACGAGTTGCTGGATGACGGGAGGTGTTTGCCATAAGTAAGGGGGGATTCCCATATTTTGCTGAGATCCATACAACGGTTGTCCAAACTGAGGGGGTTGAACGGGCTGATATTGAAGAAATGGCGTCTGAGGGCGCGACATACCGAAGTTAAACATTCCTGCCTCAGGTCTACTACCTCCAGTCGGAAGTTGGGCGTTAAGGAGGTTGACGAACGTCCCTACTGGCCTATTGTTTGGCCCTGCCATCGTCGGTTTTCTATCAGCCGTTCTTCTGGATCGCAACGTCCTGCTTTGGTATGAATGATCATTCCGAGTGGAGCTTTCCTCCTGCTCTATTTCTTCTGCATCTCCGTATGAAAGCTCGAGAGGGTTTCCTTTCCTACGCTCCTGCTGAGCGTGTTTGTTCATCATAGCTCTTAGGCTATTGAAGTTTTTGCTCACAAATTCCGGTGTAATCGGACTTGCTTGCTCGTTCACTCCTGGGGTGAATATCGGAGGTGGCCCTGTGTCTTCGGCAGACTCTTGGGTAATGGATTGAACTACCCCTTCTTCTTGCTGATTTACGAGTACTTTTTCCATGTCTTCCCTTGATCTATCGCTGAATAACAACAGGGTCCCACAAATGGCGCCAATGTTAAAGTAAAATTCCGAAGCTTAGGCCCTTCGTCTGATGATTGACGAAAGGGATATTAACAACCCGCACAAATAGGGAATTAGATATATTTATTGTAATATTTAATGCTTGTATGATTGGGAATTCAATGCTTAAAATGATATAAATGGTGAAATAAATGACATTCCAAGTGTCCCTTATTACAAAGAGAATTCTTCTTATATATAGTAAATGTCCGGTCCTTGCCCGGAAGATAATAGACCGAAGGACCGGACTATTCTTTATCCTGTCAGGCAGTTCCATCCTGCAGCGATGTGACCCACTCCCCTCCATACCTTTAAGTACACTGTCACACTGTGTCACGCATTTATTGCAAGGTGCGTGACGGCGCCCTGTCCCTCACGCGCTCCTTCATTAAATGCTGCCAACAACTCTGTCTTGTCTCTCATTAATGCCATACCTCTTTTGAAGTTTCCACTCTTTGACAGAAATGACGACACTTTTGTCCTATCAATGCCGTTTCATGAGATGTCCGGGTCGTTGCTCCTTAAGTGCTAGGACCTCCGGTGCACTGGACGAAAGGCTTCGTCACTTGTGGGTAATAAACAGCTCCGTTGCTCCTTAAGTGCTAGGACCTCCGGTGCACTGGACGAAAGGCTTCGTCACTTGTGGGTAATAAATACCCTACCCCAACAGTAAACATTCTCTAAAACGGGTCAACCAACTTAAACTGACCCACTTCAACCCCTACTAAAAACTTACTCGTATTGACCCATTACCCAACTTGCTAAACCTGCCTCTTTTTCCAACTCTAAACACAACTCTAAGATCATATTCGTTATTTTAAAGAACAGAAGTAGCCGATTCTTCATAGCTGGCATTGATCATTTAACGAAAACTACCAAATATCAAATGAACAATGTAAATTTTACTACTTTCCTTGATTATATATATTTCTGTTGTTGGTATTTGAAGGGTTTTAGCAAATATGTGTCCGTAAATGCGTGAGCCTACGGGAACGCACACATCGACATTTAGACACGACTATACGTTTATTATTTGCTATTATTAATTAAATGAGTTAATTGTAATAATTAATAAATGGGAGGATGTATTATGTAATTTATGGATGTTTCCTAATCATAATACAATTTGTACACCAAGTAAATGCTTTGCTATATAAGGAACACCAAGTTCCTTATTCTAGACCATCCTTGGAGATTTGGTTTTCTCTCCCTAAGAAGCAAAACCGATCGACTCATTCCCTAAGGGAACCGATCGGCCAAACACCCCTTGTGGTGAGTTTTGGTTCGTTTACTTGGATAATCATTGTGGAAGCTTTAAACGTGTACTAGCATACAAGTTTGTTGCTAAAGAAGGTGTCGCGTACGTAACTGTGGAATAGATCTTATACTTAGATCTATAGCTTACTTGCTATTAATTCAAGACACAAAAGTACAACTTTAATCCAATATAATTATACCTATAGTGGTATCAGCCAAAACATAGGCTAATTTTTATTTTGGATTCAAAAATATCAAAAATTGTCGGGGGGGATCAAGGGTTGGTTTTAAAAATTTGTTGTTTATTTTGTTATGACAAACCCACGAACAAGAAAAAAAAACCGAATTTTTTTTTCGGAATTTTATTTTTAATTTTTTGATTTTCGTTAATATATCAATACATAAATAAAAATAAAGGTTTGGTTGAAATAGTTAAAAACTAATTAGTTAAAAGTTAAAAGATAATTAGTTTAAACCTTTATGTTTACAAAATTAAGGTATTAATTTGAAATCAATCTTCCTTGGAATATTTGATGTTTATATATGTTACCTTTTTGCCATGTTTACCTTTTATGCAAACTATTTTATAAAGTTACATGCATAACTTTGTGGACATAATTAGATATAGTGATATTGTTAAAAAGTAAATTGAATTATTGACATATTATTAATTGTTAATTGAATATTTGCGACACCAAAAAGATTTTGGATTATAAAAAGTGGTATGTGGTTTATTTGATATACGAATTGTTCACAAATTGATTACTTACGCAATCTAAAGTTGTTTATATGGACGGATGTATGTGGTCCGTTTCCTTTGAAACGGGAGTGAAAAATGTGAACAATGACCATATAAGACTTTTTGTTTTAGGGCTCACCCAATTTGTTGTGCAGATTAATTTTTTTCATGTTATTATTTTTGTCAAACGTTTTCTTGAAAGAAATAAATTTTAATGTGACTAAAGAATTATGTAACAAATTTTTTGATTTTTTTTACTCTTATATACGTTCTAAAACGCATATGCTTGGGTTTTACCGTTATTTGCTCTCGCGACGGAACGTATTAAATTACAAAATACATAAAAAAAAAAATAGAAACTTTAAAAAACGTGTGATTGGTAATTCATAATTAAATGCAAATCCTCAGTGTATAATTCGCAACTAGGCTCACCTACATAAAGGACGATGTCTAGGAAAGTTTTTTGGATGTATTCTACCCCTAATGAGGTCAGATTTTAAGAGATGTTTTGTCATTCTCTACCTTCACTTGCTTTCCTGGTCGTACCTTTTGTAGAGCTACCGAAAGGTTTTTATGATGACGATGGCACGTTCGGTTATTATATACACTTGGTGTATAGGAATTAGGCAATCATAGAAACACGCTTAAAACTAATAATAAAAACGTTTTGTTTTTAAAAACATCCAAATTATGTGACGAAGTTATGTGCATGCCTCTTCGTACATAGATTTTTTCACCCATGGAATTAAGTCATATTGCTATCCATATTGCTTAGGCAACTTGTACTTGCTCGTCATTCTACGTGAGACGTAGGTGAAGGGGTACCAAATGTGGATTACCACTCATCGTGAGACGGTGGTGGACTATCTGCAGTCTTCAGTTGGACGGCTTAAATCGGGTTATTCAGTGAGACTGTTTACGCCGATGGCAATAAGATACGATGAAACATGATTAATGTCACGCTCACCACTTTGATGCTTGATCGAGCATGACATTAAGTCCCATAATCTAGGAATTGCATCGATAATTGCAATTACTGAACGTCACTTACCTTTTGAGTATAATTTAGTTCCTAGCAGATCAACTGATGGAATGGTGATATGTCTTTTGGATCCTAGACTTAACGGAAAGTAAACCATGAGTTTTACATTTCTGTTAAGAAATTTTATGTTGAAAGTACTAATGAGAACTTTCTTTCTGTTTTGTAGAGATGACACAAAAATCCACTACTGATGAGATTTTGGGTGAAACCAAAACAACGTTAAGAAGCAATAAGCTTTCTGGACCAAACTTGAACAATTGGTATCAATCACCGAGGATTGTCCTAAGAGTGATGGAAAGACTTGATATTGTTACTACACCTATGATCGCTGAGCCAAATGCCACTGCTCCTCAAGCATAGAAGGATCATTATAAGGCAACTTATAAGATTCACGATGAAGTTGCTTGTCTCATGCTCAGTAGTATGACTCATGAGTTATGTAAGCAATTCGAGAGCAAATGGCCAGATCAGATAATCACTAAGTTGCGTGCATTGTATGAGAAACAAAAAAAGAAACACTCCAAGTCCAAGAAGAGGCGGCTCTCGTCCAAAAAGAGGCGGCTTATACAACTGCAAAAAGAGACGATATGTTGTTTCTTCAACAAAGCACGGAGGGGTTGCCACAAGCACAAGCGCAGTGGATCGAGGCCAAAAAAATAAAAATCCAACAAAAATATGGAATGATTTAGCTTTTAGTATTTTTTTTTTTAGTTTTAATATTTTGTATTGTTTTAATAATTTGTATTATTTTTTATTTTACTAAAATTTTATATTTATCTTATTTAAATGTTAAAAAAAAAAAAATGGGGGTCTCACATCTACTACAATCAACCACAATCCTCATTATCATGCCACCTAAAAACTCAGAATCATGATTCTCAATGTCACGTCAGTAAAAGTAATCACATAATCATCAGAGTCATGATTATCATACCATATACTTTAAAGATTGTTTGTTGGTGTTGTATTTAGGTGTTATATTTAGGTGTGCCAACTAAGGTCCCCTGTTGAATTTTTAATCTAACACTTGAAAACAAAAATCATCATCCACCTAGCGATAGTATATAGCTTATTAGGTGTTATTAACAGAGATGAGCACATTTCTTTCAATGATAAGATTTTTTAATCTATCACTTAAAAGGTTAAAATAAGAGTATAAGTTACTAATAGTAGTAAGAAGTAAAAAATAAATTAGAGTATCAAATATCTAATAAATAATAAAAGAATGGTCTTAAATGTTATATGGCGAAGTAACGTCTCTTGGATTGGTTATCTTCTTTTATTTCAGCCGTTAGATCAGATTGATGATGTGACAACCGTCTAAATTTCAGGTGATTCTCAGTTACTTAATCGGTTCGAATCTCTAGTTATTCTTTTATCGTGTTCATATTATTCGAGTTCAAAATTGTTGTGTCTTTAATTGTCAGAACCAAAGTCGGAATTAATCTATAAATCCTAACACCAAATAAACAATACAAGAACTTGGCTAAGTTCATAACGGAAACAATAAGATTCTGGTCCTTAACTAACTATAGCGGAAAACTTAAAACGTCACAAAGCTGGAATTCCCATCCAGCCTGCGGCTGAATCCCGCTGACTGTGACTTGATGAGTCATTTTTGCATGAAATCTGATCTGACCAACCTTTTATTACGGGATTGGACCAAGACAACTGCCATTTGAGTCCCTAGGCCAGTCTTGGACCTTTTCCCACACCACCTCTACATCACTCTTTTTCTCATATGAATCAAACACACCACACAACACACACATAGTTTAACTCTCTCTCAACAATTTTCTCTCATCTTTCCTCTAAGAACACAACAAAACAGAAAATATAAAACCATAATCAGTCCTTTAACACACATAAATCGACCATCCAAGCCATCAAAATCGTTCCAAGAGTAAAGGGTATCAAAGGAAAAGGTTTAAATCGGGTTTTGAAGAAGTTTTTGAAGCCAAATCTCATCCAAACCGTCACTTTGCTTTTTCCTTCGGTAAAACCCTTTATTTTTACTATTTTTATCTAAAAAATCACTTGCATGTAAGATCCATAAACTGAAAATGTGTTTTCATAAAGATCTAAAAACGTTTTCTTGCGTAAAAACGGGTTTTTACATTAGATCTACATTTTTAACTAACAAAACTAAAAGAAACAGTGATTTTACTCTAAAAACATATATATATGATAAATAACAGTTTGCATGTTCGAATCTAACCCTAAAACAAGCTAAAAATCGAAAAATAACGTAATCTTGAAACTGGCCGAAGACTTCTGGCCGGCGGCTGAAGGTTCTCAGCCGACGGCTAAAGTCCAGCCGGCGGCTGAGTGTCTCCAGCCGCCGCCTGAATACTGCTGATCATAATATTTGTCGTTTTAAAAGCTTTAAACGTAAAAATAAGCTAAAATGAGTTACCACAGATTATATATTTTGGAAAACTCACTGCTTTTGGTAAAGAAACTGTTTGGAAAAGCTTTCGGAATTGAAACATTTGTATTATCGTTCTTATTGGCTATATTTCATGCTTTAAAGTGGGAAAGTGTTTTGAAAATGGATTTAAATTTTGTAGCGCGGAAGTGCTTTCCAAATTTCACCGTAATATTCTTCAAATTCAGTAACTTAATATTTTCGGGACTTATACACTTTGACTTTGAACTTTGACACTTTTGGACATAATTGGACTTATCAGACTATAAAACGTACACGAACACACTTATGCACATAATTTTTCCATAATAACCTTTTGGGACAGAATCTAAGTATAAGAAACTGGAATTTAAAATGTTAAATTGAAACTTAACATAACTTAAATTATACTAATAAAACTTATACAACATTCCGGTGTTTTAGGTTATCTTTGATTCCCGACGTGTTCCGCTCCATCCGTGCTAGTTCATATTTGTCTTCGCAAACCGTGAGTTACAACCCCACTTTGTTTTACTTTTATGCTTTTAAACATTATTTGATGGAAACATAAGATTATATGACTTGTAACTTTCGAAACTATTTGCGATTTGTTGAAACTATTGGAAACTTGGTACTCTCGAAACTTTATTGAAACATTTGGAAACTTATGTGAAACTTGGAACTTATTGAAACCTTGGGAACTTGAAACATTTTTGAAAACTTATGAAACTCGTAAACTTTGGAAACTTGTACTAAACTTGAAACTCTTTGGAAACTTTGAAACTTTGGGAAACTTGGAAACTTGTGAAACTATTATGCGTATATGTGTTGTTAATCCTTAATTGGTTAACTAAATTTAGGATACTTGTTAGAAAAACCAATCCTTGATGAGAATATAAACCCGTAAGTGCCTACTATTTTAGAAACAGAACTCAGTTGCCCCGTTTTGGACTCGGAAACTTTACGCACTATTAGCAATATTGTTAGTATTATGAGTATCGATACTTAGGAGAGGTCACTCCTTACTCAGGGTTAGCGACCCAAGTACATATTACTAAGATTCAGGTGGAAACTCAATTAAACATTTTGGGGCTAGATCCTGACCAGACAATCGGTTTAGTGTAAACTTACAACCTATATTATACCAAGTGATTGATACGAGTTACTATTTAGTTAAGCACATATTACCTACGCATATACCTTTTTAGCGCCTGGATTCCGCTTCAACTTAATCTATACGAGTTTTATTTGTTTTACTTGCGTGTGTACAAAACCTTTTACTATTTACATATTTCTATTTTTGGAAACTTTTATCGAAACTCTAAACTGTAACTCACTCACTGCTTTATGTAGTTGACACTTTATCTTATGTTTCAGGAAATTAGTGTAAGTGTTGGGATGCATGGCAAGGAAGGGTCACTATGGTTACGTGAGGCGCACTTTGGGAAAGACCTTTCTATTTTGGGAATTTATTTTGGAACTTGTATTTGTACTTAAATTTAACTTGTGAACTGCTTGGTTGTTTTAAATTTTGAACTATTTTTATTTTAATGAAATGACTTGAATCATTTAAATTTGCTTATGACCGTGTAATGAAATTCCAGCTCTCACATTCCGTATTTCCGCTATAGCGGGGTGTGACAGACTTGGTATCAGAGCACAGGTTATAGTGAAAACGGTTTTAGAAATTTCCAAAAAGTTTTTGAAACCAAACTATAACCAAGGCTTTTCGGAAAATCATTATGGGTTCAAAACTTTAGAGAATTAATTTCGCGATTTCATGATTGTTTTTAACTACGCATGGCCTGATCACCCCTGCCTAGTTCAAAATGGCTTATGCAAGAACGAAACATAATTACTAATGATAAACGTGATTGACCCTTACATGCAGTTCCTTACATATTTCCTTTAACATTATCTTGTTCATGTACTTACGAAACTCTTTACGTCGCATATCCGTCATGTCTCAATCGTCACGCTCACGATCGCCCTCACGATCACAGTCCAGGTCACATCAAAGATCTGCGTCTTCTCACGAACCTTCTGAGGGTCATACCGCGTCTGTAAGTCTCCGTCATCAGACTACGGACCCCACGGAGGATACCTCCATGGTTGTGTCAAGCAGCATCGGGTCTAGCCCGAGGTCGGTATTACCACATCCACCAGCCCCGTTGCCGCGCCACCACGGCGCCGTGGACCGCGTGTCGTTATGACGGCACGTAAGCAGGTAGTTCTCCCGGGCCGGCTACCCGATAGGATGGCGGCGCAGCAGGACGACCCGTCCAGGCCTGCACCACCCCATCTTCCATTCGGGCACCCACCTCCCGAGGCTCCACGTACCTCGATGTTGGACCATTACTCGTGGGAGCGGCAGCTCGAGCGAGAAGAGATGCAGCGTGCCAGAGACGATGAGGCAGCTAGGCAGAGGATGCCGCATAACCCACAGCTTCCCCCTCCTGCCGCTTTCCTGCACCTCCACCGCGAGGTAAGGGGACTTTCAGAGGAGGCTCAGCAACAAGGGCTGCTCCTTTGCGAGGTATCCGATGCCGCGCATTGTCGTAGCAAGCGTTGCGACACCTTTCTGTGGTTCAGGCCACGACCCATACGGTGCAACGCTTGGTAGGAGTTTGCTTGGTCATGGGGACCCTGGTGGCGGTTATTGCTGCCAAGATGTTCTTGGAGAGATTCCGCTAGTTCTTTCTTTTATTATGTACTGTAGGCCGAGTTGTAATTTTCAATGTACATAGCTTGGAGCCATTTCTATTACTATCTTATTGTATTGTACTGTACTCCATTTTCTATTTTTAACCTTGTACTCAACTTTATGATTATTATGAATGAAGTTCTATCTTGATTATCTATTATTAATATTGTCGTATAAATCTTGTTCTAAGGTTGGATCATTTTTCTTACGTATGAGCCTCTGTCGTGTGAACCTCTTGAAACCTTGTCGTGCGTGTACTATATGTTCTATTATATTACTTTTGCGTGATCGTTAACTTGTTCATTGGATTATATACTTATCATACTCTAATCGTGCGTTTCTAAACTGAAATTGTTGTTTGTTGTAGAATCATGGCACCCCGTACCAACGCCAGTATCATTGCTGAGCAAGTCGTTGAGCAGTTGAGCGCAACGATGCCCAACATGATCGCCCAGATCACTGCGGGGATCAATGCTAATGTCAACAATCACCAGCAGCAACAGCAACAGCAGCAGCAACAACATCAACAGCAGCAACAGCAGCAACAGCAGCAGCAACAGAACAACCAGCACAATCAGAAACAACACCCAAACCCACCAGCCTGCACCTACAAGAGTTTCATGGCCTGCAAGCCCAAGTAATTCCATGGCACAACTGGTGTCGTAGGCCTGGTATCCTGGTTTGAGAGCATCGAGTCGGTGCTGCACATCAGTGGATGTGCCGAGGCTATTAAGGTGCAGTACGCCCCCTGCGTGCTGCACGGTAAAGCACTAACTTGGTGGAACAATGTGGTCATCAATAGGGGACGTGAGACCGCCTATGCTCTCACCTGGGAACAATTCAAGAACCTCTTGATAGAGGAGTACTGCCCCAAAGGGGAAATCAAAAAGCTCGAGGCTGAGCTCTGGGATCACGAGATGGTCGGAAACGACATCGAAGGGTACACTGCCCGATTCCATAACTTGGCCCGACTGGTCCCAAGGCTAGTGACTCCTGAAGAGAACAAGATTGACCTGTACGTCTCCGGTCTTGTTCCGAAAATCAGGGGAATGGTTCTCACCAAGGAACCCCAGACCCTCCAGAGTGCTATCATCCTAGCTCACCGCCTCACCAGCAATCTACTCACCACTCCTGCATCATCCAAGAAAGAGTCGGGTGAGAAATGGAAATATGAACAAACCCCAAGGCGAAGTGATCGGAACAAGAAGAAGAAGACCACCCTCAACCTCGCCATAGCATCTGTAGCACCACCACCGCCACCACCACCTGCAGGGACTCGATACACGGGGACGAACCCCAAGTGCAATAGGTGCAACTTACACCACCACGGGAACTGCCCGGTGTGTTTAAAATGCCAGAAGGTAGAGCATTTCAATAAGTATTGCACGGAAAAGGTGGTAGTTCCAGGTCAGAAGCCGGTGTGCTTCGAGTGCGGAAGTGACCAGCACTTCCGGAACGCTTGTCCAAGACTCTGAAATGCCCAACCAAACCAAGGCGGGCCAGGTCGAGGACGCGCATTCGCACTCACAGCTGAGGAAGCTCGACAGGATCCGAATGCGGTGAACGGTACGTTTCCTGTTAAAAACCATTATGCATCAGTTTTGTTCGATTCTGGAGCCGAAAGAAGCTTTGTATCCTTAGAATTTAGACCCCTCATTAACTTAGGATCTAAGGTTCTTAAGAATAGCTTCACCATAGAGTACGCTAACGGTCAGGAGTTCGAAGCTAAGGATATAATTGTAGGATGTTCCATATGCATGTCCGATAAAACTTTCCCTATTGATTTAATTCCAATCGAGCTGAAAAGCTTTGATGTTATCTTCGGAATGGAATGGCTCTTCCGTTTCTGAGCCGAGATCGTCAGTTTTGACAAACTTATCCGCATCCCTCTCTCCGACACCGAAACCCTAGTTGTTCAAGGAGACAAACCCGGACGACCACTCCGTATCGTGTCGTCCATAAAAATGCGCAAGTACCTCGAGAAGGACTGTGACGCGTTTCTTGCTCACGTTGTCGAACGTAAACCAAAGGAGATCTGTGTACAAGACATTCCAGTAGTCAAGGATCACCCTGAAGTCTTTCCCGAAGATTTACCCGGGCTACCTCCGCATCGACAAGTGGAATTCCGGATAGACCTCGTTCCTGGTGCAGCACCGGTCGCTAGGACACCGTATCGTCTAGCCCCACCGGAAATGCAAGAGCTGTCTAAACAGCTTCAGGAACTCTTGGATCATGGTCTTATTCGTCCAATCTCGTCCCCCTGGGGAGCCCCAATACTCTTCGTTAAAATGAAAGACGGGTCCTTTCGTATGTGCATCAACTACCGCGAACTGAACAAGGTGACCGTCAAGAACCGATACCCACTCCCGAGGATCGATGACCTTTTCGACCAGTTGCAGGGTGAAACTTATTTCTCGAAAATCGACCTCCGTTCGGGTTACCATCAGGTTCGTGTCAGTGAGACCGACATTCCAAAAACCGCTTTTCGTACTCGTTACGGTCATTACGAATTCCTTGTCATGCCATTCGGTTTAACCAACGCACCAGCAGTGTTCATGGACTTGATGAATAGGTGTGTAGACCTTATATGGACAAATTCGTGATCGTGTTCATTGACGACATTCTTATCTACTCGAGAAACAAGGAGGACCACGCGAAACACCTGAAACTCATCCTAGAACTCCTCAGAGATAAGAAACTGTACGCCAAATTCTCTAAGTGTGAATTTTGGCTCCGGGAAGTACATTTCCTTGGTCATGTGGTCAACCAAGAAGGGATCCATGTAGATCCGGCTAAGATAGAAGTGATCGAGAAATAGAAGCCCCGACGATTCCTACTGAAATTCGTCAATTCCTAGGGTTGGCCGGCTATTATCGAAGGTTCATCGAGAATTTCTCGAAGATCGCTAAGCCACTCACCGAGCTCACTCAGAAGGACAAGGATTTTGTTTGGGGTACGAAGTGTCACACCCCGCTAAAGCGGAAACACGAAGCGTGAAGAGCAAAGATATCATTACACGAGTTATAATTTAAAGCATACGGTTTCAAGTCATTAAAATAGAAAATCAGGGTTTACAAGATAAAATAACCAAGTATTTAACGAGTTGCATAACAAAATACATAATTAAGTGCTTAACAAAATCCCCAAAGTGATAAAATAGGTCTTTTCCCAATTCTTGATTTCACGTGACCTGCCTGACCCATCCACATAATGCACTTCGTGTCTTACATTTGGTTTCCTGAAACATGAGATAAAGTGTCAACTACGAAAAAAGTAGTGAGTGAGTTACAGTTTATAAGTTGACCAAAGGTTTCTAATAAAAGTTCGACAAGTATATATCTATAAGCTACAAAGTTGCCCAAAAGAAGTAAGCGGATAAGCAATCGCTTAAAGGTGGTTTATATACTGTCGTAATAGTTCAATTCAAGAGTTTAATGTTCGTTAAAGTTCGAGACAAGTTCAAAGTTCGATAAAGTTCAAGATCAGTTCCAAGTTCAAGTCGCGTAGCGAGTAGTAAAGATGCGTAGTCATTACCTCAAGCGGTGGATAATCCCTGTATAAGACGGCGGGTAAGTCATTACCTCAGAGGTGGATAAATCACATGTGTAAGATAGTAAGTGAGAGTAGTCATTAGCTCAACGGTGGATAAATCCACATGTGTAAGACAGTAAGTAAGTATATGCGTAAATAAAGACCTATGATCCTCAAGTTGCACCAACCACTAAGCTTAATATACGTAAGATTTAGTTTTCCACACTAATCCGATTCTGGTCAAGTTCCTGCCCACTAGTTCCAATCTAGAGTTCGAGTTTGCGAGAACTTAGAAATATGTACCCAGGTTGCTACCCATAAGTAAGGAGTGACCGCTCCTAAGTATCGATACCCATAATCTATGCTAACGGCTTGTGTTAATAGTGTGAGAGTTCAGTTCCAAGAAAATCTGCGGGGAATTTAGTTCGTTCCGTTTTTTTTAAAGTCATTTGTTTGTACTTACGGCTTTATATCCTCACCTAGGGTTTTGCTCCAAAATACAACCAAGCTATCATTGTCCAATCAAATATCCAAAGAGGCAAACCTAGGGAGTCTAAAGTAAGCCAATCCGAATAGTGATGTTGTTTACGCATATTAGTTGCAAGTTCTAAAATAGTTCAAAAGTTCTCCAAGAGTTCAAAGAGTTGCAAGTTCAATAAGTTTCCAAAAATAGAAAGGTAGCTCAATTAGTTCAAAATTTTCCAAAAATAGAAAGGTAGTTCAATTAGTTCAAAAGTTTCCAAAAATAGAAAGGTAGTTCAATTAGTTCAAAAGTTTCCAAAAATAGATCATAATACGTTATACATAGGTTAAAGCACGTAAAACAGTTTCACATAAAGATATTGTTCACAAAGGATTTGATCTCATGTTTCCCCCAAAAAGAGTACTTAAAATGTAAAAGTAAGGAGGGGTGTAACTCACGGGTTGCAAAGACAAGAACTTGGAAAAATGGTCGGAAATGAGAGCCGGAAATCACCGAACGCCTAAGGATACCAAGATTTGTTCAAGTGTTATTATTATATTAAGTTATTATACCTAATATATAATAGATGAAATTTGTGTTCAATAATGTAATATAAGTAAATTTTAGTCAAACTTTAAGTGCCAAGGTCCATTTTGTCCAAAATAGTCCGAAACGGTTGTCGTTTTGTTTTAGTCAAAAAGTCCAAAGTTGATGTTATTGTTATTATGTTGAATATGTTTTGTTTGCCAAAGTGTCTTATATTTTCCAACAAAATTTGGGCAGCGCTCCCTCGCCCAAATTCTATGTCCAAAAATATCAACCACTTTCCCGCTTACAAAACACATATACATACATAACATTTTTAAACATGTTTATTTTAGCCAATTAAGTCCACTACAAGTCACCAATATGTTCATTTTTACCAAACTCAGTCCCAAACGTCAAGTCTCAAAAGTCAGAAAGCGTAATCAAGTTTCAAACGGCCAAAACGACGATTTTCGGGAAGGACAGCAGGTCGTTGTTGCGCACCTGGGCATAGGTGCTGCGCACCTGCCCTGCTGTTCTTCCCCTTTTTGAGTTTTTCTTGCAAAATCGTTTATGTAAGTGCTAGATCTTGACATGCAATCGGTATAAACCTTATTAATCATCATTATATCAGTTTATAAGTAACTTTTAACCACAAAAACAAAGATTTAACCACCATTTATTAAAATCTCGTTTTTGTATAAAAATGGTTATAAAACTTCATCAGAACTTGTTGTTATAGCTTAGATCAAACATGCAATTGGTTATAATAGTAATATAAGTAAAAATGAAGAGTTTCTACCAAATGAAAGTGTTTAGATGATGGTCTAGGCGTATTTAGAGCTCCAAAAGTGTAGAAAACGTTTTGTAATCGAAATAGCGTTGTCCCTCTTGCTTCCTTTGCTTGTTTGAATGATTTTTGTTGGTGAAAAGATGGGTTTTAGTGGCTGTAAATGGAGGTGGATGAAAGAGTTTTAGAGAGAGTTTCTTATGTGTGTGTTTTGAGTGTGTGTTTGTGATTTTATAAAATGAAAAAGAAAATGAAAAGAAAGGAAATGATGGAAAGGATAAAAAGGGGCCTATGTTCTGCCAAAAACTCAGTAATAATGTGTAGAAATCGTTTGTGGTTGGTTGGATTTGTTATAAAAACGAGATAAGGACTAAAAATGTAAAGTTTTTGAATTCTGGCAACCGGTGCTGCGCACCAGGCCAACTTTTTTTTTTTTTTTTTTTCGTTGGACCTTTTTGTGAACCGAAAGTTCTTAGTTATGATATGTTATGAACTTAGGAAAGTTCATTAGGTGTGTTCTTGGTATTAGGACTTATATAAATTGATTTCGGGTGTGATTCCGACACTGTCGCGTTTCCGGTTATTGAACATTTAAAGGCTCGATAGACCAAAAGAGACATAGAGTATAAAATTGCACTTGAAATTGGACGGTTGTCACATTCTCCCCGGGTTGAAAGAAATTTCGTCCCGAAATTTAGTTCGTCCCATCATGAAGGTGTGTTCTCGAACAGATGTGGATAATTCTGACGGAATTGGGTCCTCACGTTCCCTTGTGAATTCGCGACCATGTCGAGAATTTCCACCGAAGCTTGATGATAGATGAAAGACGTGCCTGGGTTGTTTGACCTCTCGGTCAACAACCTTAAGCGGTTCATTAATGAGTTTGAATTTGGCATCGATTCTGACCTTGTCGAGGGGGTTGACGATGGTCTCATCAGATAGATGCTTTTCGAGAGTGAGACATGGAAATATATATATGAACGTTTGAAGGAATCTGGTGGAGCTGAAGGCGATGAGCAATCGGACTAATACTTCCTAAGACTTAGTTCAGACTGGCGTACCTAGGGCTCAGTTTTCCGCGTCTCCACAAGCAAGCTATCCCTTTCCCATGGCGATACCTTGGGAGGTACTCCACCGCCATCTTGGGGCTCGGGGGGTTTTCATCTGGTTGGTTACGTAGCTTTTTGGCCGGGTATGGAACGCTTCCAGTCTTCCACGGGTAGAGGTAGACGTCGTACCTTGCAAGCTGTCGACCGTCAGCTTCTAGCCGATAGGGCGGTGATCGACACTGGTGTCCATATATAGACCGAAGGGTGTGCACTTGGTGCTGGCATGGAAGCCGTTGGCACAGGTGAACTCGATCAGAGGAAGGTGAATGGTGAGAGGTGGTGAGGTCTAGTCGCGTCCCTAGCGATTCTCTGGAGGGCATTCCGAAGAGAGTGGGACGTAGACCGACTATCCTTATCAGAGGTGATGAGGAGAGGGGTTTCGGTGTCCTGCTTGACCTCGGAGTAAGTGAGGCGCTCGGCTGGATTCCAGGTAATCTCCTTATTTATGTCCGGCCAGAACAGTACCCTCGGGAATCCTTGTATATCAAGTCGGGTCACGGGTGGGTAAAGTAGCGGAATTTGTGGCTCTCGACGGAAATGAGTTTACGAATACCTTCGGACTTCCGAACTCATGCTTGGAGCTTGGCGTAACGAGTTACGTTTAGCCTGAGTTCGAGTTCCTTCATGGTTGGCTATGGATTCCGGGAAGTGTTCTTCTCGGAGTCGGAATTTGCACTTTGGGAAATTGATGTACAACTTCTGATCTCGGGAGAGTTCTAGAGTGAGCCTGGGATGCTCACAGGATCTTCCTTGAGTAGGTGAAAGTGTTGGCAAGGAGTAAGGTTACTAGTCGCCTAAGTATGGCCTACACACTCTGTTCATTAAGTTCATGAATACCGTTAGTGTGTTGGTTAGGCCTACCGACAGAGGGGAGGCTTGGATTGCTCGTATCAAGTTCGGGAAATGCGATTTTCGGTAACGTTGGTCACGATGTCGCGAACCTGGTGATAACCCGAGTGGGGGTCGACTTTTGAGAGGTAATCTGCATCCTGCAACTACTCGGATAGGTTGTCGATCCTCGGGAATGGTCATCAGTTCTTGATGGTCAGCTTGTTAGGTTCGCGATAATGGGTGTACAGGCGGAGGAATCCGTCTTCCTTTTTGATAGGGGGAATTGGGGCTCCCCAGGGGGGCGAACTTGAGCGAACAGAGTCGTGGTTTAGATGTTCCTGCAGCTGTTTTGGCAGCTTTTGCATTTCGGGTGGTGCTAGACGGCATGGTGTCTTGGCAACCATTGTTGTCCCAGAAACGAGGTCCATTCGGAATTTTGACCTTGTTGATGCGGTGGTAGCCCAGGCAAATCCTCAGGAAAGACTCTGGGTGGTCCTTGACTATAGGAATGTCTTGGACTCGGCTTTCCTTAGGTTTACGTCTGGCGGCATGGGCGAGGGATGCGCCGTAGTCCTTCTCGAGGTACTTACGCCTTTTTAAGGAAGTCATGTTGCGAAGTTGTCATTCGGGTTTGTCCTCCTGAACGACGAGAGTTTCACCTTCTGGCAGGGGGATGCGGATGAGTTTGTCGAAACAGACGGTCTTAGTTCGGAAATGAGATGACCAGTCCATTTCGACGATAATGTCAAAGCTTGCCAGTTCGATAGGAATTAGATCGATGGGGGAGATTTTGTCAGATACGCATAATGAACATCCTAAGATTATATCCTTGGCTTCGAACTCTTGATCGTTATCATATTCGATAGTAAGGCTATCCTTAAGAACTTTAGATCCTAGGTTAATGAGGTGTCTAAATTCTAAGGAAACAAAGCTTCTTTCAGCTCCTTAATCGAATAGTACGGAAGCAAAGTGGTCATTGATAGAAGACTTACCCGTAACCGCGTTCGGGTCCTTCCGAGCTTCCTCGGCTGTGATAGCGAGAGTACTAAAAGTTTTTGTTGTATGCGCTATGGGACAAGTCCCACGAAGGTGTTGATCGCTTCCACATTCGTGGCATAACCACTTCTTGACTTGTTTGTTTGGTTTTTATGGACAGTACTTCGAGAGGTGTCCCGTCCTGTGGCATATGTAGCACACTGGGCAGTTTCCAACATGGTGGAAGGGGCAGTTGAGACACTCCGGAAGTGGCCCAGTGTAAGTTCGGGTTCCTGGTGTGGGTTTCTTGTTGCTGTTGCTCCTTGTTGGTTGATGATGAGCCTTCCTCTTCTTACTCCCCTTTCGTTGGACGGTTTCCGGAGGGAGAAGGAGGTTATTGTTTCTAGAGTGCTCTCCTTCTTCTTGTTTGGTTGCTACTGGGAAGAGAAAAGGGTCAACGTTTCCGAGGTTTTCACCTTCCTCTTGTTTAACCGTGGTTGGGAAGAGGTGGAGGTTATTGTCACCGTTGTTCTCCAGGTGGTTGCCGTTGGGGTTATCATCCCAGAAAACTTTGTTGTTGACCCCAGCGATGATCTGGGCGATCATGTTTAGGAGTGCTTCTTTGAGCTGCGCGGTAATCTTCTCGGCTAATCGGTCAGCGCGGCTTCTCTTAGGAGGCATGATCCTACGATGGAAAGAAGGAAACTAGTTTAGATCGCAAGAATAAGGATATGAAATAAGGATATAGAATAATAATGTATATCGGAAAGATAGATAGCGCACGCATGATAAACAAGTAAGGGAAATGGGAAAAGGATCCAAGCGTAATGAACAGGTAAGGATTATTAAGGTAGAATTTCCATTCCTTGATAAGATTAGTTGATTACGAAGTTCATAACATGAAGGGTTCAAATACTAGTACAATACAACATGAACGAAAATAAGAATTAGCTTCACGTCGTATACATATGGAAACCTATGACTTAAGCTTGCGGTACAATACTTAAAATAAAAGAGCCTAACGACGCCTAGCAAGGAACATCTTTGCTACGGTGACCGCAATTAGGGTCCCCATAATCAAGCAAGCGCTGACGAGACACTGCACCGTCCTCGACGTGGCTTGGGCCGACGTGATGACTCGGATTGACTGTTCGGACAGTCGGTGTGCAGCATCAGAGACTTCACACAGAAGAAGACCCTGCTGTTGGGCCTCTTCAGTGATTCCCCGAAGTTCTCGATGAAGTCGAAGGAACGTTGCCGGTGGGGACGGCGGTAGTGAAGACGGTATCATCGGTCTAGATGGTATGGCGCTGCCGGGGTGCTGCGTCTGCTGCTCCTGAAACTGACGCTCCCAATGATATCGATCCATCGTTGGCCCACGCGAAGTTCCAGCGTACGGGTCCACGAACGGCATCGCGGGAGGAGCGGTTTTGGATGAGTCGGGAGTCTGTCCCATCATCCTATCAGGTAGACGACCAGGAAGGACGGCCTGCTTACACGCAGTTATCCGGACACGGGGTCCACGCTGCTGGGGTGGTGCGGAAACTGGCATCGGAGGAGCAGCTGGTAGCATGGTCCTCAGGCTAGAGGTACCGTGGCTGCTCGAGGAAGTCATTGAGTTCTCCTCGGTCGGATCAGTGGTCTCGTGGTGTTGGGCCTCTGGTGCTGGGAAGTCTTCCGAGACTCCTAGCGTGTAGACGACTTGCGTATGTGAGTGCGACTGTGACAGGGAGTGAGACTGAGGTCGTGAGTGCGACGATTGAGACATGTCGGATCTAAGAGTAATGAGTTACGTGAGTACATGGGGAAAAATAGGGAAATATGTAAACGGTAGTACATATATGGGTAAGTCACGTGAGAATCGGGAATGGATAAGACCGGGAATTTTTCGACTCGAAAACCGTTTAACGATAGCAATTACATTCCGTTCTCGCATAATTTATTTTGAACTAGGCATAGTTGATCAAGTTACGCCTAGTTAAAAGCAATTCATGCAATTGCGGAATTAATCTACTAAAGTTCGAAAGCTCGTGAAATGATTTTTCCGAAAAAGCCTTGGTTATAGTTTGGTTTCAAAAATATCGAAAAATTCTTAAAACCGTTTTTCACTATAACATGTGCTCTGATACCAAGTCTGTCACACCCCGCTAAAGCGGAAACACGAAGCGTGAAGAGCAAAGATATCATTACACGAGTTATAATTTAAAGCATACGGTTTCAAGTCATTAAAATAAAAATCAGGGTTTACAAGATAAAATAACCATGTATTTAACGAGTTGCATAACAAAATACATAATTAAGTGTTTAACAAAATCCCCAAAGTGATAATATAGGTCTTTTCCCAATTTTTGATTTCACATGACCTGCCTGACCCATCCACAGAATGCACTTCGTGTCTTACATTTGGTTTCCTGAAACATGAGATAAAGTGTCAACTACGAAAAACGTAGTGAGTGAGTTACAGTTTATAAGTTGACCAAAGGTTTCTAATAAAAGTTCGACAAGTATATATATATATATATATATATATATATATATATATATATATAAGTACAAAGTTGTCCAAAAGAAGTAAGCGGATAAGCAAAGTTTTACAAAGTTGATCAAAGGTGGTTTATATACTGTCGTAATAGTTCAATTCAAGAGTTTAAAGTTCGTGAAAGTTCGAGACAAATTCAAAGTTCATAGAAGTTCAAGATCAGTTCCAAGTTCATAAAAGTTCAAGATCAGTTCCAAGTTCAAGTCGCGTAGCAAGCGGTAAAAGTGCGTAGTCATTACCTCAGCGGTGGATAAATCCACATGTGTAAGACAGTAAGTGAGAGTAGTCATTACCTCAGCGGTGGATAAATCCACATGTGTAACACAGTAAGTAAGTATATGCGTAAATAAAGACCTATGATCCTCAAGTTGCACCAAACACTAAGCTTAATATACGTAAGATTTAGTTTTCCACACTAATCCGATTCTGGTCAAGTTCCTGGCCACTAGTTCCAATCTAGAGTTCGAGTTCGCGAGAACTTAGCAATATGTACCAAGGTTGCTACCCATAAGTAGGGAGTGACCGCTCCTAAGTATCGATACCCATAATCTATGCTAACGGCTTGTGTTAATAGTGTGAGAGTTCAGTTCCAAGAAAATCTGCGGGGCATTTAGTTCGTTCCGTTTTTTTTAAAGTCATTTGTTTGTACTTACGGCGTTATATCCTCACCTAGGGTTTGGCTCCAAAATACAACCAAGCTATCATTGTCCAATCAAATATCCAAAGAGGCAAACCTAGGGAGTCTAAAGTAAGCCAATCCGAATAGTGATGTTGTTTACGCATATTAGTTGCAAGTTCTAAAATAGTTCAAAAGTTCTCAAAGTTCCAAGAGTTCAAAGAGTTGCAAGTTCAATAAGTTTCCAAAAATAGAAAGGAAGCTCAATTAGTTCAAAAGTTTCCAAAAATAGAAAGGTAGTTCAATTAGTTCAAAAGTTTCCAAAAATAGAAAGGTAGTTCAATTAGTTCAAAAGTTTCCAAAAATAGATCACAATACGTTATACATAGGTTAAAGCACGTAAAACAGTTTCACATAAAGATATTGTTCACAAAGGATTTGATCTCATGTTTCCCCCAAAAAGAGTACTTAAAATGTAAAAGTAAGGAGGGGTGTAACTCACGGGTTGCGAAGACAAGAACTTGGAAAAATGGTCGGAAATGAGAGCCGAAAATCACCGAACGCCTAAGGATACCAAGATTTGTTCAAGTGTTATTATTATATTAAGTTATTATATCTAATATATAATAGATGAAATTTGTGTTCTATAATGTAATATAAGTAAATTTTTGTCAAACTTTAAGTGCCAAGGTCCATTTTGTCCAATATAGTCCGAAACGGTTGTCGTTTTGTTTTAGTTAAAAAGTCCAAAGTTGATGTTATTGTTATTATGTTGAATATGTTTTGTTTGCCAAAGTGTCTTATATTTTCCAACAAAATTTGGGCAGCGCTTTCGCGCCCAAATTCTATGTCCAAAAATATCAACCACTCTCCCGCTTACAAAACACATATACATACATAACATTTTTAAACATGTTTATTTTAGCCAATTAAGTCCACTACAAGTCACCAATATGTTCATTTTTACCAAACTCAGTCCCAAACGTCAAGTCTCAAAAGTCAGAATGCGTAATCAAGTTTCAAACGGCCAAAACGACGATTTTCGGGAAGGACAGCAGGCCGTTGATGCGCACCTGGGCATAGGTGCTGCGCACCTGCACTGCTGTTCTTCCCCTTTTTAAGTTTTTCTTGCAAAATCGTTAATGTAAGTGATAGATCTTGACATGCAATGGGTATAAACCTTATTAATCATCATTATATCAGTTTATAAGTAACTTTTAACCACAAAAACAAAGATTTAACCACCATTTATTAAAATCCCGTTTTTGTATAAAAATGGTTATAAAACTTCATCAAAACTTGTTTTTATAGCTTAGATCAAACATGCAATTGGTTATAATAGTAATATAAGTAAAAAAGGAAGAGTTTCTAGCAAATGAAAGTGTTTAGATGATGGTCTAGGCGGATTTAGAGCTCCAAAAGTGTAGAAAATGTTTTGTAATCGAAATAGCTTTGCCCCTCTTGCTTCCTTTGCTTGTTTGAATGATTTTTGATGGTGAAAAGATGGGTTTTAGTGGCTGTAAATGGAGGTGGATGAAAGAGTTTTAGAGAGAGTTTCTTATGTGTGTGATTTAAGTGTGTGTTTGTGATTTTATAAAATGAAAAAGAAAATGAAAAGAAAGGAAATGATGGAAAGGATAAAAAGTGGCCTATGTTCTGCCAAAAACTCAGTAATAATGTGTAGAAATCGTTTGTGGTTGGTTGGATTTGTTATAAAAACGAGATAAGGACTAAAAATGTAAAGTTTTTGAATTCTGGCAACCGGTGCTGCGCACCAAGCAACAGGTGCTGCGCACCGGGCCAACTTTTTTTTTTTTTTTTTTTTTTTTTTTCGTTGGACCTTTTTGTTAACCGAAAGTTCTTAGTTATGATATGTTATGAACTTAGGAAAGTTCATTAGGTGTTTTCTTGGTATTAGGACTTATATAAACTGATTTCGGGTGTGATTCCGACACTGTCGCGTGTCCGGTTATTGAACATTTAAAAACTAGATAGACCAAAAGAGACATAGAGTATAAAATTGCACTTGAAATTGGACGGTTGTCACACGAAGCAAGAGGAATCCTTCCAGAAACTCAAGCACCAGCTTTGCCACGCACCGATTTTGTCTCTACCGGAGGGTACGGATAAATTCGTAGTATTCTGCGATGCATCCCATCAAGGACTTGGGTGTGTCCTTATGCAGAAAGATAAAGTCATCGCCTACGCTTCAAGGCAACTCAAGGTTCACGACCAGAACTACACTACTCACGACCTAGAACTTGGAGCAGTCGTATTCGCATTAAAAATCTGGAGACACTATTTGTACGGTACTAAATACACGGTTTTCACGGATCACAAGAGCCTTCAACACATTCTAGACCAGAAGATGCTCAACATGAGGCAGAGGAGATGGATCGAACTGCTGAGTGACTACGATTTCTAGATCAAGTACCACCCGGGTAAGGAAAACGTAGTAGCAGACGCCCTGAGTCGGAAGGAAAGGGTGAAGCCATCTCGGGTTAGAGCGTTAGGTATCGAAATTCAGACAAACCTTCAAACGCAAATCGTCGAGGTTCAGCGAGAAGCGTTGAAGCCCGAGAACTTAAAGGGAGAAACGTTGCACAATCATGAGACGGAGTTCGAAAGCAAATCCGACGAAATTCACTACTTCAAGGGCCGAGCATGGATTCCGAAGTCCGAGGATCTTCGAAAGCTAATCTTGGATGAGGGCCACTGTTCCCGATACTTCATTCATCCAGGATCCGACAAGTTATACAAGGACCTTAGGGAGTATTATTGGTGGCCGGGCATGAAGAAGGATATCGCCTTGTACGTCGCCAAGTGCCTTACTTGCTCCAAGGTCAAGGCGGAATACCAGAAGCCCTCAGGACTGCTGCAGCAACCGGATATTCCTATGTGGAAGTGGGAACAAATCTCCATGGATTTCATCACCAAGTTACCCCGGACGGCAAAGGGTAACGACACAATTTGGGTAATTGTGGACCGATTGACGAAGTCTGCTCATTTCTTGCCGGTACGAGAAACTCACTCGATGGAGAAATTCGCACAAATCCACATCAACGAGATCATCTCTCGCCTTGGAACACCTCTCTCCATCATCTCTGACAGGGATAGTCGATTCACATCCCGCTTTTGGAACGCGCTTCAGAAATCTCTCGGGACGCGACTAGACCTTAGCACAGCTTACCACCCTCAGACCGACGGTCATAGCGAAAGGACGATCCAAACACTCGAGGATATGCTAAGAGCATGCGTAGTTGACTTCGGAGGAAGTTGGGATAATCACCTTCCATTGGTCGAGTTTTCATATAACAACAGCTACCACGCTAGCATTAAGTGTGCTCCGTTCGAGGCCTTATATGGACGTAAGTGCCGATCGCCGCTTTGTTGGCTAGAAGCCGGTGATCGACAACTCACAAGGCTCGACATCGTTCAAGAAACCATCGACAAGATCACCACCATCAGAGAACGACTGAAGACGTCCCGTACTCGGTAGAAGAGCTACGCCGATAACCGAAGGAAACCCCTCGAGTTCCAGGTTGGCGATCGGGTGCTTCTTAAAGTATCGCCATGGAAAGGGGTAGTTCGCTTCGGGAAACGTGGGAAGCTAAGCCCAAGGTACACCGGACCGTTTGAAGTTATCGAGCGTATTAGTCCAGTTGCGTATCGACTCCAACTCCCGCCAGTTCTTTCCAATGTTCATAACGTGTTCCATGTCTCACACTTGAAGAAGTGTTTATCTGATGAGACCATCGTCATCCCGCTCGACGAGGTCAAGATCGACAACAAGCTCAATTTCATCGAGGAACCGCTTGAAGTTGTAGACCGAGAGGTCAAGCAACTCAGACAAAGCCGTGTTCCTATTGTCAAGGTTCGTTGGAACTCCCGACGTGGTCACGAATTCACATGGGAACGTGAAGACCAGATACGTAAAAAGTATCCTCATTTGTTCAAAGATACTTCTACCTGATGGGACGAGTCAAATTTCGGGACGAAATTCCTTTCAACCCGGGGATGATGTGACAACCGTCTAAATTTTAGGTGATTCTCAGTTACCTAATCGGTTCGAATCTCTATTTACTCTTTTATCGTGTTCATATTATTCGAGTTCAAAATTGTTGTGTCTTTAATTGTCGGAATCAATCTATAAATCCTAACACCAAATAAACAATACAAGAACTTAACTAAGTTCATAACGGAAACCAATAAGATTCTGGTCCTTAACTAACTATAACGGAAAACTTAAAATGTGACAACCGTCCTATTTCAGGTGAAAACCGCATTCTCTATCTTTGACTTAACTCGAATTGATCTTATTATTACTTGTCTCGTAAACTCGAGTGTGTAGAATCGAACTCGGAATCACATAAATGAATCCTAATACCAAGAAAATACTTAGTGAACTTGTCTAAGTTCCTATGTAAAATAACCGGAAACTTGTAGCTAACGAAAACGCTTAACAACGGAACGAACGAAAAACGAAAAAGGCAGGTCTGCCACTCCAGCCGCGCCGCGGTTAGGCCACCGCGCCGCGGTGGAGCACGCAGACAGCCACTTTTTGTAACTTTAAAAACTTAACCAAACGGGCCAAGCTTAAAACAACGATTTTCTCCAGCTTCATAGAGCCCAAGGCCTCTTTTAGAAGTCCAGTTATATTAATTTAGAATACATATAACATAACACAAACACATCACAAACATACACACACATTAAACACACACTCTTTGCTCTCTCTCTCTTTTCTAAACTCAAGAACTCACACCACCATTGTTTCAGTAAATTTCACCATCCAACCTCAGAAAAACAACCACATTTACACACACAAATCGTCCATCAAGCAAAGAGGAAGAAAGGGTTGCATTCATTTGGGTCAAAAGTCCATTTTCTAAACTTTTTGGGTTAAAATCACTAAGGGTTCACTCCAACCACCTCCAAACCACTTTAATCTCTGTAAAAATCATTTTATCTTACTGTCTTTACAATATAAACTCGTTGCATGTAACATCTATCACCAAAAAATGAATTTATATGAACATATTTCACTATTTATGAACAAAAACGGGATTTCTCTAAATGCATGGTTAGATCTATACATTCTGGTTAAAAACACTATATAAACCATGAAACATCCATTATTTAGGTATATCCTTGGTTGCATGTCGAAATCCAACTTAAAAACATCATTTTCTTGAAAAACGAGTTTGGCCAAGAACCTGTCACGCTGACCGCGGCGCAGTGGCACCACCGCGGCGCAGTCGAGGTTTTACCTCTGACTGCGGCGCAGTCCCTCCCACTGCGGCGCAGTCAGGTGACAGACAGGCCCAAATTGTTAAACTTAATCGTGTTCAATCGTAACTCTAAACGTGTTATCTAAACTTATACTCGGAACTGAAATTTATGACCATAACATGTAATGAGAGTAACTCACATAGAAATGAACTAAATGAACAAGTTTTATATTACATTGTGTTGGGAATAATATGAAATGTGTTCATTGAATTGGTTAAGCGGGAAAGTGTACAAATATTGGAATTAATGATTTTGGCGCGGAAGCGCTGCCCAATTTTCAATAGACCTAAACCCGACACTTAACATATAAACACATAAACATTAACACTCATTAAATCTTGGTATTTCATTAGGATTCCCGTGAGTTCCGATCCGTCTCGATTACCCTCCGCACTCGTAGCTCTTCTTCGCAAACAGTGAGTTACATCCCCTCTCTTATTTACTGTTTTCAAATAACTTTTGGGGGAAACAAGAGGTCTAAATGAACTGTTATGAACTTTTGTACAATTATGAACTCTATTGAACGTTTTCGTGAAACTTATGCTTATTTAGTTTTATGGTCGTTTGGCCTATGATAAACTAATGGTTCGCCACCTTTATTCGGCTCTTGGTTCAAAACTATATTAAACTCATTTAATGCCACTCTCGGCACTTGTATGTACTTTGATTGATCGTATAACTAACGTGACTCTTGAGGGATATAACTAACCATAAGTGACTACTACTAGTTGGAATAAAATGAAACATCAGTGCCCATCTTGCAACACACTATTAGCTTTGATAAGCCGTTTAGTAATTATGAGTATCGATACTTAGGAAATAACCGTTCCTTGCTTAAGTGGCAGCTTAAGTACATATTACTTGATCAGAAATGACTCCCCGTAGGTAGTCGGGGTAAGGGGCCTCACGGTTGGTAATTCGGTTTAGTGTGAACACTTAAGTTATATTATGCCAAGTAGTCGTTATACATGAATTCAATCAATAGTTACTTATCTTGCGCGTATAAGGTTATACGACTTCCGCAACTATTCTTTAATCAACTGTTTGGTTCGAATTATTCTTTAAAGTATTGTTCTGCTTTTAGAAACTTCTAAGTATTGATATAGTTACTTAAAACCTTTTTAGTCGAGGACTAGAAAACTGTAACTCACTCACTACTTTTTTTGTAGTTGACACTTTATCTCTTGTTTCAGGAAATCAAATGTAAGTCACGAAGTGCAATAGTTGGATGGGTCTGGAATGTCACGTGAAGTAAACAATCGGGAGAAGACCTATTTTGAATATGTTTTGGGAATTTTATCAAACAATTTACCATGTTGTCTCGTTATGTACTTTTCAATGCTTGGTTATCTTTAAACTGTAAACTCTTATTTTATTCGTGATGACTTGAAACCGTATGTTTTTATTTATAACTCGTGTAATGATATCTTGGCTCTTCACATTCCGTGTTTCCGCTTTAGCGGGATTTGACAGACTTGGTATCAGAGCACTGGTTATAGCGAAAACGGTTTTAAGAATTTTTTTCAAAATTTTTGAAACCAAACTATAACCAAGGCTTTTCAGAAAAATCATTTCACGAGCTTTCAAACTTTAGTAGATTAATTCCGCAATCGCATGGTTTGCTTTTAACTAGGCATAACTTGATCAACTATGCCTAGTTCAAAATAAATTCTGCAAGAACGGAAAGTAATTGCTATTGTCAAACGGTTTTCGAGTCGAAAAATTCCCGGTCTTATTCCTTCCCGATTCTCACGTGACTGACCCATACATGCATTTCGTTTACATTTTTCCTTATTTCCTGTACTCACGTAACATATTATTCGCAGATCCGACATGTCTCAGTCTTCGCAATCACGATCCCAGTCCCGCTCACTTTCTCGACTAGCGTCTTCCCCCGGAGCATCTGAGGATCCCGCAGTATCCGAGAGTCAGCGTCACCAGACGACTGACCCGACTGAGGAGAGCTCGATGGCGTACTCCAGCAGCATGGGTACCTCCAGTCCGAGGACCGTGCTACCAGTTGCACCACCGGCACCCGTTGAGGCACCGCCCCAGCGGCGTGGACCTCGTGTCGTTATGATAGCACGCAAGCAGGTCGTCCTTCCAGGTCGGCTACCTGACAGGATGGCCGCACAGCAGGCCGGATCATCCAGACCCACGCCTTCACACCTCCCGTTCGGTCATCCACCTCCTGAGGCACCGCGCACTTCCATGCTTGACCACTACTCGTGGGAGCGTCAGCTCGAACGTGAGGAAATGCAGCGTGCCCGCGACGCTGAAGCAGCCAGGCAAAAGATGCTGCCTACCCCACAGCTACCCCCTCCTGCCGCATTCTTGCACCTTCACCGCGAGGTAAGGGGACTATCCGAGGAGGCCCAGCAACAAGGGCTTCTCCTCTGTGAGGTCTCTGATGCCGCGCACCGATTGTCGGAGCAGGCATTGCGACACCTCGCTACGGCTCAGGCCACTGCCCGGACAGTGCAACGTCTGGTGGGAGTTTGCTTGGTTATGGGGACCCTCTTGGCGGTTGTTATCACCAAGATGCTTTTCGAGAAGCGCCGTTAGTTATCATCTTTTAATTGTTGTACTGTAAGCTTAAGTTGTCATTTTCCCTTGTACACAACTCAAAGCTTTATCTATTTTATTTCCATATGTATTGTACTTGTATTTCATTCACATTTTGAACCTTGTATTCAACTCTATATTATTAATGAATGGAAATTCATCTTATTATCTATTTGTGCTATTGTCGTGTGAATCTGTAGTTATCATGGGATTGTATCTCTTGCGTGTAAATCTTGTTGTGTGAATTTCTTGAATCCCTGTCGTGCGTGTTCTACCTGTTCTATTACTTTACTCTTGCGGAATTGTTATCTTGTACATTGAATTATATTCTTATCATACTCTAATTGTGCGTTCTAAACTGAATCTGTTGTCTGTTGTCTGTTGTAGAACCATGGCACCCCGGACCAATGCCAGTATCATCGCTGAGCAAGTCGCTGAGTAGTTGAACGCAGCGATGCCCAACATGATCGCTCAGATCACAGCGGGAATCAATGCCAACGTCAACAACCACCAGCGACAGCAACAACAACAACAGAACAACAACCAGAATCAAAACAACAACCAGAATCAGAACAACAACAACAACCAAAACCAAAATCAACACCAGCACCAAAACCCTTCCGCTTGTACTTACAAAAGCTTCATGGCATGCAAGCCCAAAGAGTTCCACGGCACCACAGGAGCTGTAGGACTTGTGTCCTGGTTCGAGAGCATCGAATCAGTCTTGCACATTAGCAAGTGTGCCGAGGCCGACAAGGTAGAGTACGCTTCATGCGTGCTACATGGGAAGGCTTTATCATGGTGGAACAATGTGGTTCGAACCAGAGGGGGTGACACCGCCTATGCTCTCTCCTGGGACCAATTCAAAAATCTATTGATTACGGAGTACTGTCCTAAGGGAGAAATCAAAAAGCTTGAGGCGGAACTGTGGAATCTCATGATGGTCGGGAATGACATCGAGGGGTACACCACCCGATTTCATGAACTGGCCCGACTGGTTCCGAGACTAGTAACCCCCGAGGAAAACCGCATTGACCGTTATGTTTCCGGTCTCGTTCCCGAGATCCGGGGAAATGTCCTCTCAGCTGAACCTCAAACCCTTCAGAGCGCTATCATTCTGGCGTACAGACTCACCAGCGACCTCCTCTCCGCTTTAGCACCTTCCAAGAAAGAAGAAGGAGAGAAAAGGAAGGCAGATCAAACCCCCCGGAGAAACAACAAGAAACAGAAAACCACCCGCAACTACGCGGTGACTGCTGCACCACCACCACCACCACCAGCTGGGAACCGAAACTATACGGGGACGAACCCCAAGTGCAGTAAGTGCCAACTTCCATCACACGGGAACTGCCCGGTATGTTTCAAGGTGCCGAAAGGTGGGCACTTCGCCAGATATTGTTCAGAGGAAAGCAGTGGTCCAGGG
>CAJVGC010000432.1:18676280-18681316 GCA_910822075.1 Senecio squalidus | reverse complement strand
CTTACTTGCTCCAAGGTCAAGGCGGAATATCAAAAGCCTTCAGGGTTACTTCAGCAACCAGAAATCCCCATGTGGAAGTGGGAACAGATTTCTATGGACTTTGTCACCAAGTTGCCCCGTACGACTAAGGGTAACGACACGATTTGGGTAATCGTGGACCGACTGACCAAAGCCGCTCATTTCTTGCCAATTCGAGAAAATCATTCGATGGAGAAGCTCGCTCAAGTCTACATCAACGAGATCGTCTCTCGTCATGGAACACCGCTCTCCATCATCTCCGATAGGGATAGTCGATTCAAATCCCGTTTCTGGAACGTCCTACAGAAATCCTTAGGTACTCAATTAGAACTCAGCACGGCGTATCACCCTCAGACTGACGGCCAGAGTGAAAGAACAATCCAAACACTTGAGGATTTGCTGAGAGCATGTGTAGTAGACTTTGGAGGAAGTTGGGACACTCACCTCCCCTTGGTCGAGTTCTTCATAACAACAGCTACCATGCCAGCATCAAGTGACGCCATTCGAGGCTCTCTATGGGCGTAAGTGCCGGTCACCACTTTGCTGGCTAGAGGCTGGCGACCGACAACTTACAAGACTCGATATCGTCCAGGCGACCATCGACAAGATCACCACTATTCGCGAACGACTGAAGACGTCCCGTACCCGACAGAAGAGCTACGCTGACAACCGAAGGAAACCCCTCGAGTTCCAAGTGGGCGACCGCGTACTCCTCAAAGTATCGCCCTGGAAAGGGGTAGTCCGCTTCGGGAAGCGCGGTAAACTGAGTCCAAGGTACACCGGTCCATTTGAAGTCATTGAGCGTATTGGTCCCGTTGCTTATCGTCTTCAACTCCCTCAGAATCTCGCGAATGTTCATAACGTGTTCCATGTCTCACACTTGAAAAAGTGTCTGTCTGATGAGACCATCGTCATTCCTCTTGACGAGGTCAAAATCGACAGCAAACTAAACTTCATCGAGGAACCGCTCGAAGTTGTCGACCGCGAGATCAAACAACTTAGGCAGAGCCGTATCCCGATAATCAAGGTTCGGTGGAATTCTCGACGTGGTCACGAATTCACATGGGAGCGTGAAGACCAATTCCGTCAGAAGTATCCACATCTGTTCGAGAACTCTTCTTCCTGATAGGACGCACTAAATTTCGGGACGAAATTTCTTTCAACCCGGGGAGAATGTGACAACCGTCAAAATTCAGGTACTTGTTCAATTATTATATCGGTTCGAAACGTTAGTTACTCCTTTATCACGTTCGCTTTATTCTAGATCGTAACTTTTGAGTCTGTACTTGTCGGAACTAGTGTCGGAATAACTTCTGGAATCAAATTTATAAGTCCTAATACCAAGAAAACACCTATTGAACTTTCCTAAGTTCATAACAAATCATACTTAAGAATTTTTAATTAACAAAAAGGTCCAACGAAGCGAAAAACGTAAAAACGAAAAATCTGATAAGGCTGAAAATCACCCGGTGCGCAGCACCTAGTGATGAGGTGCGCAGCACCTCACGCCAGAATTCAAGATATTTACAGTTTTAGTCCCTGCCTCGTTTTTACACAACCACCACCCAAACCAACCAACTAAAAACGACTTAGGTCACTCATTTCTGCAAATTAACAGTCCCAAGAGCAGATTATTATTACCTTTTCTTTTCCATTTCATTTTCATTTTACAAAACATAAAAACACACATTAAAACACACACAACCCCTTTTCTCTCTAATTTTCTCTATAACCTCAAGAACACCAGTGACTTTCCACCATCAAAATCCATCATTTGTCCATACAAATCGTTCCTTTCATCAAGAGAAGCAAGGGGGTGTCGTTATTTTGAAAAAGGACTAGTCTTGTAAAGATTTTTGGGAGCTAAAATCCGACCAAAACTCATCATCCGAGCTTTTCCTTCGGTAGATTTCTTTATTTTTACTATCTTTATACAAATATTCAATTGCATGTAAGATCTAACGGTTAAAAATGTATTTTTACACAAATCTATGACTTTTTATGGTCAAAAACGTTTTTAACCGAAATAACCTTTAGATCCACGGATTTGTAACCAAAAATGTTCTATAAACTGTTAAAAAGATGTTTTAATAAGTTTAAACCAGTTGCATGTCGAAATCTATGGGTAAAAAGACGTTTTTAGCAAAGAAATCACAAAACGGTGAAGAACAGCAAGGAGGTGCGCAGCACCCCCTGACAGGTGCCGCGCACCGGGCTGCTGTTCTTCCCAAAAATCGTCGTGTTGTCCGTTTAAAACTTATGTATACGTTCTGCACTTGTTCTAACATTATTACGGGACTGAGATAAACCAAACTAATAATAATGGTGACTTATATTGAACTATTTGGACTATTTTGAGCTATAATATACATGATATTGTGTTTTAGGTGATTTGTGAGGGAAGTGATGGTACAGTTTTTGGGCATGAATTTTGGGCGCGGAAGCGCTGTCCAAATTTTCTCAGAAATTGTAAATCACTTCAGCAAGCAAAAGCACTTAAGATAATAATCAAAAACGTTAAATCGGACCTTTGGACAAAAAAACGTGACAATTACCTTTTCGGACTATTTTGACTATACTTAACCTTGACACTTAAAGTTAATAAAGCTTTCTATGTTATTATATAAGAACATAATAATATAACAACTAATTAAACTATCTTGGTATTAATAGGCAATCCGTGATTCCCGGCTCACATATTCCGACCGAGTTTTCAAGTTCTCGTTCTCTTCGCAATCCGTGAGTTACAACCCCTTGTTTTATATATTTTACATGAATTTGGGGGAAACATAAGATTAATTGCATTTTAAAAGCCTTATGAAACAAATTGCAATATATCAAACTTTGACTTTTGACTTATTAAACTTTGACTTTTGACTTATTAAACTTTGACTTTTGACTTATCAAACTTTGACTTTTGACTTATTAAACTTTGACTTTTGACTTATTAAACTTTGACTTTTGGGACGTACTTGGTCTTATTTGAACGACTAATTGAACTCTTATGCGTAAAATATTTTACTTTACTTAGACTAATTGGTTCGCTCTCTTTTGACTAAACTAATCATTGATGCTTGTATGCGTACCAACCCTTGATGGAACTATAACACGATCTTAAGTGATGGACGTACGACTCTCTCGCTTTTAAAAATGAAATTACTTAGTGCCCGACTACTTTAGACTTAGACTTTCACACTATTAACTACTTAGCCGTATAGTAATTACGGGTATCGATACTTAGGAAAGAACCGTTCCTTGCTTAGATGGCAGTCTAAGTACATATTACTAAGTACTGATTAACTTCCCGTTTGAGAGGCGGGGAGTTGGGGCCGACACGGTTGGATAATCGGATTAGTGTGAACACTTAAGTTATAGATGCCAAGAGGTTGATACAAGAAAATCTAATTAGTTGCTTACGCATAAACTTATAACTTTTAGCGATTGATATACGCTTCTACTGTTTGACTAAATTTGACTATATTTGGTCTTTACAAACTTAGGGCACCAGTCCGCCCATTACTTGGACTTTAAAGTATATAAACCTTAAGCGACTTCTCTCCGCTAATCTCCTTCTTGGAAACTTTTACTTTTATATACTTTACTTATATTTTTGTCGACTATTTAAACTGTAACTCAATCACTACTTTCGTAGTTGACACTTTATCTTATGTTTCAGGAAATTAGTGTAAGCATGATGTGCATGGCATGGACGGGCCGAGGCGGTCGTGTGAGAACCTCTTTGGGAAAAGACTTGGCCATTTGTTTTGGGAATTTTTAATGAAACTTTTTAATTGTGTAACAATGTACTAAATTATTGTGTCTTGGTCGTTCGAATGGATTTGTAAACACTTTTACTCTTAATTAATGACTTGATTACCGTTATGTTTTATATGGCCTGTGTAAAGATTTTCCAGCTCTTCACATTCCGTGTTTCCGCTTTAGCGGGGTGTGACACCTTGACAGTCTTTTTAGTCCCACTTGGCCCAGTCCCACTACTGCAAGATTCCCTCACAGATGGCCCACTTGGCCCAGTCCCACTTGGCCCAGTCCCACTTGGCCCAATACCACTTGGGCCACTTGCTTCAGTTGGCCCACTTGAAAAATTTGACACTTGACCCCCACAAACTGCCCTCACTCTAGCCTTATCATTTTTTACATATTTCAATTCTCTTCTTGTTTCAATGGCATGCAGTCCTATCCTTTTCTTAACATCTGCTGCTGTTGCAAAATCTTGTCCAACATAGAAACTGTACTTGTACATAGTATTCTCACTTTCTCTTTGTTTCCTTAACTCTCTCAACATTCTTTTCCTTACCCTCTCAGGGTCATCATCATCAGTCTCAGATCCACTATCAAAAGCATCATTGTCTAGGACACCTTTATTAACATCACCAACAGTTGGTTCCACAAAGGCCCCTATCTCTTTCTGCACTTCTGGCTGAACATTGAGGTGAAAATCTGCCATATCTACTTCAACTTCTTCAACTACATTGTTTTCATCTACCATTACATCATCTACATTGACCACTGTTTCATTTACAACAGGACCCTCATTGATATTCACATCATTTTGAACTTCACTAGCTTGTGTTTCATTTAGTGGTGGAGCCTCATTGATGTTCACATCAAAGTCTACTTGAAAGTCTGGCCCATAGTCCCAATCAAACACATTTTCATCAACATTACCAATTAATTCATCAAACAGAGTTTCATCAACATTACCCTCTGTTCCCTCTGTTTGATTACCAAAATTCCCCTCTGTTGTATGTTCTTCAACATTACCCTCTGCTGTATGTTCTTCAACATTACCCTCTGTTTGATTACCATCAATACACTCTGTTTCATTAACATGTGTTTCTGTCCATTCTAATAACCTCATTCCACTGCCTACATCTATAGATTTTTTTACAACCTCTGAAACATCCTCCATTACAACCTTAGATGATGATGGTGAGGTAAAGTAAGTGTCTAATTGAGTCACCCCATGTTCAGTATACAGACTAATCGTACGACCTAAA
>CAJVGC010000432.1:18638780-18673780 GCA_910822075.1 Senecio squalidus | reverse complement strand
GTGAGTTCTTCGTGTTGTTGGTCAAATATGTTTTTTTACACTTCCCTATCGTATATTGGTGTATCGTAAATGGGAGTTGATGCCTCAATCTTTTGCTTTTTCCTGATTTTTTCAATCTGTTTGAAAGCATTTTCCGCTTCAGCTTGTTTAGCCTCGATGGCTCTTGCCTGCATATATTTTTTAGTATGTATTAGTAAAACTCATTTTGAACCAACCCACTTTGACCCGTTACCCTCCCTGCCCATTAGTGTAATAACTTCAAATGCACAAAAAAAAAGAGAAACTCACATGTGTAGCAGCATCAATTTCTTCTGCATCTTTAAGTCGAACAACTAACTAGCTACGGCTAGAACAACTTCAGCGGTGTCTCTTAACTGTTCCCGAAGACCTTTATTTTCGTCTCCAAATCTTCTTCTCTCTTTACTTTTACAGTCGAAATCTCAGCAGCAAGGGCGTTTATAAACCAAAATCCTGCCTCTTTTACTCCAGCTCGTGCAACTGCTTTCTTCACATCTTCAATTCATCTTGAATTCTTCATTTATTTATAAGCATATTTATATGTTTTTCTTCCAAATCAGCATATTGTTCAAGCATACGTGCATGGCCCTCCATAGCCATTTGCATGGCTTCCTTTAATTCTTCTGAACATTCTCTTTCAGAATCAAGTTCTTGCTTTTTTTTTGTTAAGTAATCGATTGGATTCTAGTTCAGATTTCATTTCTTTTACGAGAGAAATCCATTTGATTTTTGTTTCGATAAAACGGATTCTTTCTGATTCAAATCTCTGATCAACATTCTCCTCCACAGTTGACTCGCCATTGATTATTTGCAAAAAAAGAGTTTCTTTTTTAGTCAATTGTGGTGAATAATCTATGTACGATTGAAGATGACTTCTTAAATCCTCTATTTCTTCCATCTATACGCTCTTCTCACCCACATTAAAGAAAGTCTTGTATCGTTCCACTTCATCCTGTAAACTTTTTTAACTCGAGTTCTTTCTTTTGAATTTATGGATGATTCCCCGCATTTCTCTTTTAGAATCTGATTACATTTGGGAAAAGAAACATAAAAGATGTCAATTTTATTAAGATTCAACATTTCAAACAGTATATAAACATAAATTGACGTTTGATACCCTTTCTCAAATAGTATATAAACATGATTTTAATCATATTTCACATAACTACTTTAAAAGAAAAAATTGAACAAAATTTTTTCAAGTCAACCCAACTCCTTTAACTCGTACCCAAAAGTCATCCATTTTACTAGTTAACAAACTTGGTTGACCTGCCCATTTTGCCACATTTATACAAAACAAACAAAGATGCCATGAACAAAGAAAAACGTAGCATGCCAATTTGGATCCACATCAGCAACGTACTATGACCATATATTTGAAAACAAGCATCCTAGTTGCATTACCTTTATAAATATTATTAGGTTGTTCTATTAATATTCAACCGTTTTATACCAAATGATATGTATGAAGATTCATAAAATAGGAGTCAATTTTAAAACCTAACTTTAAAAGCAACAGTGATAAAAGAAAATAATTAACAACAAATTGAGACATAATTACCTTAAGCATTCAAACAATTGCTTCTCTTTTGATCTCGAAAGAGCCTCACGTCCTATGGACGTGCAAAATCTAGTCTTAATTTCTAAATACTTTCGCTAGACCACAACATCGGGGCAGTGTATCCTTGTCGGTTGTAGTATACTTTTGGCAAGTTCGAACACAGAGACTAATGAAAATTAAGAGTAAAACAAGTAACAAGTAACAAAATGGGGGTTTATACTATAACTACAAAGTAAGGTTTTAAAAATATTTTATAAATCAAGATTAAAGAGACGTTTGCTTGAACCGTTCACGAATGTATGATCTTTTCTAAGTAATGAAATGTTGATTTACTTCTTATGTAAAAACCAAGTTCCTTTCGAATACCGATTTTCTATACTTACCCAACCGTGCAACCACTCCTTTCGAAATATGGTTAACACCCCAAATAATTATGCATAAAGAATCAAGCCGATGTGTGAGAATTAATCTTTAAACTTTCTTTCGAATAGTTTACTAGTTTTTTAAACCGATTTCTTTTATTTATAAACTAGCATTCGTGTTTAAGCTTAGTTATTTCTATTACTATTATCGATTCATTTCGAATATCGATAAACTATATCAACTAAATACCGGTTTAATATTTCGTTCAATATTTTAGTAGTCTCGATCTCGTTTCAAATACTAGAGGTTAATACCAAATAGAGAATATAAGTTATCCAAAAATATGATTAAAGCTAAAACCAAAATGGATTTCCAATTAACCAAACACATCTATCAAACATTTCACACCCATAATCAATCAAAACATACGATCACATATCCAAACAAACAATTAAGAAATTAGCTACGCATAATTAAAATTAAACATGAATTATAAGAAAAGATGAACATGATGCCAAGTATTTGATGAAATGTCAATGTCTAAAATATCCAAATTGAAATGAAAAGAGTGAATGAATTGATAATTGGAATGATCCTTGATTCTTCAATGGTGATTTTGCCAATAGAATTTCTTCTCCAAGGCTTCAAGATGATCCAAGAATCGATTGTTGTCTCTCTTGTGTTATGGAAAATGATGGTAAGTTGTGATGGTGATAATCTAACTCCCCCAATCGACCTCCAAGTTCCAGTAATTAACCACCAAGAATAATTCTTTCAATACCCAACATTGATTGCAATAAACAAGCAAAATAAAACTGCCTGAAATGGTCCACTGCGACGCAATGATGGTCTAGACCACACCCTTTTGTCTTTTGCTCCTTTTTCTCGCGTTATGTTAGCCAATTTTGATGTTAAATCCTCATTCCAATACTAAATACCTAAATACATACTTTTACACAGAATGTAAGTAATAATGGGGCATATCCATCACGTTTTAGACTAAAACATAATAAATATCGCGAATAAAATGTATATAATTGAGCGATATCAAACCCCTCATACTTAACCATTGCCTTGCCCTCAAGCAAATCCGACATAAACTCTAACTCATTTTTTATTAAACAACTTAAGAAAAGTCAAGGAATCATGGACTCATACATTTAAAGACATTCCGACATTAATAATTAAAGATTTGCGTGAAATTGCAAGATCGTAAACCGACTACGAACATCAAATGCTACTAAATTACTCTAATAAACAAAAACCGCAATTTTCTAAAGTCAATTCACAATCTAACCCCTAGTTTAGATTTGTCCAAATAACCACCCATTTTCCCTAACTCACCAACCTAAGTCGGAGCGATCAGCCTACCATTGGGCCGACCCCTATGCCTATGCTTTCGGGGATACCTAAATATCAGAAAATTAATTTCCTTTGAGAATTTTTGGTTAGTATTCGCATTTTGCTTCCCTCTCATTTTTGTTCACTTCAAATACTAAAGATTTGTAATTTATATTTTCTTTGAAGTGAACGTTTTTGTAACGGGGTTTGATTCTTCGTTATAGTGAGGATGAGTGTAATTTGTTGACGGGAAAGACCTATGGCCTTTTTTCTTCGCCTCTAACTCTTTTCGGGATTAAGTGATATCTAAGTTTCCCTAACTACCCCCGAGAGGGTGCAAGTACTAATATGGCTCGGTACTAGGGATATCTGGATTTTAGATTTTTCAGGGAAATGCAAGGAATCAAAGTCGAAAAAACCCAAACTCTCATTTACAAGAATTTTCCTACCAAGGGATGTTCCTTAACAATTTCACGTTTATGTATCGGAATGAATTTTAAATGCACACGTCCCTATCATCTTCCCTAAACTACATTTAAGCGTTTTTTATTATTTTTATTTTTTTTATTAGACTTAAATGTGACAAAATAAAACATGATAGATACGAGAGGGATTATTAAACTAACAAATTTCCCGAGACTTCCCCCTCACCAGCAACCCCATACTTAACTCCCACATTGTCCTGAAATGTGTTCCAAGCTAGAAACTAAAAACTACATCAAATGATACCAAAATACAAGAAAAGAAAAGATAAGCAAACCAGGGTTGTCTCCCGTAAAGCGCTTGTTTTTTACCATGAGTCTTTAGCTCGACTCGTCCTCCGTTCACACAAACAAAATAATGTTAAAATCGAAGTTTCCCCCGATTTTCTTCCCCATACCAACTCCTTAAAACATCACATCCCATTGCACCTACAATCGTACTCATCATAAAGAAATTTATAGTTAGAAACATCGAGCTCATCCCGAATCTTTGCCCATGCATCCTATCACTCCTTGGTTTCCCTCATGATAGAACCATCCTCCCATTGTCTAAATTCGCCACCCTCTCCCCCATACTTATCTTTTTCAGCACCATACCTGTCACACCCCGCTAAAGCGGAAACATAGGATGTGATACACAAGATATAGATAAACGCCAAATTATATTGAAGAAAAAAAACATAATATCCAAGGTTTACAAGGTTTAAAACAAAGTTTACATATCCGAAATACAAAATGGGGTGTTCAACCAAACCACCCAAACCCTTCCCGTTCTTGAAGTCATTCGCCCAAAAGTATAGAGTCATCAGCTAGCTTACTCGTTACCTGAAAATACGATTCAAGTGTTAACTACGGGAGACGTAGTTAGTGAGCTACAAGTTTGAGTAAAAGCATAAGTTTAAACCCACAAGAAATTGGCGTAAAGTATAGTTTTCAAATTGTAGTTGCATAACCATGCATAGAGTATCGCATTCAAATTAGTTGTTACATAAAAATGTATAGAGTATAGCATTCGTGTTTGTAGGCATTGACCACATAGCGCGACTATGTGACAATCCTAAGTATTGCCCAATGATCGTTGCTAAGCCTAAAGCCTACCCATTTAGTATTATGCACCATCGTTATAAGTTGTTGTGGTGAGGGTCAATCTACCCTAATAGCGCTATCCATATCTACTAACGGTCCTTTCCAAAGGGATTAATAGCAACTAATGTCCTTGGTAGTGTCGGGAGTTTTAATGGTCTCTCACGTCCATGTTGTACAAAGTCCGCAACATGACGATCGATTTTTTTAGTCATTGGCAAATATGGCTTTCGTGTCCTCAACATTGTTGGCAAAACCCTCAACAATGTCGGCAAAATAGTCATTCGTTTTAGTATTCAAAATATCAAAGCATTTCATAGTAGCATTCAAAATACATAAGTGTTTTTGTAATATCATTCGAGTATCAAATCGTTTTCGTTAGCATTCAAGTAATAAAGCGTTTTTCAGCTTAAATATATGTTTAAGCCTAAGACTCGCATTTCACCCCAAGAGTATTAAAAGCGTTTAAAGAGTAGGGGTTTGTAACTCACTGGTTGCGAAGATAATCGTAAGCGGGAACGGTCGGAAAGCGTGCCGGGAATCACCGAAAGCCTAACGAATACCAAGATTTATTAAGTGTTTTGATCTCATTATGTTATTAAACATATAATGTAATATAGGTAAATTTTAGTTAAACTTTAAGTGTCAAGGTCCAATTTGTCCAAATATAGTCCGAAACGGTTATCGTTTTGTTTTAGTCCAAAGTCCAAGGTTAATGTTTTTGTTATTATGTTAAATATGTTTTGTTCGCTAAAGTGTCTTATATTTTCACAAAAAATTTGGGCAGCGCTTCCGCCCCCAAATTTTATGTCCAAAAATACAAACCACTTTCCCGCTTACAAAACACATATACATACATAACATAATTAAACATATTCATTTTAGCTTATTAAGTCCAATACAAGTCACCAATATTATTATTTCATCCTTCTAAGCCCCAAAATATCGATAACGAAAATCCAGAATATACGCGTAAGTTTTAAAACGTCAAAACGACGATTTTCGGGAGGACAACAGCATGTGTGCGTCGTCCTAGGCCTCAGGACGGCGCACATGCCGCTGTCTTTCCCGTTTTTGTGTTTTTCTTGCAAAATCATTTATGTAAGTGATAGATCTTGACATGTAGTCGGTATAAACCTTATTAATCATCATTATATCAGTTTATATGTAACTTTTAACCACAAAAACAAAGATTTAAGCATCATTTAATATAAACCCGTTTTTGTATAAAAATGGTTATAAAACTTCATCAAAACTTGTTTTTATAGCTTAGATCATACATGCAATGAGTTATATTAGTAATATAAGTAAATAGGAAGAGTTTCTACCGAAAGAAAGGCTTGGATGATGTTTTAGATGAGTTTTGAGCTCCAAAAACGGAGAAAATGCTTTGAAGCCGAAATAGCTTTGATCCCCTTGCTTCCTTTGCTTGTTTGAACGGTTTTTAATGGTGATTTTATGGATTATAATGGCTGTATTTTGAGGTGTTCTAGAGAGAAAATGGAGAGGAATGAGAGAAAGGATGGAGGGAGTATGTGTTTGTGTGTGTTTTTGGTGTTTATAAAAATGAAATTGAAAAGAAAATGAAAGGAAATGATGGTATGGGAGTTTGGGTTCTGCTAAAAGCAGTAATTGAGTAGTCTAGGACGTTTTTGATTGGTGGTTGGTAATATAAAAACGAGAAAAACAACAAAAATACAATTTTTTTTTCCGGAATACACATCCAGGACGTCGCACAAGGGGGTTGTGCGGCGTCCTGGCCCCTTTTGTAATTATTTTTGTGATTTTTCGTTTTTGCGTTTTGCTTCGTTGGACCTTTTCGTTAACTGAAAGTTATAGATTATGATACGTTATGAACTTAGGAAAGTTCCTTAGGTGTTTTCTTGGTATTAGGACTTACATAATTTGATTCCGAAGTTGATTTATGATTCCGATCCCGATCCGCGCTTAAAGGTTTAAATGGAGTAAACTTTTGTTTTAAGAGTTTTGTGTGAGTTACTACGAGCTTAGCTTAAAACTTATGTCTACGTAACCACGTAACACATATAGTTAGTCATATCGGGCATCAAAATAAACACTTAGAAGTTATAAGTTAGCGTTCTCGACCTTAGTTTAGACGGTTATCACAATACCCAATTGGTTTACCATGTGTGAAATCATCAAAGTTCAAGGGCTCCTCATCTTTATCATATATACCTTGCAAAACCTTTTCTTTTTTCAAACAAGTTAGAAAACAAATTAAATCAATGGGTTTTCTAGGTATACCTTTCAACTTTGAATTTGACTCCGTATCGACTTTACGCTTTAGACAAGGTTCACCATAAAGTATTTCAACGGTTTCTTTCTTAATTTCCGTTTCGGGCTCCAACTCTTTCTCACCTTCAACCTCTATATCGTCATTTAGCTCAAACATCCTCTCAAAATCTTATAGAGTGATGTCTCCATGGTGAGTACTATACACATCTACCATATCCTTTCCAAGGAGTTCCTCTAGTTCTAAGTCCAAGCTTTTCTCATCTCGTTCTACATCCAACTCTTCAGCCTCAAGAAAGTCCTGCAATTCTAGGTCACACATGTCATTGTCAATAACATCTAATTTAAAACAAGTTTCATCGGTGGAGTACGAATGTTTCTTAGATTTATATAAAGAAAACGTTTATTCTCCTTTTCACATGGATGATAGCATCTGCGATGTTCAAAAACGGTCGACCCAAAATTAGAGGAACTTTACTATCCTCTTCCATTTCCAATATAGCGAAATCAACGTGAGAAAAAAATCTACCTACTTGTACTAACATGTTTTCTACAATGCCAAGCGGGTATTTAAAAGTTTTTTTCGGCTAGCCTAATGCTCATTTTTGTTGGCTTTAAAACCCCTAAAGCCAATTTTGCGTATAAAGAATGACATTAAATTTATACTAGCACCCAAGTCCGCTAAAGCATTGCAATGATAAGTTTTACTAAAAGCACAAGTTATTAGAAAACTCCTTGGATCGTTTAGCTTAGGTGGAAGCCTGTCGTTCTTCACAATCGTCGAGCATTCCGCGTTCAAGTAAGCCGTTTGATCCTCCATTGACTTCCCTTTCTTGCTCACAAGTTCCTTGATGAACTTAGCATAATTGGGCATACCTGAAATCACATCAACCAAAGGCACATTAACATGAACGGATTTAATCAAGTCTAAGAATTTATCGTATTGTTCTTTCATCTTCCTCAAGCCTTGAGGGTAAGGGATTCTCGGCTTGTACGCTTTGGTTGGTGGCGTTGTGGTCGGTTTCGGTGCCCCATCTTCACTTTGGACCTTTGGTTCATCCCCCACTTGATCCTCCACCTCTATCTCAACTTCTTGGTCATTTTCGGGGTCTAAGGTCTCACCGCGACGCGGTAGACGTGACTGCGTCGCACCCAATTGATTGTCAAACGACAAATGGCTGTCTGAACCCCCACTGCATCGCAGTGGTGCCCAGATCAGCCATTTTTTCGTTTTCGTTTTGCTCATCTTCGTCCCCGTAACTGAAACCCGATCGTGTAGAAATTACGTTTACTTGCTCGTTCCTTTGATTAGGTGTTTGTATACCTCGATCCTTGGCCACCTTGATTGTTTGAAGGTCTCAGATTCGGTTGTGTGTTACTTGGTGATTGAGTCTTTGGTTGCTTCGCTAACCGCTCATTCATCCTTTCGAACCTCTGCTCCAAGTCTTGCATACCCGCTTGGTTATTTCTAAGTCCTTGCTCAAATTTATCGTTCAATACCTTCACTGAAGTTGCTAATCCAACATTTCTCGCCTTTTGCGTGTGGATAAAGTCTTTCATCATTTCCTTCAAACTGGCATCTTCTTCTTTGTTTTTCGCCCTTTCGTTTTGTTGATCCCCGTAACCTAAATCTCCGCCTCGGTTTTGATAATTCCATTGGAATCGATCATATTCCTCCGAGTAATGTGGCCCTCCACAAGTTCTACAACAGTTCCTAAGCAAGTGCACATCCTTCTCCAAACGACCCATCCATTTATCCATCCTATCCGACAATTTCTTGATTTCGTTCACAATTTCCGAGCTTCCACTACCACTTTCCACTTGTGCTACCGTTTCCCAAACCTTCCTCTTCCTATTTAATCTATCTCTAGCAATTCCCGCTTGCACTTGGTCTTCCATCATCCTATACGCATCATTGGTTGATTTGTATAAGAAATTTCCACCACCCACCAAATCTAAATCGTGTTAAGAACGATTATCCAACCCGTAATAGAAAATCTCACTTACTTGCTCTCTATTCAAATCGTGTCCGTGACAACTTCTTAAGAGTTCCTTAAGCCTAATCCAAGCATCCGTAATAGTCTCATTGTCCTATTGTTGAAAACTTTGAATTTGGTTCAACAACTTTCTACCCAAGATGGGCAGAAAGAAATGGGTCACAAATAATTCCTTCAACTTTTCCCACTTCTTGACTGAATCCGACTCCAACTCGTTAAACCACGTCTTAGCTTCTCCCCTTAGAGATGATGGGAACAAGCTAAGCATTACACCTTCCTCCATTCCAACACCATACTTAAACATTTTGCATATCTCCGTGAAAGTGGCAATATGCTTATGCAGGTCGGACTTTGATTTTCCATCAAATGAACTCTCTTGCACCATCTTCAAGTGATGACCTTTAACGGAAAGTCATCTCCTAAATTAAGAGCAACAATCACCGACCCTTGAGTGAGTGGGACTATTCGGTTCCGATTGAGCATCGGAATGTCAAATGGGTTAATTAGCGGGTCATTGTGGTTCAAAATGCCTTCCTCGATACCTCCTCCGTTATCTCCTCCTTCCATAACACATTCCAACACGATTTCCTCCTCCTCGAAAGATTCACCTTCAGAAAATAGTACCGCCTTCACACCTTGTGTGACAACTGTCGAATACTCAGGTCGAGTGCACTAACTGAGAACCGCGATACTTATATTTGATACTTGCTATAAGTAACTTTATGTGTTACGTGGTTACGTAAACATAACTCTTTAAGCTAAGCTCGATGTAACTCATACAAAACTTTTAACGTAGGTTTAAGTTACTTAAACATTAAACGTGTGCGTCTCGGAATCGGAATCGGAAATCGGAATCGAATCAATAAATGAATCCTAATACCAAGAAAACACATAATGAACTTGTCTAAGTTCATTTCATAACAAATCGTAAACTTTCAACGAGCGGAAATGCTTAACGATAACGCAAACAAAAATCAGAATATCCACAATTTTGGGTCGGTGCGCAACCCTAACCTCTAAGGGCGGCGCCCTCCCCTGCAGATCAAGGTTTTTTTTAAAGTTTTGGTAAGTCATTCTGCATGTTACAAACAATCACCACCTGTCCCTAACGTGTCACCAGCTTAGGAAGTCCAGAAACTTATCATTTGATCACTCCTTTACCTCACTCTTACTCTTCTTTCTTTCATTTCTATCAAAACACAAAAACACACTTAATTTACTCTCTCTCAAGCCCTCTAAATTACAGCCTCAAATTGCAGTAAAAATCACATCAAAACACTCTAAAATCGTCCTAACAATCAAAGGAAAGCAAGAAGGTGTTCATCCATTGGGTTGCATAAACGTTTTTCATCTATTTGAAGCTAAAACCACCAAAAAATCATCATCTATTCATTTCTCTACGGTAAAAACTCTTTAATCTACTGTTTTCACTTAATTAACTTATTGCATGTTGAATCAATCACTTGAAAATATGTTTTCATGAAGCTTTACGGCTAAAAACGTTAAAAAACGAGTTTTTATAAGTTTGTACATGGATCCTTGGTATTATGGTTAAAAAGCTTTACAAAACCGTTATTTGAAAGTGTTTTGATGATTAAACCATTTGCATGTCGAAATCCACCTTCAAAATGACGAAGTTTAGAACGAAAACGATTTTCGGGTAAAAACAGTCAGCATGGGCGGCTCCCCTGCCCTTTAGGGCGAGGCACCAGCCTGCTGACCGCCTCCGAAAATCATTGTTTGTCGATAAAAACGTAACCTTGAACATATATATTTAAAATCTGAATAAAGGCTATTGTAATGAACTTTAACTTGTGTTTAAAGGGATATGTTTAACATATATATATATATATATATATATATATATATATTATAATGTGTTTGGTGAACTAGTATGAATATTGTATGAACGTTTGTAAGCGGGAAAGTGAAAAGAAAATTTTGGACATAAATTATATAGCGCGGAAGCGCTGCCCAAATTTCATTAAGACATATGTATAACACCTTAACAACAAACATTTCGTTGACTAACGAATAACATGATTAATAAATAATGATACTTACACGAAAATGTGATACATATTAGGATTTCGGTGATTCCGAGCACCTCCCGAGCATATTCCGAGCACAATAGATTCTTCGCAAACAGTGAGTTACAAACCCCTCTTTTTAAACGCTTTTATACATTTTGGGGTGAAATGCGAGTCTTATGCTTAACGCTATGCTTATGCTAAAACAATGTTTTGAATGCTTGAACAAAACGCTTTGATGCTTGAATACTTATACGAAAACTATATTGCCAACATTGTTGATGGTTTTGCCAACAATGCTGAGGATACATAAACTATTTTTGCCAATGAACTAAACATCTGATCGTCATGTTGCGGATGTGCCCAACATGTACGTGTGATACCACTAAAATTCCCATACACTCCAATGAGGAACGCTACAGTTGCTATTAATCCCTTTGGAAAGGACCGTTAGTAATTATGGATAGCGCTATTAGGGTAGGTAGACCCTCACCACAACGCCAACACCAACAACAGATGGTGCATAATTATTAAGTGGGTAGGCTATAGACTTAGGAACGGTCATTAGGCAATACTTTAGGATTGTCACATAGCCGTACACTATGTGGTCAATGCCTAAAAAACATGAATGCTTATACATTACGCCATTGTTATGTGAGTTGAAAACATGAATGCTTATACTTTACGTCATTGTTATGTGCGTCGAAAACTTGAATGCTTATACTTAAACTTTGTGGCTCACTAACTACGTCTCCCGTAGTTAACACTTGACTCGTATTTTCAGGAATCGAGTAAGCTTTGAGATGGTGCTTGTATGCTTTGGTTGATGACTTCAAGAAAGGAATTTGGCTTGGGCAATTTGTATTTGAAACTTTCATTTTGTAATCGGATATGTAAACAATGGTTTTAACTACTTTGTAAACTTTGAAGTTATGTTTTATTTATTATAACTTGGTGCTTATATATAAACTTGTGTATCGAATACTCTCGCTCTTCACATCCCGTGTTTCCGCTTTAGCGGGGTGTGACACCTTGTTTCCTCAAAATCTTCTCCGGATCGGAAAATGGACTAACTACGTGTTTCCCTTTGGATCTCATGTTCATCCACCACCTAATAAAATTTGAAAATCACACCACAAACAACAAATACCGTGAAATATATGCAATAAACAAACAAAAGAAAAACGATTAACTCTCAATTATCTAGTCCCCGACAGCGGCGCCAAAAACTTGATGTGCAATCTAGTCTTCCCAAATTCTTTCACTAGACCTCAACACCGGGCAGTGTACCCTTGTCGGTTGTAGTATAGTTTTGAAAAGTTCGGGTTCGAACACAGGGACTAATGTAAATTAAGAGTTTAAGTTAAACAAGTAACAAGTAACAAAATGGGGGTTTATATTATAACTACAAAGTAACGTTTTAAAAGTATTTCATAAATCAAGATTAAAGTGACATTTGCTTGAACCGTTCACGAATGTATGATCTTTTCTAAGTAATGAAATGTTTATTTACTTCTTATGTAAAACCAAGTCCGTTCGAATACCAGATTTCTATACTTACCCAACCGTGCAACCACTCCTTTTGAATATGGTTAACATCCCAAATAATTATGCATAAAGAATCAAGCCGATGTGTGAGAATTAATCTTTAAACTTCCTTTTCGAATAGTTTACTAGTTTTCTAAACCGATTTCTCTTATATCTAAACTAGAATTCGTGTTTAAGCTTAGTTATCTCGATTACTATTATTGATTCCTTTCGAATACCGATAAAGTATATCAACTAAAGACCGGTTAAATATTTTGTTCAATATTTTAGTATTCTCGAGCTCTTTTCAAATACTAGAGGTTAATACCAAACAGAGAATATAAGTTATCTAATAATATGATTAGAGCTTAAACCAAAATGGATTTCCAATTAACCAAACACATCTATCAAACATTTCACACCCAAAATCAATCAAAACATGCGATCCCATATCCAAGCAAACGATTAAGAAATTAGCTACGCATTATTGAAATAAACATGAATTATAAGAAAAGTTGAAAATGATACTAAGTGTTTGATGAAATGTCAATGTCTAAAATACCCAAATTGAAATGAAAAGAGTGAATAAATTGACAATTGGAATGATCCTTGATTCTTCAATGGTGATTTTGCCAATAGAATTTCTACTCCAAGGCTTCAAGATGATCCAAGAATCGATTGTTGTCTCTCTTGTGTTATGGAAAATGATGGTAAGTTGTGATGGTGATTATCTGACTCCCCCAATCGACCTCCAAGTTCTAGTAATTAACCACCAAGAATAATTCTTTCAATACCCATCATTGATTGCAATAAACAAGCAAAATAATACTCCCCGAAATGGTCCACTGCGTCGCAGTGGTGGTCCAGACCACACCTTTTTGTCTTTTGCTCCTTTTTCTCGCGTTATGTTAGCCAATCTTGATGTTAAATCTTCATTCCTATACCAAATACCTAAATACATCATTTTACACAAAATGTAAGTAATAAAGGGGAATATCCATCACGTTTTAGACTAAGACATAATAAATATCGCGAATAAAAATGTATATAATTGAGCGATATCACCTATGCAACAAAGTTATCTTCACCAACCCTGAAGACATAGCCGAACCAACTCCCTAACAATAGCAATAACATATACACACTAAACAAGATCATGTCTCAAAGACGCAATTGGAAACTATCCTTTACAAATGGCATGAACAATCGCTACTAATCCATCTTTAGTAATCTTGTTTCGACCTAATGAACACCCCTAAATTATAAGCCTATTGGAGTTATCAAAGGAAAAAGATTTTATTCTGAAAATTCCAACTCCCAAAAGCTTCATGTTACATTATATATACAACAATCAGATTAGACCAGTACGTTGCACGACTCGTACGTTTTATTCAAAATTATAATATCAGTTAAGTTGTCTCAAGTGTAGTATAATACCTCTAAATTGCAGATACAATATGTAAAGTGGTCATCCAATAAAATTTTTTTCAAATAAAGAACTTTTTATCAAATTAGAAAATTTATAATAAAGAATAAAGATGATTTTTTCAATTCTTTGTCCTAGTGACACCAACAAAAAAACTTACCGAGTACTCATCAAAACTGTCACGCCATCACACAAAATAATTTGTGTGACAACCGTCCAATTCTAGGTGCATTTTTATACTCTATGTCTCTTTTGGTCTATCTAGTCTTTAACTGTTCATTAATCGGAACCGCGACAGTGTCGGAATCACAACCGGAATCAAATTATATAAGTCCTAATCCCAAGAAAACTCCTAATGAACTTTCCTAAGTTCATAATGTAACATACTTTAAAACTTTAGTTAACGAACAGGTCTAAGGAAACAATTATACAAAAACTGCCAAAATACAAAATCTGTTACAAGAATGGTCCTGGACGGCGCACACATGCCTTGTGCGCCGTCCTGCAGGACGAAAATTGTAATAAATTTGAAATCTTTGCATGCCTCGATTTCCACCAAATTTCAACTAATCCATCTCGAGTTCCAGTCCATCATTACTGCAAATGGGCAGTACCAAGACCCTATTATCATTTTCTTTACTCTTTTCTTTCATTTACCATTTTCATTTAACAAAAAAAACACACACACAAACAAACTCTCTCAAATCCTCTCAAAAAGTCCTTCCCCTCCAGTAAATTCCAGCACCTAAAACACCATTTTATTCCATATAAAACGTTTGAAACATCAAGGGGAGCAAGGGAAACCAAAATATTTCGGTAAAGGACCAATTTTGTAAAGGTTTTTGAAGCTAAAATTCGGCCAAATCATCATCCGAGCTTTTCCTGTGACAACCGTTTAAAATTCAGGTGATTCTCAGTTACTATATCGGCTCGAATCTCTAGTTACTCTTTTATCGTGTTCATATTGTTCGAGTTCGTAATTGTTGTGTCAATATTTGTCGGAACCAAAAGTCGGAATACACTTATAAATTCTAACACCAAATAAACTATACAAGAACTTGACTAAGTTCATAACGGAAACTAATACGATTCTGGTCCTTAGCCAACTATAACGGAAAACTTAAAACGTCACCGTGCTGGAAAAGCCCTCCAGCCGGCGGCTGAAAGGCCTTTGACTGTGCCTTGGTGAGTAATAATTGCATGAAAATGGATTGGAGCAGAGTCTAGCTCGGGGATTGGACCCCTCCCACCAGACTTGTGAGTCCCTAGACCAGCTCTTTACTCCCCCATTCACTTTCATTTTCATTTTTCAAAAACAAAATCACACACACATCTCTCTCTATTTCCTCTCAAGAGCTCAAGCAAAGCAGAAAATTTACACATCAAAACAGAAACTAAAACACAAATTCATCCACAAAAACCTTACATAAATCGTTCCTAAAGAAGAGGGTATCAAAAGGAAGGCATAAAGTCGGGTTTTGAAGAAGTTTTTCATCTATTTTGAAGACAAATCTCATCCAAACCGTCACCTTGCTTTTTCCTTCGGTAAAACCCTTTCATTTTACTCTTTTTACTTAAATCTATGGTTGCATGGACGATCTATAAACTGAAAAAGTGCTTTTATAAAAATCTAAAACGTTTTCTTGCTTAAAAACGAGTTTTTACAATAGATCTACATTTTCATCATATAACTCCGAAAGAAACAGTGACTTTTACTCTAAAATGATTATAATCGACCTAAAACAGTTTGCATGTTCGAATCTAACACTAAAACGAGCTAAAAATCGGAAAATAACGAAATCTAGAAACTGGCCGAAGGCCTCTGGCCGGCGGCTGAAGGCACTCAGCCGACGGCTAAGGTCCAGCCGGCGGCTGAGTGTCTCCAGCGGCTGTCTGGATCCTGCTGTTCTTAAAATTTGTCGTTTTGAGAACTTTAAACGTAAAAATAAGCTCAAATAAGTTACCACAGATTATAGATTTTGAAATGCTTACTGTTTTTAATAAAGAAACTGTTTGGGAAAGATTGAGGAATTGAAACATGTGTATTATTGTTTGTGTTTGCTAAATGGTTCGGTTAAAGCGGGAAAGTGATTTGAAAAATGGACTTAATTTTTATAGCCCGGAAGCGCTGCCCAAATTTCACCGTAAACTATTACTCAAATTCAGTAACTTAGTAGTTTCGGGATTTATACACTTTGACCTTGGACATTGACACTTTTTGGACTTAATTGGACTAATCGGACCCTAATTCGTACACGAACACATTGAATCTTATAAACTTTCCGTAATACTCGTATACTCTTTTGGGACAGAATCTAAAGTATAAGAAATTGAGATTTAAAATGTTAAATTGGAACTTAACATAACTTAAATCATACTAATAAAACTTATACAACATTCCGGTGTTTTAGGTTATCTTTGTTTCCCGACGTGTTCCGCTCCATCCGTGCTTGTTCGTATCTTTTCTTCGCAAACCGTGAGTTACAACCCCACTTGTTTTACTATTATGCTTTAAACATTTATTTGGGGGAAACATAAGATTGTATGCTATGTAACTTTCAAAACTAATTGCTATTCGTTGAAACTTTTGAAACTATGAAACTTTATTGAAAGTTTGGAAACTTTGAAACATTTTTGAAACTTATGAAACTCGTAAACTTCGGAAACTTGTATGAAACTTTGAAACTCTTGGAAACTTGGGAACTTTGGAAACTTGGAAACTTGTGAAACTATTATGCGTATATGTGTTGGTGCTCCTTAATTGGTTAACTAAATTTAGGATACTTGTTAGAGAAACCATTCCTTGATGAAAATATAAACCCGTAAGTGCTTACTGCTATTTTTAGAAACTGAGTTCAATTGCCCCGTTTTTGGTTCGAAACTTTATACACTATTAGCAATAGCCGTTTGTTGGGAAAAACAATGATTTAACCCAAGTTAATGAATATGTTAATTAAAGTCTTAGTCTGAGTGACATGAGTCTGAGTGACTCAGTCTGAGTGACTTGAGTCTGAGTGACTGAGTCTGACTACTCACTCTCATTAAGAGACGTAAGGCGTAATTGTAGGCAGTCTAGTTAGATAAAATCTTCTATCTCTATAGAATATTTCCCAAGATTGATCCTTATCAAGCTCACTATTATTGTGTATAAACAGTGAGCTTGAACGTTGTAAACATTGCACCTTTTTAACGAAATATAACTGTGTGTTATTTTCACTGTTTCTTTATTATAATTCCGCTATAATAATTCGTGAAACTGAGTAATCAATCGAAAAATAATAATTAACATCTAAATACTTATTTTTGATTGATTTGCCATTGTTTGAGATCTTGTTGAGACCTAACAACTGGTATCAGAGCAAATAAGATTTAAATTTTAATAAATTTATAAATCTTAAACGATCAATACTTAGAATCTCAGAACAATGTCATCATCTTCAAATATAACCACAATGGCTGGAAAAGGAATTCCTGTTTTTAACGGTCACAATTTTGCCCATTGGAAGCTTAAAGCTGAATGGCATCTATCAGGAATTCATGAAGAAATGATTAGAATCATAACTGAAGGACCCATAATTCCAGGAAAGATCATTGATGAAGTAAAAGAAGGTGATAGAGTTTTCCAACGTGCCAGATAGGTTCAAACCACCAAAGCTCAATGGACAGATCAAGACAAGATGTTGTACAATCTTGATCCCAAAGCCAGAAGCATTTTAGGAAATGCAGTATCTGAACAAATATTTTCAAAAATTGATGGCTGCAAAACTGGAAAAGAACTCTGGGATACAATAATTGTGTCATATGAAGGTGTCCCAGTAGTGAAAGAACAACGACTAAACAGTCTCATAAGAAATTATGAAAACTTTTATATGAAAGAAAAGGAGACTTTGGCTGATGTTCACACAAGATTCCAAATCATGTTGAATGACATGTCAGCTCTGGGAGTAACAAAGGAAGATGATGAAATCTGTAAGAAATTTGTTGACATCTTACCTAACAAATTTGAATCTGTTATTACATCTCTTGTAGTTAGTGAGAAACTGTCCACCTAGAAGCTGCCAGGACTATTTGGTTTATTGTTAAACTTTGAGGAATCTCAAGAAAGGAAAAAGATCAACAATAGACGAACTGCAAGGGATCCAGAAGCCATTAGTTGCAACTAGCAAAAGAATAAAGAAATTTATTTCAAAGCTGAATCATCTGAGTCTGAGTCATAATCAGACTCAGAGTCTGACGATGAATCGGAGGTTAAGAAACTGAAAAGTCAGCTTGCCCTGTTAACCATGAAGCTGGAACAGAAGACAGGCTACAAAGGAAAGAAACCTTTTGATCTGAAGAAGGTAAAATGCTTCAAATGCAATGAATATGGTCACATGGCTGCTGATTGTAAAGTAAAGAATGCTCAGACTGAGCACATGGATGAAGTTGCTGTAAGAGCCCAAAGATACCGAAACAAGTATATTAAGTATAAGAAAGGCAACAGTTTGAATTCACCAAAAACCTCAAACTGAGCAGAAAGCATTCTTTTCTGAAGAATGGTTAGATGAGGAACTGTCCTCTGATGAAGAGGAAGTAGAGGACAAGTGTCTGATGGCATTAGTGGAGGAAGTAACTGAAGCTGAGAAATCTGCTTCTCAGTTCGAAAAAGATCTAAAGGAAGTTGAAAGAATGAGCTGCAACTCAGACTGGAACAAGTCAAAACTTTAAAAGGTACATAATTTCAACTCTTACACAAATGAACAAAAACTTCAAATGTTTGAGTATATTTATGTTGACTTGACCACTACTTTAGAAGAACAAACTGAACTTAAACAAAAACTCAAAAATCTTGAAAACAATTTAAAAATTAAAGATGATAAAATAATGGAATTAGAAAGTTACAAAGTACTTTTAAATGCTCAGACTGAAGCTTACAATGATCTTGCAAAAGAAAATCACAAATTTAGAGAAGAAACTGAGCACTATAAAATAATTTGTAAATCATGGTGTATATCATCTTTAAAAAATGAAGATTGTTTGAGCAGACAGGTACCCAAACAAGTTCAAGCAGTGTTGGGTGAAGGTTTCAGTTTGAAGAAGTACATGACAGAAGAGGAAGAAGAAGCTGAAAAGGCAGAAAGAGAAAAAATCATTTGTAAAACCAGAAATTCTTCCAAATACTTTCACTTATTTGAAAGGAGACAATATAATGATGTCAAATGCCTTTGTTAAACCTGTAATTTCTCAAGTTTTGAATAAAAATGATCTTTTGCCTTCATCTTCCTCTAAATCTGAATGTGTTACTTTATCTGAGACTGATATGCAGATTGAAAAGAATTCTACATCTTTGAACAAAGTTTTTCCCAAAGGTATGAGCAAACCTAAGAGTCAGGCTCTAGTCAGTTCCAGAGGCAAGAATAAAAATCCTGAATCAAAAACAATTGCTAAATTAGGAAATCAATTACTGGAACTGACCAACGTTGTAAAAACTCTAGTCAGGGATAAATCACCTAATCAAGTAAGGCCCAAGTCCCCTCCTACGAGGATTTGCTATAAGTGTGGTGAAAAAGGGCATGAAGCTGTGTTTTGTAAACTACTGACTAAGTCTAGACCTAAGAATTCTTATTTTCAAAAGTCAGTTTCATCAAAACATTGGTCAGCTTCACATAAGTCAGGGTCATCGAAATCCAGATCAGTCTCATCAAAATCAGATTCATCTTCGAGAAACACTTCTCCAGCAAAGACTACATATGTACAATTTTCTCAAATTAAGTCAGTCCCATCTAGAGTCAGTCTTAAAAATACTCCTTGTAAATACTGTGGTGTCATAGGTCACTATTCTGTTAATTGCATGAATGAAATAAACAAATGGAACTACACTGGCTCCAAAACTGACTGCAAGTAAGACTCTAAACTCAAGAATGCTGAAACTCATGGATCCACTCTAAAGTGGGTACCCAAAAGGAACTAATATCTTCCATTTTCATGTGCAGGACTCTACAAAATGGTATCTCGATAGTGGAGCATCAAGGCACATGACAGGAATGAAGTCCTTTCTACAGGATTATAAGGAAGAAGATGGACCTCAAGTAAGATATGGTGACAATGGGGTATCAATGACTCGGGGATATGGAAAGATTCAACATAACTTACTCAGTGTGAGTAAAATTACTGATGAAGATCGTGAAGTCAGATTCAGGAAACAAGCTGGGATAATCTATAGTGCCAAGGGAAAACCATTACTGCTAGCCAAGAGAGAAAGAGATGTGTTCTGCCTGGATCTGAGTACAACAAATGATGAAGCTGAGACATGCCTGTTCACAGAAACAAAGGAAGAATTGAATTGGCTATGGCATCGAAGGTTATCTCATTTAAACTTCAAGAACATTAATGCTTTGTCCAAAAGCAAGTTAGTACGAGGTTTGCCAGAACTGACCTATACCAAAGATAAAGTTTGCTCAGCCTGTGTTCTTGGAAAGCAAACGAAGTCTCAATTTCCATCCAAAATGCTACATTCCATTGATGAACCTCTGTTCATGCTACATATGGATCTATTTGGACCAATTGGAATTGAAAGTAAAGGAGGAAAGAAATACTCTCTTGTCATTGTTGATGAGTTTATTCGATTTACTTAGGTCATATTCTTAAGAGCAAAAAGTGATGCTGCAGAGGAGATTATCAGTCTGATCAAAAGAGAACAGCGTCAGAAAAATACTCTTGTTCGTCAAATGCGAAGTGACCATGGAACTGAGTTCAAAAACTCAGTCTTAATAGACTTCTGTGATCAATTAGGCATACTGCAAAACTTTGCCTCAGTTCGAACTCCACAACAAAATGGAGTAGCAGAGAGAAGGAACAGAACACTAATTGAAGCTGCCAGAACAATGTTATGCTATGGTAACATGAAGATAAAATTCTGGGCTGAGGCTGTGAACACTGCATGCTTCACACAGAACAGATAAATTATTGTAAAGAGGCATGGCAAAACAACATATGAATTTTATCACAACAAGGTGCCCTCTATTCATTACTTTCATATCTTTGGAAGTAAGTGTTACATTCTCAATCAAAGGGACTTGTTGTGTAAAATGTCTCCTAAAGCTGATGAAGGGTTGTTTGTTGGATACTCTAGCATTGCTAAAGCATTCAGAGTATATAATGAAAAAAGAAAAGTGGTAGAAGAGAGCATAAATGTCACTTTTGATGATACTACCCAGTCTGACCAAGATGAATCATCATCACAGACTCACCTAGTCACTATCAACCAACTTTGTGATGAATTACTTGTGACTTCATTTGAATCTGATAATCAGATTGGAGATCAGAATGCAGAAACTGCACCTCAACATCAAGAATCAGAAAGTGAAACTGATGAACCATCTTTCAAGAATGTTCCAGAATTGGAAACTTTAGAATCAACGGGCATCGATGATACTTAGCCTGAGATACCTCAGGCTGACCAAGGTCAGCTTCAAACAACTCAGACTGATAGTTTTCAGACTGAAGAAGAAGAGGTCCGTGACACTCGTTCAGGCAACATCAAGACTGTCAAAGGCCATCCTATTTGATTTGTCATTGGATCCTTAAATGAAGGTGTCAAAACTAGAAGAAAGAATGCCACAACCAATTTCTGTTTCTATACGAATTTCTTGAGTCTGATGGAACCAAAGAAAGTTGAAGAAGCCTTATTAGATGAAGATTGGGTGGATGGCATGCAAGAGGAGCTTGGAGATATCATTAGAAATAATGTCTGGACAAAGGTCCCACGTCCCCTGTATAAGACCATTATTGGCCTTAAATGGATATTTCGAAACAAATTTGATCAGGATGGAGTGGTGATCAGGAATAAAGCCAGACTGGTGGCTCAAGGCTACAAACAAGAAGAAGGCATTGACTATGATGAAACCTTTGCTCCAGTAGCCAGAATTGAAGCAATTCGTCTGTTCCTAGCCTATGCAGCCTTCAAAGATTTCTTGGTTTATCAAATGGATGTGAAGAGTGCCTTTCTAAATGGAGATTTTCAGGAGGAAGTCTATGTGAAACAGCCTCCAGGTTTTGTTGATCCAAACTTTCCGGATCATGTTTATAAGTTAAACAAAGCCTTATATGGTCTCAAACAAGTTCCTAGAGCTTGGTATGAAACCTTGTCTGAATTTCTCATTAAAAATGATTTTAAAAGGGGTTCAATTGATAAAACTTTGTTCATCAAAAAGGAAAATAGTCATGTCATTTTGGTTCAAATATATGTTGATGACATTATATTTGGTTCCACAAATGACAAGTTGTGTACCTCGTTTTCAAAACTCATGTGTAGTGAATACAGAATGAGTATGATGGGGGAACTTAATTTCTTTCTGGGTCTACAAGTAGAACAAAAGAAAGATGGAATTTTTATAAACCAAAGTAAATATGTTCATGATTTAGTCAAGAAATTTGGTTTTGAAACAAGTTCTGAAATTAAAACACCAATGAGCATCTCTGAAAAATTGCACAAAGACTCATCTGGCAAGTCAGTCTGTCAAGCCACTTATAGAGGAATGATTGGTTCATTACTCTATTTAACTGTCAGCAGACCTGACATCATGTTTTCTACATGTCTATGTGCACGATATCAAGCTGACCCCAAAGAATCTCATCTTAAAGCTGTCAAAAGAATCTTTAGATATCTTAAGGGTACATCAAATCTTGGTTTATGGTACCCTAAAGATTCTGGTTTTGAACTAATTGGCTACTCAGATGCAGATTATGCAGGTTGCAAACTTGACAGGAAGAGTACCTCAGGAGGATGTCAGCTTCTAGGAGGAAAGCTAGTCAGTTGGTCCAATAAGAAACAAAACTCAGTTGCAACATCCACTGCTGAAGCTGAGTATGTGGCTGCAGGGAGTTGTTGTGCCCAATTGCTTTGGATGCAACACCAATTGGCTGATCTTGATATTCAGATTCACAACACTCCAATCATGTGTGACAAAAAGAGTGCCATTCAAATAACTGAGAATCCAGTTTTCCACTCTAGAACCAAACACATTGAAATCAGACATCACTTCATTCGAGACTGTGTGGAGAAAGGAAAGGTCAGACTGGAGTTTGTGACCACAAATTATCAATTGGCAGACATATTCACTAAGCCTCTGAGTGAGGACATGTTTTTCTATCTCTTAGGAGAACTAGGAATGCTAAACCCTTAATCTGTCAAAAACATGAATCACAGGCTGACCTGTCAGTCAACCTGTGAATTTTCAGTCTGACTCACTAGTCAGCTTCAGTTATTTCAGTCTGACCCAGTGCTCAGAATGAATGTATTTTTAGAACATTTTTTTTCTCTCTAATTTTTTTTTATATCTTTTTGCATATATTATATTTCTTATTCGATATATTGTTAATTCTTTTAAAAACGAGTCAATGTACAGTCAAAGGTCAATAGTGATAATCTGATACAAATTAGAGGTCTAAAATGTAAATTTCCTAACTTAGTTACCTGTTTTCACTCTTTTAGTTTAAAACTAACTGAATTTCAAATCTTAACCTAATTTTGTTTTCTCTCTTACTAATCGTCTACTTACTTGTATCTTTGATGGCGAATGCTAATATGATTCTTCACGTTACTCCAAGAATGATTCCTGGTGCAGATTTTCAACACAGGGTTCAAATCAAGGACAATAACCGAGTGGCGACTGCTGAAATTCCCGTCAATCGTCGAAACAGGGGATTTGAGCAACTGATTCAATATATGAAGGCACACCCTCTTTACGGCGCTTTCTTTTGCGCAAACACCATGTGTCCTCCAGTACTATGTGAATGGTGGTACACTTGCACCGCCAATGGTGACAGAACTGCCATTACTGGCACATACAATGATGGGCGAGAAACAATCACGATTACTGAAGACACCATTCGTATTGCTTTACTACTCCCAACCCTCGCTGAGGCTGGAGAAGGTGGGTTTCAGCCCAGACGGAGCAAACAGCAAGCTAGAGATGAAGATTTTCCCCTTATCGGTCAGCCTGAAACTCAAGGGTTATTAAATACAATCTTTTTACTAGAAAATGGAAATTCTTATTTTCCATGATCACTAGGTGCTTGGGGGGTAAATCGGGCAGCCTGGATCAGATGAATGAGTTTGAAACTCATCTGTTTCATGCTATGGTAACGGGTAGACGAATCTCCTTCTCACAACTTTATTTTGATGAGATTCTCTCCCTAGCCCTAAAAACGAAACGACCGAATGATGTCCCATTCATTCGTGTCCTTTCACTCTGCTTTGAGGAGGTTCTGTGGAAGGAAACTTATGATCAACTTGAGCAAATATTTTATACATGTGATCTTCCCAAGCTGACTCCCAAAATATTTACCTATAGAAATATCACTGCGGATGAAACTGAGCTCACACCTGTTATGCTTGAATGGATTGAAAATCCTTTCATCGATCAGGAACTGACTGAGTCTGACTCTTCAGACTCAGAGGTCCAAGCTGAACGAATTGACGGAGGGCCTGAGGGAAATATCCCTGCTTCGGATGCTGAGGTGGAACTGGGTGGGGCAGGGCCTGATGAAGCTGACCAAGGTATGGACATTCCTCTTTCTCTACCTCAGTCTGAGAGTATCCCATCTCAGTCTGAGCAGTCCACTCCACATCTCGATGTACTGGCTACACAAGCGACCCAACTGGTGAACTCACCAAGTTCATTTGATAAAGCTCTCACATCAAACCCCACAGCAAATCAAGCACTAATGGACTCACTATTCCATGAGGCTGAGAGTTCTACACTCCCCTCCAGTGCTGCAGTTCAGACCAGTCTCTCTCTGCTAGAGCATGAGTTGGATCTGACTGCTTTGAGTACCCAAAGCCCCATTAAGGTAGTAAACTTGGAGACACATGTTGCTGCTACCACACAGACACATGTGACTAGCATTGAAGAAGATGTCCCACTCCTGGACATTCTTGTACTCAGTATGGGACCACCCCCCTCAGTCTCACAGCCAGTTCCAACGACTATTTTCACCAGCTCTGTGCTGGTTCACGATAAGGTACCACCCTCAAATCTCTTACACTCTCTTTCACTAGTCGCCAATGCCTTACTCCCCAAACTGAGGGAGGTACAGACTTCATATTCTATGGGTTATGATCATTCTGCTAAATCACAGGGAGGGAGTGAAGCTGTGCCACCAGTTACGACATCACCTGCTACTACTTCAACCCAGTCAGAGGTTGCCTTAACTGTCCCTGTGCTATTACAAGCCCTTATGGTCGTGTCAGCTCAGTTTGATGATAGACTGAAGGCAATGCAGACTGAGGTTCATGCTTTGAGAACACAAAATGCAGAGGAGCTGAAGGATCTGAAGGAGATGGTTTTGAAACTGACCTCTGAAGTCAGTATGATGAGGAAAGGCAAGGCCGTTGCAGAGGATTCTCAGATTCAGGGGGAGAAAATAGCTGCTGCAACTAATGAATCTGAGATTCCCAAGTAGAGGTTGAAAAGGAAAAGAGAAGAGAGGGAGAAAAGGTATTATAAAACCACCAGGTTCAATACCAAAACTAGTCAGTCGGAGGTATTCTATGAAACTGACTGGAGTGAGATGTCATGTGATGAGCCTGAGAAGGAGGATATCAAAGGGAAAGGAAAAGTGGGGTATACCAGTGATCAAGATCAGATTGAAGAAGAAGAACACATGGAAGTCCAAACTGATCTTGAATCTGAAGTGAAAAGGAAACAAGCTGAAGCTGAGCGACTTGCCAAACTTCAAAGGTATGCTCACAATTTTGGAATGACTGTGGAGCAATACAAAGAATATGTGAAGGGGCTCTACAAAGATAAATTTGAGTTCAACCCATATGATCAATCTGCAAAAGCAGCTGAAGAATTTGAAGCTGAAATGCAAGCTGAGGAAGATCTGGCAATTGAAGAAGAACAAATGAGAGTAGAGGCTGACATACAAATGGCCAAACAAGTCCACAGAGAAGAAGCCAGGGTAGACTACCTAGGGAGAAATTTTACTCTAAGGAAGCATGAGAAAAGAATTCAACACTTAGAGTGCACAAACCCTGGTAGATCTGACCTACTACTCACCTGCTACCACAAAGTAGGATCCTACAAGATTGGGTTAAACTTACTACACACTCTGGGTTTTGAAGAATGGAAAGACATAGCCAGACTGAGCACATAAATAACAAATATTGAACACAGTATGGTTGTAAAAAGAGAGGCTGTGTACAATGTCAATGCAGCTAAAATGCTGAAACTGATAAGTGATGAAGAGTTCAGAGCATTCTGTTCTATGCACAAAGTGAGGGCTGGAGCTAAATCATTGGGTCTTGAAAACAGCAACATGCATCCTGTTCCACGAGGAGTTGTGTTTCAAGACAGAACATATGTAGAGACTGAGAAGCATACGGGCTTATGTTACACAGACTGTGTGGGAGAGGAAAGTTTCCAAGCTAAAGACAGACTTAACATGGCTTCTATTCACCACTGTATAGCTCTGCTAAGTGAATGTGAGTCTACTCAATGTCTCCCATTCAGAATGAAACTGATAAGCTGGCTGTTCAATAATCTCAGAAGGATTGAAGAGATTGGAACTTTGAATGACAAAGTGGAGCTGATCAAGAAAGAATATCAACTACATTTCCACAAATCTGACAAAGAAATGGAAAGACTGCTTGCCTGGAAGACAGAAAGGTTGAAGTGGATAGAAGATGTACAGAAGCCTGTGCCATTTGAGACTTCCCTGAAGAAGAAGAAGAGAACTCTGAAGAAGAAGAAGTAATTTGGATGATGAATACTTTTGTTCACAAACAATGTTTTTAAATTTTTATGTTTGTGTTTGTTTTTAAGCATCATTTGTAAAAGACTTTGATTGAAACAGATCGGGGGAGATTGTTGGGAAAAACAATGATTTAACCCAAGTTAATGAATCTGTTAATTAAAGTCTTAGTCTGAGTGACATGAGTCTGAGTGACTCAGTATGAGTGACTTGAGTCTGAGTGACTGAGTCTGACTACTCAGACTCATTAAGAGACGTAAGGCGTAATTTTAGGCAGTCTAGTTAGATAAAATCTTCTATCTCTATAGAAGATTTCCCAAGATTGATCCTTATTAAGCTCACTATTATTGTGTATAATTAGTGAGCTTGAACGTTGTAAACATTGCACCTTTTTAACGAAATATAACTGTGTGTTATTTTCACTGTTTCTTTATTATAATTCCGCTATAATAATTCTTGAAACTGAGTAATCAATCGATAAATAATAATTAACATCTAAATACTTATTTGTGATTGATTTGCCATTGTTTGAGATCTTGTTGAGACCTAACACCGTTAGTATTATGAGTATCGATACTTAGGAGAGGTCACTCCTTGCTCAGGGTTAGCGACCCAAGTACATAGTACTAAGATTCAGGTGGAAACTCAATGACACATTTTGGGGCTAGATCCTGACCAGACAATCGGTTTAGTGTAAACTTACTATTTATATTATGCCAAGTGATTGATACGAGTTACTAATTTAGTTAAGCACATATTACCTACGCATATACCTTATTTTTTTAGCGATGGATTCCGCTTCAATTTTTATTATACGAGTTTTATTTTTACTTACGTGTGTACGAAGCTCCTTACTATTTATATATGTTCTAGCGTCGCTCCGTTCCTTTTTACTTATGACGTAATTACATATATTTCTTTTTGGAAACTTTTATCGAAACTCAAAACTGTAACTCACTCACTAATCAATGTAGTTGACACTTTATCTTATGTTTCAGGAAATTAGTGTAAGTGTCGAGATGCATGGCAAGGAAGGGTCGATTTGGTCACGTGAGGCGAACCTTGGGAAAGACCTTGTTATTTTGGGAATTTATTTTGGAAATTTGTATTTGTACTTGGATTAAACTTTGAACTGCTTGGTTGTTTTTGAACTATGAACTGTTTTTAATTTTAAACGACATGACTTGAATCGTGTAATTTGCTTATAACTGTGTAATGATATTCCAGCTCTCACATTCCGTGTTTCCACTATAGCGGGGTGTGACATTTCCTCCGGTAGATTTATGTCATTTTACTATTTTTATACAAATAAACTCTTGCATGTAAGATCTAATGGTTTAAAATAAGTTTTTACAAAGATTTACGACTTTTTATGGTCAAAAACGTTTTTAACCGGGTTAACCTTTAAATTCACGAATTTGTGACTTAAAATACTTGAGAAACTGTTAAAATGATGTTTTAATAAGTTTAAACCTATTGCATGTCAGAATTTAAGGCTAAATAAACGTTTTACAAAGAAAACTCGAAAACCCGCGTTCTGTGCGACGTCCTAGAGACCAGAACGACGCAGCGGGAGACAAAATGTGTTTTGTGTCACACCCCGCTAAAGCGGAAACACGGGATGTGAAGAGCTGGAAAATCATATCACAGGTCATATAAAACATAACGGTCATCAAGTCATTAATTAAAATAAAAGTGTTTACAATTCCATTCAAGACACAACAATTGAGTACATTGAAACAAGATTTAAAAGTTCATTTAAAATTCCCAAAATAAATGGCCAAGTCTTTTCCCAATAAGGTTCTCACACGACCGCCTCGACCCGTCCATGCCATGCATCACGTGCTTACACTAATTTCCTGAAACATAAGATAAAGTGTCAACTACGAAAACGCAGTGAGTGAGTTACAGTTTAAGTAATCGACCAAAATGTAAGTAAATTATATAAAAGTAGAGGTTTCCTTAAAGGAGATTAGCGGAGAAAAGTCGCTTAAAAAAATTATATACTTTAAAGTCTAACTAACGGGCGAACTGGTGCCCTAAGTTTGTAAAGACCAAATGGAGTCAAATTTAGTCAAGTAGTAGAAGCGGATAGCAATCGCTAAAAGTTTATAAGTTTATGCGTAAGTAACTAATTAGATTTTTCTTGTATCAACCTCTTGGCATCTATAACTTAAGTGTTCACGCTAATCCGATTATCCAACCGTGAGGCCCCAACTCCCCGCCTCTCAACGGGAAATTAAACAGAACTTAGTAATATGTACTTAGACTGCCATCTAAGCAAGGAACGGTTCTTTCCTAAGTATCGATACCCATAATTACTATACGGCTAAGTAGTTAATAGTGTGAAAGTCAGAGAAAAAGAAACATCGGGCACTAAGTAGTTTTATTTAAAAGAGAGAGAGAGAGAGAGCAAGATCTATCACTTAAGAAACATGTTATAGCTCCATCAAGGGTTGGTTACGTATACAAGCATCAATAATTAGTTTAGTCAAGAGAGAGAGATAGAACTAATAAGTTTAGGTAAAGTCAAATAATTTACGCATAAGAGATCAATTAGTTGTTCAATAAGTCCAAAAGTCAAAGTTTAATAAGTCAAAAATTATAGTTTGATAGATCAAAAGTCAAAGTTTGATATTTTGCAATTTATTTCATAAGGCATAAAATGCAATTAATCTTATGTTTCCCCCAAATTCATGTAAAATAGGTAAAACAAGGGGTTGTAACTCACGGATTGCGAAGAGAACGAGAACTTGGATACTCGGTCGGAATATGTAAGCCGGGAATCACGGATTGCCTATTAATTACCAAGATAGTTTAATTAGTTGTTATATTATTATGTTCTTATATAATAATATAGATAAACTTTATTACACTTTAAGTGTCAAAGTCAAGTATAGTTAAAGATAGTCCGAAAAGGTAATTGTATCGTTTTTGTCCAAAAGTCCTATTTACCGTTTTAGATCATCAGGCCTTAGGTGCTTTTGCTCGCTGAAGTGACTTACAATTTCTAAGGAAATTTGGGCAGCGCTTCCGCGCCCAAATTTCATACCCAAAAATTGTACTACCACTTCCGCTCACAAATCACCTAAAACACGTTAATATATATATTATAGTTCATTAGAGTCCAAATGGTCCAACACAAGTCACTCTTGTTATTACTTTCGTTTATCTCAGTCCCAACATGATATCAGTAAAAAGTCCAGAATGTAACATGTCCTTAAAACGAGTAAAACGACGAGTTTTCGGGGAGACAGCAGCCCGGTGCGCAGCACCTGTCAGGGGGTGCTGCGCACCTCCTTGCTGTTTTCCCGTTTTTGTGATTTCTTTTGTTAAAAACGTATTTGCACCCATGGATTTCGACATGCAACCGGTTAAAACTTATTAAAACATCTTTTTAACAGTTTCTAAAATATATTTGGTTACAAATCCGTGGATCTAAAGAGTATTTATGTTTAAAAACGTTTTTGACCATAAAAGTCATAGATTTATGTAAAAATACATTTTCAACCGTTAGATCTTACATGCAATTGAATATTTGTGTAAGAATAGTAAAAATAAAGAAATCTACCGAAGGAAAAGCTTGGATGATGAGTTTTGGTCGGATTTGAGCTTCAAAAATCTTTACAACCGTGGTCCTTTTTCGAAATAACAACACCTCCGAGCTTCTCTTGAGGTTTAGAACGATTTGTATGGTTTATTAATGGATTTTAATGGTGAAATGTTTCTGGAAATGGAGGTGTTCTTGAGAGTTTTTAGAGAGAAAATGATGTAGGTGTTTTGTGTGTGTGTTTGATTTTTGGTGAAATGAATTAAGAAAATGAAATGAAAATGAAAAGTGGTAAAGGTACTGACCTTGGGACTGTTGTTGGAAGTAATGAGGTCGATTTCTATTGGTCAAATAGGGTGGTGGGTTGTAAAAACGAGTAAAGGACTAAAGCTGTAAATATTTTGAATTTCTGGCGCGAGGTGCTGCGCACCACAGCACTAGGTGTTGCGCACCGGGGCATTTTTGCCCTTTTCAAACTTTTCGTTTTTACGTTTTTGCTTCGTTGGACCTTTTTGTTAATTAAATGCTCTTAAGTATGATCTGTTATGAACTTAGGAAAGTTCAATGGGTATTTTCTTGGTATTTAGGACTTATAATTTGATTCCGGAAGTTATTCCGACACTAGTTCCGACAAAGTACAGACTCAAAGTCACGAACTAGAATAGAGCGAACGCGATAAAAAGAGTAACTAACGTTTCGAACAGATTTAATTAATTGAACAAGTACCTGAATTTTGACGGTTGTCACATTCTCCCCGGGTTGAAAGAAATTTCGTCCCGAAATTTAGTGCGTCTCATCAGGAAGAAGGGTTCTCGAACAGATGGGGATACTTCTGACGGAATTGGTCTTCACGCTCCCATGTGAATTCATGACCACGTCGGGAATTCCACCGAACTTTGATTATCGGAATACGGCTCTGCCTGAGTTGTTTGACCTCGCGGTCAACAACTTCGAGCGGTTCCTCGATGAAGTTTAGCTTGCTGTCGATTTTGACCTCGTCAATAGGGATGCCAATGGTCTCATCGGACAGACACTTTTTCAAGTGTGAGACATGGAACACGTTATGAACATTCGCGAGAGCCTGAGGGAGTTGAAGACGATAAGTAACGGGACCAATGCGCTCAATGACTTCAAATGGACCGGTGTACCTCGGACTTAGTTTACCGCGCTTCCCGAAGCGGACTACCCCTTTCCAGGGTGATACTTTGAGGAGTACTCGGTCGCCAACTTGGAACTCGAGGGGCTTCCTTCGGTTGTCAGCGTAGCTCTTTTGTCGGGTACGTGACGTCTTCAATCGTTCGCGAATAGTGGTGATCTTGTCGATGGTCGCCTGGACGATATCGAGTCTCGTAAGTTGTCGGTCGCCAGCCTCTAGCCAGCAGAGCGGTGACCGGCACTTACGCCCATAAAGAGCCTCGAATGGCGCACACTTGATGCTGGCATGGTAGCTGTTATTGTAGGAGAACTCGACCAAGGGGAGGTGATTGTCCCAACTTCCTCCGAAGTCTACTACACATGCTCTCAACATGTCTTCAAGTGTTTGGATCGTCCTTTCACTCTGGCCGTCGGTCTGAGGGTGATACGCCGTACTGAGGTCTAATCGAGTACCTAAGGATTGCTGAAGAACGTTCCAGAATCGGGAGGTGAATCGACTGTCCCTATCAGAGATGATGGATAGCGGGGTTCCATGACGAGAGACGATCTCGTTGATGTAGACTTGAGCGAGCTTCTCCATCGAGTGGTTCTCCTTAATTGGTAAGAAATGAGCGGATTTGGTCAGACGGTCCACGATTACCCAAATCGTGTCGTTACCCTTAGCCGTACGGGGCAACTTGGTGATGAAGTCCATAGAGATTTGCTCCCACTTCCACATGGGAATTTCCGGTTGCTGGAGTAGACCTGAGGGCTTTTGATATTCCGCCTTGACCTTGGAGCAAGTAAGGCACTTGGCTACGTACAAGGCGATATCCTTCTTCATGCCCGGCCACCAATAGTATTCTCGGAGGTCCTTGTACAACTTGTCGGATCCCGGATGGATGGAATATCTAGATCGGTGGCCTTCGTCCAAAATGAGTTTGCGAAGATCCTCGGACCTGGGAATCCATGCTCGGTCTTTGAAATAATAAATTCCGTCCGACTTGCGTTCGAATTCTTTCTCGTGATTGTGAAGCGTTTCGGCCTTAATGTTATCGGGATTTAACGCCTCTTGCTGCGCGTTTGCAATTTGTTCTCGAAGGCTCGTCTGAACCTGAATACCCAATGCTCGAACTCGAGATGGCTTTACCCTTTCCTTCCTACTCACGGCATCTGCTACTACGTTTGCTTTACCCGGGTGGTATTTGATCTCGCAATCGTAGTCGCTCAGCAGTTCTATCCATCTTCGTTGCCTCATGTTGAGCATTTTCTGATCTAAAATGTGCTGAAGACTCTTATGGTCGGTGAAGACCGTACACTTAGTACCGTACAGGTAGTGTCTCCAAATCTTCAAAGCAAACACGACTGCTCCTAACTCTAAGTCGTGCGTGGTGTAATTCTGCTCGTTGATCTTCAGCTGCCTGGAAGCGTAAGCGATGACCTTGTCCTTCTGCATTAGGACGCACCCAAGTCCTTGGTGGGAGGCATCGCAAAACACTATAAAGTTACCCGTGCCCTCTGGCAGAGATAGGATCGGCGCGTGACATAATTGGTACTTAAGTTTCTGAAAAGAATCCTCCTGATCCTTTCCCCAGATAAATTCCTTATCCTTCTGGGTGAGCTCGGTGAGGGGTTTCGCGATTTTTGAGAAATTCTCGATGAATCTTCGGTAATAACCCGCTAATCCTAAGAACTGACGGATTTCTGTCGGGGTTGTCGGAGCTTGCCATTTCTCAATCGCTTCAATTTTGGCTGGATCTACATGAATCCCTTCTTGGTTTATCACGTGACCAAGGAAATGCACTTCTCGGAGCCAGAATTCACACTTCGAGAATTTGGCGTACAACTGTTGATCTTTGAGAAGTTCCAAGATGAGCTTAAGGTGCTTCGCGTGATCTTCCTTGTTCCTTGAGTATATGAGAATGTCGTCTATGAATACGATCACGAACTTGTCTAGGTATGGCCTACACACTCGGTTCATTAAGTCCATGAACACTGCTGGTCCGTTGGTCAGACCAAAAGGCATGACAAGGAATTCGTAATGGCCGTATCGGGTGCGAAAAGCGGTTTTCGGGATGTCGGGCTCACTGACACGAACCTGGTGATAACCCGAACGGAGGTCGATCTTGGAGAAGTAAGTTGCACCCTGCAACTGGTCGAAGAGATCGTCAATCCTCGGAAGAGGGTATCGGTTCTTGATGGTCAGCTTGTTCAGCTCCCGATAGTCTATGCACATGCGGAAGGATCCGTCTTTCTTTTTGACGAAGAGGATAGGGGCTCCCCAGGGGGACGAACTTGGACGAATAAGACCATGGTCTAGGAGTTCCTGTAACTGTTTCGACAGTTCTAGCATTTCGGGTGGTGCCAGACGATACGGTGTCTTGGCGACCGGTGCTGCGCCAGGAATGAGGTCTATTCGGAATTCCACTTGTCGTTTAGGTGGTAGCCCTGGCAATTCCTCGGGAAAGACTTCGGGATGATCCTTGACCACAGGAATATCTTGGAATCGGATCTCGGAAGGTTTTCGCTCGACGACATGGGCAAGGAATGCGTCATAGTCCCTCTGGAGATACTTGCGCATTTTAATGGAAGATACGATGCGGAGTTGTCGTCCAGGCTTGTCTCCCTGAACGACGAGAGTCTCTTTTTCCGAGAGAGGGATACGAATAAGCTTATCGAAGCAAATGATTTCCGCTCGAAAGCGAGATAGCCAGTCCATCCCAACAATAATGTCAAAACTTGAAAGCTCGATAGGAATTAGATCAATGGGGAAAATTTTGTCAGATAGGCATAGTGAACATCCTAGGATTATGTCCTTAGCTTCAAATTCTTGGCCGTTAGCATATTCAACGGTAAAACTATCCTTAGAGTTTCAGATTCTAACTCTATGAGGGGTCTAAATTCTAAGGAAATGAAACTTCTTTCGGCTCCTGAGTCGAATAGTACTGAAGCAAAATGATTGTTGAGGGAAAACGTACCAGTAACTGCGTTGGGGTCCTGACGTGCTTCTTCAGCCGTTAATCCGAATGCGCGACCCCTACCTTGCCCTCCTTGATTCTGTGGAGTTCGGTTGAGCTTAGGGCAGGTGTTGCGGAGGTGCTGGTCGCTTCCGCACTCATAGCAGGTCCGTTTCGGGGCTGGAGCAATTGTCTTGTCAGGGCAGTACTTGGCATAGTGTCCCACCTTCTGGCACCTGAGGCATACCGGGCAGTCCCCGAGATGGTGAAAGCTGCACTTGTTGCACTTTGGGTGTGGTCCGGTGTAAGACCCAGATTTAGCTGGTGGTGCAGGTGCAGGTGCAGGTGCAGGTGAAGCAGTCACGGCGTAGTTTCGGGTTTTCTTCTTGTTGCGGTCGCTTCTCCTTGGGGTGGACTCAGCCTTTCTCTTCTCACCTGACTCCTTTTTGGATTATCCAGGAGCGGTGAGGAGGTTGCTGGTAAGACGATGGGCCAGGATGATCGCACTCTGGAGGGTCTGAGGCTCGGCTGCCATGACCA
>CAJVGC010000432.1:18628014-18638680 GCA_910822075.1 Senecio squalidus | reverse complement strand
CAATCCAAACCACGTTACACCCATTAAAACCCTCATTTCCTTAGAAAACCTAGATTTCATTCGGTACGAGTTAGAATCACGGTTTAGGTGGGTGATATTCATGTTTCATAATCCCGTAGGTCACAATAGAATTAAGTATGTATGAAGAAGGATATTAGAAGGCATTTCATCCATAAAAAACTCAATCAAACAAAAAATACCCTTTTAAAATCAAAACCCTAATTCTACAAACCCATAGGTATTTGAAAACCATAATTTTCTAAAAACCCGACCATACATTACAATTTCTAGTCCATACTCCCACACTACCCTAATAAACTTCATAATTACCGAAATCAACAATCCAAACCATGTTACACCGATTAAAACCCTCATTTCCTTATAAAACCTAGATTTCATTCGGTACGAGTTAGAATCAAGGTTTAGGTGGGTGATATTCATGTTTCATAATCCCGTAGGTCACAATAGAATTAAGTATGTATGAAGAAGGATATTAGAAGCCATTTCATCCATAAAAAACTGAATCAAACAAAAAATACCCTTTAAAATCAAAACCCTAATTCTAAAAACCCATAGGTACTTGAAAACCCTAATTTTCGAAAAACCCTACCATACATTACAATTTCTAGTCCATACTCCCACACTACCCTAACAAACTTCATAATTACCGAAATCAACAATCCAAACCACGTTACACCCATTAAAACCCTCATTTCCTTAGAAAACCTAGATGTCATTCGGTACGAGTTAGAATCACGGTGTAGGTGGGTGATACTCATGTTTCATAATCCCGTAGGTCACAATAGAATTAAGTATGTATGAAGAAGGATATTAGAAGGTATTTCATCCATAAAAAACTCAATCAAACAAAAAATACCCTTTTAAAATAAAAACCCTAATTCTAAAAACCCATAGGTACTTGAAAACCCTAATTTTCTAAAAACCCTACCACACATTACAATTTCTAGTCCATACTCCCATACTACCCTAATAAACTTCATAATTACCGAAATCAACAATCCAAACCACGTTACACCCATTAAAACCCTCATTTCCTTAGAAAACCTAGATTTCATTCGGTACGAGTTAGAATCATGGTTTAGGTGGGTGATATTCATGTTTCATAATCCCGTAGGTCACAATAGAATTAAGTATGTATGAAGAAGGATATTAGAAGGCATTTCATCCATAAAAAACTCAATCAAACAAAAAATACCCTTTTAAAATCAAAACCCTAATTCTACAAACCCATAGGTATTTGAAAACCATAATTTTCTAAAAACCCGACCATACATTACAATTTCTAGTCCATACTCCCACACTACCCTAATAAACTTCATAATTACCGAAATCAACAATCCAAACCATGTTACACCGATTAAAACCCTCATTTCCTTATAAAACCTAGATTTCATTCGGTACGAGTTAGAATCACGGTTTAGGTGGGTGATATTCATGTTTCATAATCCCGTAGGTCACAATAGAATTAAGTATGTATGAAGAAGGATATTAGAAGCCATTTCATCCATAAAAAACTGAATCAAACAAAAAATACCCTTTAAAATCAAAACCCTAATTCTAAAAACCCATAGGTACTTGAAAACCCTAATTTTCTAAAAACCCTACCATACATTACAATTTCTAGTCCATACTCCCACACTACCCTAACTAAACTTCATAATTACCGAAATCAACAATCCAAACCACGTTACACCCATTAAAACCCTCATTTCCTTAGAAAACCTAGATGTCATTCGGTACGAGTTAGAATCACGGTTTAGGTGGGTGATACTCATGTTTCATAATCCCGTAGGTCACAATAGAATTAAGTATGTATGAAGAAGGATATTAGAAGGTATTTCATCCATAAAAAACTCAATCAAACAAAAAATACCCTTTTAAAATCAAAACCCTAATTCTAAAAACCCATAGGTACTTGAAAACCCTAATTTTCTAAAAACCCTACCACACATTACAATTTCTAGTCCATACTCCCATACTACCCTAATAAACTTCATAATTACCGAAATAAACAATCCAAACCACGTTACACCCATTAAAACCCTCATTTCCTTAGAAAACCTAGATTTCATTCGGTACGAGTTAGAATCACGGTTTAGGTGGGTGATATTCATGTTTCATAATCCCGTAGGTCACAATAGAATTAAGTATGTATGAAGAAGGATATTAGAAGGCATTTCATCCATAAAAAACTAGATCAAACAAAAAATACCCTTTTAAAAGTAAAACCCTAATTCTACAAAGCCATAGGTATTTGAAAACCATAATTTTCTAAAAACCCGACCATACATTACAATTTCTAGTCCATACTTGTTAGGTCTCAACAAGATCTCAAACAATGGCAAATCAATCACAAATAAGTATTTAGATGTTAATTATTATTTATCGATTGATTACTCAGTTTCAAGAATTATTATAGCGGAATTATAATAAAGAAACAGTGAAAATAACACACAGTTATATTTCGTTCAAAAGGTGCAATGTTTACAACATTCAAGCTCACTATTTATACACAATAGTAGTGAGATTGATAAGGATAAATCTTAGTAAATCTTCTAAAGAGATAGAAGATTTTATCTAACTTGATCGCCTAAAATTACGCCTTACGTCTCTTAATGAGTCTGAGTAGTCAGACTTAGTCACTCAGACTCAAGTCCCTCAGACTGAGTTACTCAGACTCATGTCACTTAGACTAAGACTTTAATTAACAGATTTGTTAACATGGGTTAAATCATTGTTTTCCCAAATATCTCCCCATATCTGTTTCAATCAAAGTCTTTTACAAATGATGCCTAAAAACAAACACAAACATAAACATTTCAAAACATTGTTTGTGAACAAAAGTATTCATCATTCAAATCACTTCTTCTTCTTCAGAGTTCTCTTCTTCTTTTTCAGGGAGGTCTCAAATGGCACAGGATTTTGTACTTCTTCTAACCACTTCAACCTTTCTGTCTTCCACGCAAGCAATCTCTCCATTTCTTTGTTAGATTTGTGAAAGTGCATTTGATACTCTTTCTTGATCAGCTAAACCTTATCTGGTAAGGTTCCAATGTCTTCAATTCTTCTGAGATTATTGAACAACCAGCTAATCAGCTTCATTCTGAATGGAAGACACTGAGCAGACTCACATTCACTTAGCAAGGCTATGCGGTGATAAATTGAAGCCATGTTAAGTCTCTCTTTATCTTGGAAGCTTTCCTCTCCCCCACAATCAACATAACACAGACCCGCATGTCTTTCAGTTTCTACATAAGTCCTGTTTTGAAATGTGATATCTTTGGGAACAGGATGCATGTTGCTTGATTCTAGACCCAAAGATTTAGCCCCAGCTCTCACTTTGTGCTTAGTACAAAAAGCTCTGTAATCTTCATCAGACATCAGATTCAGCATGTGGGCTACATTCACATTGAAGACAACTTCTCTTTTTATAGCCATGCTTTGAGCTGTGTAAGTTATGTTTGAGCTCAAACTTGCTATTTCTTTCCATTCTTCCAATCCAATGGTGTGCATTCTTGATAATCCAACTCTGAAAGATCCACCTTTGTGAGTACATGTGAGTAAGAGGTCAGTTCCATCATGACTTTTACAGTCCAAGTGTTGAATCTTATGCTTAAGCTTTCTCATTGTGAAATTTGTTTCAATGTAGTTGAGTCTTGCTTCCTCTCTGAGCACCTCTTTTTCCATTACTTTGTCAGCTTCTATTCTTATTTGTTCTTCTACAATTGCCAAATCTTCCTCTGCTTTCATCTCAGCTTCAAGCTCTTCAGCTGCCTTTGATGACTGATCATACGGATTTACCTCAAACTTTTCCTTGTATAACCCCTTTCATCCAGCATTGTGAGCATATTTCGGAAGTTTGGCCAGTTTCTCAGCTTCATCTTGTTTCTTTTTGATCTCCGTCTCCAGCTCAGTCTGTTTTTCCATTTGTTCTCTTTCTGCAGTCAGATCTGGGTCACTAGTATACCCCACTTTGCCCTTTCCCTTGATTTCTTCCTTCTCAGACTCATCACTTGAAATCTCACTCAAGTCAGTTTCATAGAATACCTCAGACTGACCAGTTTTAGTGTTGAATCTGGTAGTCTTATATTACCTTTTTTCCCCCTCTTCCCCTTTCCTTGTCAACTTCTGCTTAGGGATCTCAGATTCATTAGTTGTAGCAGCTATTTTCTCCCCCTGAATATGAGAATCCTATGCAACAGCCTTGCCTTTCCTCATCATACTGACTTCGTATGTCAGTTTCAAAACCATCTCCTTCAGATACTTCAGCTCCTCTGCATTTTGTGTTCTCAAAGCATGAACCTCAGTCTGCATTGCCTTCAGTCTGTCATCAAACTGAGCTGACACGTCCATAAGGGCTTGTAATAGCACTGGGACAGTCAAGGCAACCTCAGACTGAGTTGAAGTAGTAGCAGGTGATATTGTAACAGGTGGCACAGCTTCACTCCCTCCCTGTGATTTAGGAGAATGATCATAAGCCATAGAATATGAAGTCTGTACCTCACTCAGTTTGGGGAGTAAGGCATTGGCGACTAGTGAAAGAGAGTGTAAGAGATTTGAGGGTGGTACCTTATCGTGAACCAGCACAGAGCTGGTGAAAATAGCCGTTGGAACTGGCTGTGAGACTGAAGGGGGTGGCCCATACTGAGTACAGGGATGTCAAGGAGTGGGACATCGTCTTCAATGCTAGTCACATGTGTCTGTGTGGTAGCAGCAACATGTGTCTCCAAGTTTACTACCTTAATGGGGCTGTGGGTAGTCAAAGCAGTCAGATCCAACTCATGCTCTAGCAGAGAGAGACTGGTCTGAACTGCAGCACTGGAGGGGAGTGTAGAACTCTCAGCCTCATGGAATAGTGAGTCCATTAGTGCTTGATTTGTTGCGGGGCTTGATGTGAGAGCTTTAGCAAATGAACTTGGTGAGTTCACCAGTTGGGTCGCTTGTGTAGCCAGTACATCAAGATGTGGAGTGGACTGCTCAGACTGAGAGGGGATACTCTCAGACTGAGGTAGAGAAAGAGGAATGTCCATACCTTGGTCAGCTTCATCAGGCCCTGCCCCACCCAGTTCCACCTCAGCATCCGCAGCAAAAAGATTGTATTTAATGACCCCTTGAGTTTCAGGCTGACCAATAAGGGGAAAAGCTTCATCTCTAGCTTGCTGTTTGCTCCGTCTGGGCTGAAATCCACCATATCCAGCCTCAGCGAGGGTTGGGAGTAGTAAAGCAATCCGAATGGTGTCCTCAGTGGTCGTGATTGTTTCGCGCCCATCATTGTAAGTGCCAGTAAGGGCCGTCCTTTCAGCATTGGCGGTGCAAGTATACCACCATTCACAGAGCACCGGAGGACACATCGTGTTAGCACAAAAGAAGGCGCCATAAAGTGGATGTGCCTTCATATATTGAATCAGTTGCTCAAATCCCCTGTTTCGACGATTGGCGGGAATTTCAGCAGTCGCCACTCGGTTATTGTCCTTGATTTGAACCCTGTGTTGGAAATCTGCACTAGGAATCATTCTTGGAGTAACGTGAAGAATCATATTAGCATTCGCCATCAAAGATACAATCAAGCAGAAGATTAGTAAGAGAGAAAACAAAATTAGGTTAAAATTTGAAATTCACTTAGTTTTAAACTAAAAGAGCAAAGATATGTAACTAAGTTAGGAAATGTACATTTTAGACCTCTAATTTGTATCAGAGTATCACTATTGACCCTTGACTGTACATTTACACGTTTGAAAAAAAATTAAGAATATATTAAAAGAATAAAAGATATGTAAAGGATATTAAAAATTTTTAGAAAAAATATGTTCTAAAAATACATTTATTCTGCGCACTAGGTCAGACTGAAGTAGCTGAAGTTGACTAGTGAGTCAGACTGAAAATTCACAGGCTGACTAACAGGTCAGCCTGAGATTCATGTTTTTGACAGATTAAGGGTTTAGCATTCCTAGTTCTCCTAAGAGATAGAAAAACCTGTCCTCACTCAGAGGCTTAGTGAATATGTCTGCCAATTGATCATTTGTGGTCACAAACTCCAGTCTGACCTTTCCTTTCTCCACACAGTCTCGAATGAAATGATGTCTGATTTCAATGTGTTTGGTCCTGGAGTGGAAAACTGGATTCTCAGTTATTTGAATGGCGCTCTTGTTGTCACACATGATTGGAGTGTTGTGAATCTGAATATCAAGATCAGCCAATTGGTGTTGCATCCAAAGCAATTGGGCACAACAACTCCCTGCAGCCACATACTCAGCTTCAGCAGTGGATGTTGCAACTGAGTTTTGTTTCTTATTGGACCAACTGACTAGCTTTCCTCCTAGAAGCTGACATCCTCCTGAGGTACTCTTCCTGTCAAGTTTTCAACCTGCATAATCTGCATCTCAGTAGCCAATTAGTTCAAATCCAGAATCTTTAGGGTACCATAAACCAAGATTTGGTGTACCCTTAAGATATCTAAAGATTCTTTTGACAGCTTTAAGATGAGATTCTTTGGGGTCAGCTTGATAACGTGCACAGAGACATGTAGAAAACATGATGGCAGGTCTGCTGGCAGTTAAATAGAGTAATGAACCAATCATTCCTCTATAAGTGGCTTGACAGACTGACTTTCCAGATGAGTCTTTGTGCAATTTGTCAGAGATGCTCATTGGTGTTTTCATTTCAGAACTTCTTTCAAAACCAAATTTCTTGACCAAATCATGAACATATTTAGTTTGGTTTATAAAAATTCCATCTTTCTTTTGTTCTACTTGTAGACCCAGAAAGAAATTAAGTTCCCCCATCATACTCATTCTCTATTCACTAAACATGAGTTTTGAAAACCAAGTACACAACTTGTCATTTGTGGAACCAAATATAATGTCATCAACATATATTTGAACCAAAATGACATGACCATTTTCCTTTTTGATGAACAAAGTTTTATCAATTGAACCCCTTTTAAAATCATTTTAATGAGAAATTCAGACAAGGTTTCATACCAAGCTCTAGGAGCTTGTTTGAGACCATATAAGGCTTTGTTTAACTTATAAACATGATCAGGAAAGTTTGGATCAACAAAACCTGGAGGCTGTTTCACATAGACTTCCTCCTGCAAATCTCCATTTAGAAAGGCACTCTTCACATCCATTTGATAAACCAAAAAATCTTTGAATGCTGCATAAGCTAGGAACAGTCGAATTGCTTCAATTCTGGCTACTAGAGCAAAGGTTTCATCATAGTCAATGCCTTCTTCTTGTTGGTAGCCTTGAGCCACCAGTCTGGATTTATTCCTGATCACCACTCCATCCTGATCAAATTTGTTTCGAAATATCCATTTAAGGCCAATAATGGTCTTATACAGGGGACGTGGGATCTTTGTCCAGACATTATTCCTAATAAATTCTCCAAGCTCCTCTTGCATGTCATCCAACCAGTCTTCATCTAACAAGGCCTCTTCAACTTTCTTTGGTTCCATCAGACTCAAGAAATTGGTATAGAAACAGAAATTTGATGTGGCATTCTTTCTTCTAGTTTTGACACCCTCAGTTAAGGATCCAGTGACAGATGAAATAGGATGGCCTTTGACAGTCTTGATGTAGCCTGAACCAGTGTCAGGGACCTCTTCTTCTCCAGTCTGAACACTATCAGTCTGAGTTGTTTGAAGCTGACCTTGGTCAGTCTGAGGTATCTCAGGCTGAGTATCATCAGTGCCCGTTGATTCTAAAGTTTCCAATTCTAGAACATTCTTTAAAGATGGTTCATCAGTTTCACTTTCTGATTCTTGATGGTGAGGTGCAGTTTCTGCATTCTGATCTCCAAGATGATTATCAGATTCAAATGAAGTCACAAGCAATTCATCACAAAGTTGGTTGATAGTGACTAGGTCAGTCTGTGATGATGATTCATCTTGATCAGACTGGGTAGTATCATCAAAAGTGACGTTTATGCTTTCTTCTACCACTTTTCTTCTTTCATTATATACTCTGAATGCTTTAGCAATGCTAGAGTATCCAACAAACAACCCTTCATCAGCTTTAGGAGACATTTTACATAACAAGTCCCTTTGATTGAGAATGTAACACTTACTTCCAAACATATGAAAGTAATTAATAGACGGCACCTTGTTGTGATACAATTCATATGCTGTTTTGCCATGCCTCTTTACAATGATTGATCTGTTCTGTGTGAAGCATGCAGTGTTCACAGCCTCAGCCCAGAATTTTATCTTCATGTTTCCATAGCATAACTGTCACACCCCGCTTGGAAGCGGAAACGCGAGATGTTCCAGTTATAATATCAAGAGTCAAGATTACAACAATATAACCGATAAACAAAACATCAAATTAAATAGATCATGCCAATTGTTTCAAAATACATCATAAAGTCAAAGGCGATGAGACGCCAAGTACAAATACAACTCCAAATGAGATTAACAAACGGATCGTCATGGAAATTACAATAAACAATATAAATTCAAAATTCCCAAAAGCAAGCGATCCGAAAATAAACTATGGCATGATCAACGGAAATCCTCAATTTCCTGCAAAGCGTTAAAACGACATCAACAACATGTTGGTGAATTATTCGCAATTTTAAAATAAAAGTGACCCATCGACAAGTTTCAATAAACATCATAATTTCAAATACCATATCTCAAATCTTTTCATTTCAAACCATATCTTGTTTTCATCCTTAGTGAGGATACCATGCTTAGATTAGTTATACATCGAACCTTGCCAGTCCTAAAGACGCAATTCCTAAGGCAGTGTCAACCAAAGGCAACCATAAATCAAGTACGGTCATAACATCCACACATAGATACCTACTGAGGGATGAGGGTCAGGCGATATAACCCATATAGTTATATATATGTAACCGTTGGGCATAAAGCTTAACGAGTGTATAAGACACCCAATCTAAAGCAGACCTATTCTACTAGGTAAACAAGATAATCATAACATTTCGCATACGCAAACAGTTTTAAAATACACTACAAGATGATTAATAACATTCCGCATACGCAGACAGTTTTAAAATACACTACAAGATGATTTAATACGATTCCGCATACGCAGACAGTTTTAAAATACGCTTTACAGCCCAAAATAGTAAGACAAGGGCTACGAATAACTCACAATACAAGCTTCAGCAAATCCCAGATAAACAATCACGGAGCTACAACTCCACCGTCTAAGTGCCCTAAACAGCAATAATATAGTCTCAGTATCTCTACAAGTATAGTTCGGTTTAGCCTTGTCGGTTAAGATTAAGTTTAATATAACATTCCAACGATTAATAAGTCGAATAAGGATGACGAATTAAGAAGACGATGTTCCGCGCCAGGAAAGGGTTGATCGGCAAGATATCGATACTTCACGTCAACAGCGACCATTGGAAACATGTGACGACTCCGAGTCGAAAAGATTATTAATACAAATGTTCATTATGTCGACCAAAATTAAGATGTTGACTTGTAGAAGTCAAAGGTCAATTATGTTGACTTATGAAAGTCAAATGTCAATCAAGTTGACTTATTAAAGTCAAAATCAATTAAAGGGTCCAATTTGACACTTTGAATAATTTGAAGTGTTTACATACTAAAATGTTTTGAGTAAAATGTCTTTCAAAACCATTTTATAAAATTTGCCGCAAGACATACTTTGATGACTTAAAACGATGATTAAATTGAGACGAAGTTTAAAGTATCGCAAAGATGTTTAAAATGTCCGTTTTAAGTAATATTATGACATTTGTGATTGCGTTGGTGTCTTTGAGTCCAAAGACAATGTTATTGTAAAATATGTTACTTTTGTACACAATATATTTATATAAGTGTTTTAGTGTCGTAAAAAGTCGTGAGTTGGAATTTCGGCAGCGCTTCCGCATCATAAAATATTCGTCCAAATCTCAATCACTTTCCTCGCTTAACAACAAAACCATTCTCATAATACAATATACGATAATAAGTTACATACGATACTTTGATTATATTACTCTTTAATATATTTGTCCAAAAATCAGTCCAATCCGATAAAATACGACGAGTGTTGGTCTAATAATTATCCTAACCGTTTTCAAGGCTAAAACCGAATAACGAATATAATGAATCGAAAGATTTACAAGGATAACAATTTATACCGCAAACACCCGCTTGATTTGACAAGGATCTGGAATCAACAACTTCAGTGGTGTAGTGATGAGTATATCCGCCTCCATAACACAAGACAACCACCGAAAGTTAGCAAAACGAAAGATTGGAACGGACAGACTGATCCAGACGCCGGCTGAGATAATCCAGCCGCCGCCTGAGATAATCCAGCCGCCGGCTGAGATAATCCAGCCGTCGGCTGGAGGCTGACAGACAGCTCCGGATTTTTGTTATTTTATCGTTTTTAAGCGTTTTCAAGTAAATTTTCAGTAGATCTCGACATGCAAGTCATAACCCCTTAATAATATCCATTTATTTCTTCAAATAACAACTTTTTATATCAAGATTTTTGTAAAAAGTTTATAAAACTTATGTTCTTAGTTATAACACCATAAAAAAAACTTTATAAAACCTTTATTTGATGTTAGATTCAACATGCAAGTATAAAAATGAAATAAAATCAGTGGAAGAAAGTTATTATACCCCAAGAAAATCGAAAGCAAGATGATCTAGCTT
>CAJVGC010000432.1:18573734-18627914 GCA_910822075.1 Senecio squalidus | reverse complement strand
AATGACTGATCAAGTAGTACACGCAAGATTAGAATTCAAGAGATAGAATTATAATGATCATAACAAGCACAAGATTCACAAAATACGACAAGCACAAAGACAAAAGACAGGATTTCCATTAATAATAATAAAGTTGGTACAAGTACTGAACTGAGAAAATATTGTCACAATACATAAAAGAAGATTAATAAAGTCTATGTCGTGTATAGAGAGAAAATTACGACTAGACTAAGTACAATACAATGAAGGAATAACTAATGACGCCTGTCCAGAAACATCTTGGCTGCCATAACCACGATCAACGTGCCCATCACCAGGCACATACCAATGAGGCGCTGCACAGTGCGGGCCGTAGCTCGGGTCGATGCGATGAATCGCAACGCCTGCTCCGACAACCGTTCAGCGGAGTCGGTAACCTCACTGATGAGGTGTCCCTGGTTCTGGGTCTCCTGAGCCAATCCCCGCACTTCGCGGTGCAAATGGAGGAAGGCGGCAGGTGGAGGAGGTTGAAGGGTGGGAGGCATCCTCTGCCTCGCGGCCTCGGCGTCTCTGGCGCGCTGCATCTCTTCGCGCTCGAACTGTCTCTCCCATGAGTAGTGGTCCATGGTAGGGTTCCGTGGGACCTCTGGTGGGTGTCCGAACGGTAGGTGTGATGGAATAGGCTGGGATGGTCCCTCCTGGCGGGCAGCCATCCTATCCGGCAAACGGCCCGGGAGGATGACCTGCTTTCGCGTGGTCAACCTGGTACGTGGGCCTCGGTAGTGGAGTGTGGCGGCAACGGGTACCAGAGGAGGGGGGCGGTAGCACAACCCTCGGGCTGGACCCGATGCTGCTCGAGATAGCCATGGAGGTGTCCTCCGTAGGATCAGTGGTCTGGTGTCGTTGGCTCTCTGAAGCGGTACGGCCCTCGGAAGGCGACGCGGCTCTGGGTAAGGAGCAAGACTGGGAGTGTGATGGTGAAAGCGATCGCGAAGAGTGAGACATGACGAATCTGTGAACAATGAGTTTCGTGAGTACTAGAAGACACAAGGAAATGATAAAGGAAATGTGTAATGAAATGCATGTACGGGTCAGTCGCGTGAGAATCGGGAAAAGACAGTACCGGGAATTTTGACTCAAAACCGTTAACAACAGTAATTACGTTCCGTCTTTGCATAATCCATTTTGAACTAGGCATGGGTGATCAGGCCATGCGTAGTTAAATTATAAACATGCAAATCACGAAATTAATTCTCTAAAGTTTAGACCCATACTGATTTTCCGAAAAGTCTTGGTTATAGTTTGGTTTCGAAAACTTTTGAAAAATTTTTAAAACCGTTTTTCTCTATAACCTGTGCTCTTATACCAAGTCTGTCACACCCCGCTAAAGCGGAAACACGGAATGTGAAGAGCTGGAAAATCTTTACACAGGCCATATAAAACATAACGGTAATCAAGTTATTAATTAAGAGTAAAACTGTTTACAAATCCATTCGAACGACCAAGACACAATAATTTAGTACATTGTTACACAATTAAAAAGTTTCATTAAAAATTCCCAAAACAAATGGCCAAGTCTTTTCCCAAAGAGGTTCTCACACGACCGCCTCGGCCCGTCCATGCCATGCACATCATGCTTACACTAATTTCCTGAAACATAAGATAAAGTGTCAACTACGAAAGTAGTGAGTGAGTTACAGTTTAAATAGTCGACAAAAATATAAGTAAAGTATATAAAGTAAAAGTTTCCAAGAAGGAGATTAGCGGAGAAAAGTCGCTTAAGGTTTATATACTTTAAAGTCCAAGTAATGGGCGGACTGGTGCCCTAAGTTTGTAAAGACCAAATATAGTCAAATTTAGTCAAACAGTAGAAGCGTATATCAATCGCTAAAAGTTATAAGTTTATGCGTAAGCAACTAATTAGATTTTCTTGTATCAACCTCTTGGCATCTATAACTTAAGTGTTCACACTAATCCGATTATCCAACCGAGTCGGCCCCAACTCCCCGCCTCTCAAACGGGAAGTTAATCAGTACTTAGTAATATGTACTTAGACTGCCATCTAAGCAAGGAACGGTTCTTTCCTAAGTATCGATACACGTAATTACTATACGGCTAAGTAGTTAATAGTGTGAAAGTCTAAGTCTAAAGTAGTCGGGCACTAAGTAATTTCATTTTTAAAAGCGAGAGAGTCGTACGTCCATCACTTAAGATCGTGTTATAGTTCCATCAAGGGTTGGTACGCATACAAGCATCAATGATTAGTTTAGTCAAAAGAGAGCGAACCAATTAGTCTAAGTAAAGTAAAATATTTTACGCATAAGAGTTCAATTAGTCGTTCAAATAAGACCAAGTACGTCCCAAAAGTCAAAGTTTAATAAGTCAAAAGTCAAAGTTTAATAAGTCAAAAGTCAAAGTTTAATAAGTCAAAAGTCAAAGTTTAATAAGTCAAAAGTCAAAGTTTAATAAGTCAAAAGTCAAAGTTTGATATATTGCAATTTGTTTCATAAGGCTTTTAAAATGCAATTAATCTTATGTTTCCCCCAAATTCATGTAAAATATATAAAACAAGGGGTTGTAACTCACGGATTGCGAAGAGAACGAGAACTTGAAAACTCGGTCGGAATATGTGAGCCGGGAATCACGGATTGCCTATTAATACCAAGATAGTTTAATTAGTTGTTATATTATTATGTTCTTATATAATAACATAGATAAGCTTTATTAACTTTAAGTGTCAAGGTTAAGTATTGTCAAAATAGTCCGAAAAGGTAATTGTCACGTTTTTTTGTCCAAAGGTCCGATTTAACGTTTTTGATTATTATCTTAAGTGCTTTTGCTTGCTGAAGTGATTTACAATTTCTGAGGAAATTTGGGCAGCGCTTCCGCGCCGAAAATTCATGCCCAAAAACTGTACCATCACTTCCCTCACAAATCACCTAAAACACAATATCATGTATATTATAGCTCAAAATAGTCCAAATAGTTCAATATAAGTCACCATTATTATTAGTTTGGTTTATCGCAGTCCCGTAATAATGTTAGAACAAGTCCAGAACGTATACATAAGTTTTAAACGGACAAAACGACGATTTTCGGGAAGAACAGCAGCCCGGTGCGCGGCACCTGTCAGGGGGTGTTGCGCACCTCCTTGCTGTTCTTCACCGTTTTGTGATTTCTTTGCTAAAAACGTCTTTTTACCCATAGATTTCGACATGCAACTGGTTTAAACTTATTAAAACATCTTTTTAACAGTTTATAGAACATTTTTGGTTACAAATCCGTGGATCTAAAGGTTATTTCGGTTAAAAACGTTTTTGACCATAAAAAGTCATAGATTTGTGTAAAAATACATTTTTAACCGTTAGATCTTACATGCAATTGAATATTTGTATAAAGATAGTAAAAATAAAGAAATCTACCGAAGGAAAAGCTCGGATGATGAGTTTTGGTCGGATTTTAGCTCCCAAAAATCTTTACAAGACTAGTCCTTTTTCAAAATAACGACACCCCCTTGCTTCTCTTGATGAAAGGAACGATTTGTATGGACAAATGATGGATTTTGATGGTGGAAAGTCACTGGTGTTCTTGAGGTTATAGAGAAAATTAGAGAGAAAAGGGGTTGTGTGTGTTTTAATGTGTGTTTTTATGTTTTGTAAAATGAAAATGAAATGGAAAAGAAAAGGTAATAATAATCTGCTCTTGGGACTGTTAATTTGCAGAAATGAGTGACCTAAGTCGTTTTTAATTGGTTGGTTTGGGTGGTGGTTGTGTAAAAACGAGGCAGGGACTAAAACTGTAAATATCTTGAATTCTGGCGTGAGGTGCTGCGCACCGGGTGATTTTCAGCCTTATCAGATTTTTCGTTTTTACGTTTTTCGCTTCGTTGGACCTTTTTGTTAATTAAAAATTCTTAAGTATGATTTGTTATGAACTTAGGAAAGTTCAATAGGTGTTTTCTTGATATTAGGACTTATAAATTTGATTCCGGAAGTTATTCCGACACTAGTTCCGACAAGTACAGACTCAAAAGTTACGATCTAGAATAAAGCGAACGCGATAAAGGAGTAACTAACGTTTCGAACCGATATAATAATTGAACAAGTACCTTAATTTTGACGGTTGTCACACAAGGAATCTAAGGATAAATCCAAAAAACATTATTGTAGAGGAAACCCTAAGGAGTTAGCAGCCAATGAATGTCCCTGGACCTTGCATGTTTCCAAGCTAAAAGGTTTAGAGACATGGAGAGTGAAAACTCATGTGAGTGAACACAAGTGCATCCAGTCAAGAAATATTAGAGCCTGCACAGCAGAATTTTTGTCACACTCAGTCATGGAACAACTTCCAACCAACCCCAAGATCCCAATTATTGCAATTCAAACTCAGTTGCAAAGGAAATATGAATTGCAAATTTCAAAGATGAAAGCTTTCAGGGCTAAGACAAAGGCATTCAATATGCTAAGAGGGGACTATGTCAAGCAATATGCTATGCTCACGGATTATATATTGGAGCTGAAATCTTGCAATCCTGGCACAACAGTCAATTTGGATGTTAATTTTGGGGAAGAGGATTCAACAAGGGTTTTCAAGAGGATTTATGTATGTTTAGGAGCTTTAAAAGAGGGGTTTAGAGCTGGTGGGAGAGATTTGTTGGGGCTAGATGGTGCATTCATGAAAGGTCCCTATCCAGGACAGATTCTTACAGCAGTTGGTTTGGATGGAAATAATGGGTTTTTCATATTGGCTTATGCTATTGTAGAAGCAGAAACTAAAGACTCATGGACATGGTTCTTGGAAAATCTTGGTGATGATCTAGATATGGGAAGAAACTCTAATTTCACTTTCATTACTGATAGACAAAAGGTAATTTCACTTTTATTCATTAATTTCTATTTGATTCATTAATCTCACCTTTTTGATAGTCTAATTTCACTTTGTTTTTGCAGGGACTGTTACCAGCCTTGAATGATGTCTTTCCTTGTGCTGAGCACAGATATTGTGTAAGACACATTCACTCAAATATGAAAAAGAAATGGGGTGGAGTTGCATACAAGGACCAGTTGTGGAAGTGTGCAAGTGCATCAACAATACCTCATTTTGAAGTTGCAATGGAGGGGATGAGACAGTTGAGTGAAGATGCTTATGGATGGTTATCAAAGATTCCACCAGATGGTTGGTCAAGAGCTTATATGACAGGTAAGTTTCTTTAACTTTAATCACCAATTGTTAGTTTATTAATTCTAATATAGGCACTCTTATGAATTACAGATAGAGCTCATTCAGATGTTCTGTTAAACAATATGTGTGAGGTTTTCAGTAGGCAATTAGTAGATGGGAGGGATAAACCTATAATCACTTGCCTAGAGTATATTAGGGAATACTTAATGAGAAGGATTGTGACTGTTCAAGAGTTGATGAAAAATTGCAGTGGACCATTAACACCTAATGCCACTAAGATATTAGATATAATGAAGGAAAAAGCTACAGCTTACAAAGCTGTCTGGAATGGTGATAAGAAGTTTGAGGTTAGTGAACCATGGGGTGATCAATGTGTAGTTGATATAGAGTGGAAGCATTGTAGTTGTAGGAAATGGCAGCTTAGAGGTATCCCTTGTGTACATGTTGTAGCTACTAACTGGAAGATGGCATTAGGTGGTGATAGGGTTGAATCAATTGAGAGTTGGGTTCATCCAGTGCACAGGCTTGACACATGGAGACAGATGTATGCTTTTAAGGTTCAACCAATTAATGGGTGCATAATGTGGCCAAAAACCCAGATTCCAACAACAATTGTTCCACCTAAACATCATACACCTGTGGGTAGGCCTAAAAAGAATAGAAGAAAGGCAGCTGGTGAGAAGGCATCCATGGTGAAAGGGAGAAACCTATCAGGGGCAGGGAAATCAGTTACGTGTGATAAGTGTAAAAAAGTGGGTCACAATCAAAGGACTTGTAAGGGACAGGTTGAGAAAACTGGAGGGAAAAAAAGGAAAGGGAAGGAGGTTGCAGGTTCAAGTGGAGGAAAAGGAAAAGCCCCTGCAGGTAAGGGAAAGGCAGCTGCAAGTTCAAGTGGAGCGAAAGGAAAAGCACCGGCAAGGAAGAAAAGGAAGGTGACGGCTAGTCTTAGGGGAGACTCAAATGTTTGATGTTGTATTAGGTTTAAAACAATGGTTTAATGTTTGCTTTTGTTTAATTGTATGGTAATTAACTCTAATGTATTAGGTTTGAAACAATGATTGAATGTTTGCTTTTGTTTAATTGTTAGTGTATGGTTTAATGGTTTAATGTTGTTGTATTTAATGTTGGCGTATTCAATTCCTTTTAATGTTTTTGGTAATTGGTAATTGACTGTTTTTGGTAATTGGTTGCTTTGTCTTGGTATATGGTAATTGCCTGTATTGGTAAATGGTGTATTGGTAATTGGTCTATTGACATAGTAAATGCTTGCCATTACTTTTCAACCAACAAAACCACAATCAATTTTCAACCTACCATTACTTCTTAACTACCAAACTCAATAAATTTTCAACAAAATGAGATTTTTCCATTAAATATAAAAATCTAGAAGTACAACAACGTTGAATAAAATTAAAAGATACAAAAGACAATCACAAGAAAAATTGACAAAGAAATCAACAAATACATCTTCAGTCTTCTGTTTATAGCTTGCAATTCAACCATGGAAGCTTCAAGTCTGTTCTTTGACCTCAACAAACCAGGAATTATCTGCACAGCACGACGACACATGTGAGGATCAACCCAACCAATGAACGGGCATGTTGTTACCTGCTGGGAACATCCATAAAAACGACGACCTGGATTAAGATCAGTCCACGATGTACGTATCACTGCTTCTCTTCCACAAGAACATACAACCATGGCAAATTTTAGGGTTTTATGTGATTTTGTGTTTTAGGGTTGTGATTTTGGGGGTTTGATTTTGTGTTTTAGGGTTGTGATTTTGTGTTTTAGGGTTTGATTTTGTGTTTTAGGGAAGTGTGACAGATTTTGGAGGGATTTAGTAATGAATGGGAGAGATAAAGTTGAATTGACGAAATTACCCCTCACGTGTGACACACGTGAGGGCACTTAACGGACAGTTTAACGTCACGTCCATTTTAGGGACTCTGGAGGCAACGAATTTCAAACTTAAGTACCAGTGATGTAATAAAAAACTATTAGGGAGGACGGATGAAAATGGTGCAAACCATAAAGACGAACCATGTAATTAACTCTTTATTTATTTCCATCCGTTTACATTACTATCCTAAAAATAAAATTGAAAATAAAACTTGAGAAGAGATGGTTGATGTTAAAAACATATAACACATAAGCCATATCAAAAAACCATTTTAATACCTTTTGGTTCATTCTCATCTGCAGGCAGCGAAAACCCTCCCTTGAACACAACTAAAATCGCTGGCCAACCTCGGATCTCAACAAACAGCAGGTTTTTCTCTTTTTATTTAGCCATGAAATTTGCCACTGTTTTTGTTATAATCGATGCCATTAGTGTTTTGTATTGTTGCTGCCATGAAATTGTTATTGGTGTTTGATTTTTGTTTAACGCAAGATGCTGTTTAAATATTATCAGAACTAGGTTGCAACTTTTTTTTTATTAATGTTCACAAAAACAAACAGGTAAATAAAAGTAACCCTAGGTCGGTTTACGAAAGAAAGGAAGGAAGGTTAGGGGTTTGGATTTAGAGTGAATTGAATAAAAATGTCTAGTAAGAAGAAGGAATCGGAAGGGATTGCCCTTCTATCTATGTATTACGACGAAGAAGAAGAAGAAGATGATGATGAGGATATGGATGATACTATGGCGGAGGACGAGGAGGAGAAGATCGAAGAAGAGAATATGGCTCCTTTAGTTTCGACAACAACAACACCTCTTTCTATTGATGATTCTACTCCTTATCAATCATCTGAAATACTTAATCAATCTCAATCTGATGCAATGAAGTATACTAATAATATTACTCAAACACCCGAAGAAGAAGAAGAAGAAAAAGAAGCTGTTAATGATGTCGAAAAGGAAATTGATCTCTTTCTTCCCCCACCACCGAACACGAAATGCTCTGATGAACTGCAAGTAAGTTAAGTTTCTTCAATAGTGTATTTGCATTTCTACATCTCTGGTTTGATCTCCTTTTGTATCATGGCCCAATGCAGCTCATTAAATCATAATTATCTTCTCTTTAAGATTTACTTTTGAATATTGTCGTATGTTTTGCTATTTTATCAATCTTATGTTTCTTGTGGCTTTGACTAATTTGCTTCGGTATTTAGTTAGGTTGAATCAGTTCTTCATTAAGGCCATTACGTCATGCAATATACCTAGTCTTTTTATCTATAACATTTCTGGGTTATTTTTTCATCTCTTAAAGACTGGTTTTTTAATTTTGTTATTGTGCAGGAAAAGATTATTAAGTTTTTGTCGTTGAAGAAAAAAACAGGCAGAAGCTTTAATTCGGAAGTGCGCAATAGGAAAGAATATCGCAACCCCGACTTCTTGCTACATGCTGTTACTTATCAGGACATTGATCAGATAGGATCTTGCTTCAGTAAAAATGTTTTTGACCCCCATGGTTATGACAAAAGTGACTATTATGACGAGATAGGTAGATTTGTCTTTTTTTTTTTTTTTATTAATCTATTTGGCAGTAGTTTTTCTCCAGAATATTATACTGTGATGGTAAAATGGGCAGGCTGGTTGGGTTGAAACATGTCCATTTTTACTATGGGATGATAGGATAAACCAACTACTTTCTTTTTTCTAATAAAGTATACTAGTAGATTCTTTTAAAATATACTTTGGTCGAATTTCAACCCGTTTGACTTTGACCTTTTAGCTAAATGTTTTGATGTAGAGTTTCAAAACGTTATGAGATTAAACACATTTCCACAATCTGTTACTTGTTACTGCTTGACCTGAGTCTTATTCTTTTCTTATTTCATACGTTTGTTTACGTGCCTCATAGTGTATTTTAACTTCCGTTATATGACTAATATTATATGACTTGTTTTAGCAAGCATATTTATCAGAGTTTTCTACCTGTTAGTACTTAGTGGAGTAGATGTAGATGTAGATGTATCCTCGAGACTAATACACATCTGTTTATCTGTACCTTTTTATATTGTAACTAGTTGATGTTATCGTATAACTAGTGTTTATTTCAACAGAGGCTGATCTAAAGAGGGAATTGGAGAGAAAAGAGCAAGAGAAAAAGAAAAGCCAAAAGATAGATTTTCTTTCTGGTGGAACACAACCTGCAATAGTTATTCCAACTCCAAAAATGCCAATTCCAGGTAAGCATAGTGTTGTATGAAATGATTTGATTGGGCTCTTAAACTTTTTTTTTCTTCTGTTACTAGTTTTTTTTGTCTATTTCCTTCATATTTATAATGTGCTTTTGGTGTTTGATATATCTGCAGTTGTGCCACCGGTTTCAGCTGGTGTTGATATTGGGACTCGGGAGGGAAGGCCAAATAAGAAATCCAAGTGGGATAAGGTATGATTTGTTGTGCTCATTTCAGTTTTTAGTAGATGATCCACTAACCTAATCTGTATACATATTATACACATATTATTCATGTTTTTTTACAGGTAGATGGGGACACAAGACATCCTCTGACCACCGGTGGACAGGACCCTGTATCTGCTGCTAATGCCGGCTCTGGCTACACCGCCTTTGCGTGAGTCTTGTTTACTATTATTTACTTTGGTTGATGTTTCCCTTTTATGCACAACCTCCCAAACTAGATTTATACAGATGTTTCAGCGAATCTGATAGGAATCAGGATCCTTCTGTTTATCATCTTTGTTAAATGTGCCATGATATCTAGGTAGATAAACGGTGGGTTGACTCGCTCACAATTTTATGACCAGTTGTAATTCTCTTTAACAATTGAGTAATGTGATATTTAGGATATACAAAAAGAATGTTAGTACAATAATATCTTAATCTTTGAATAAAATGATTTAGGATGTGTATGCTTAAAAATAGACTTCGAGTAACTTTTAATCTGTAGCTCATTTCCTTTTAGCTAAATCTTTAATGCGACCCAATAGGTCAAATGGATAAAGTAGAAAAAAATAGCTGCAAGTGAAACGAGTCAAAGGGGTCGAAAGTTGAGTAGTTGACTAAGGTGTGTTAAAATGCTTAGAAGCTCCTGAACATATATTTTTTAGTATCATATTCAAATAATTAATGATATAGAAAAACAAATTGGACAAGAATTCTTGATGGGTTAAGTCAGTATGACCCGTATCCAACACATCTTTTTGCCACCTCTATTTTTGATGTATAAACTACAAAATATTAAGGTGAAAACCCATATATTTTCATTTAATATGGTTTCAAATGCCATCTTTAATGAAATCTTGTTAATGTTATCGGAGGGAGTATCATCTTGTTTATATATACCTTTGATTTTGGAGCACAAGTAATATTTGAAGTTTATGAACTGTGATTATAGAGTTACGATTTAATATATTGTTGTTCTACTAATTGTGTGTTAAATAGTCTATGAATGTTGTCTAATTAATATTTCAGTCATAACATATAGTCTTCGTCTTATACAAGAATATGAGTTTTATCAACTATATAATTAAGGGTTTTGCTTAACCTAGCTCCCGATGCCATGTTTAAATGGTTCAGATTTGCATTAAAAGGCTGTACTTTTTAAGATATAGGCTCCTTGAATGTATGTTTAAAAATATTTATAAATCGTGTATACTTTTGAGTGAAATGGTTTGTCGTTTATGCTGGAATGTTAATTTATATCTATTTTTTAATATTTTTATTCTCATGTTTTATAATTGGATGGATGAATAACAGGCAACAACGACGAAAAGAGGCAGAGGAAAGAAGATCCAGTGACAGGAAACTTGATAGAAGATCGTGAGACTTGTATCTACCAACTTTGAAAGAAAAATATGATACTGTATAATGTTTGTGTTTGTTGTTTCTAACTTTCTTTTTTTACGAAAAGCCAATCAAAATTCACATAAAGTGTTTGGTGGTATGACAGTTCTAAGTAATAGGTTCAGGTTGGTTTGCGAAACAAAAACAAAACTTGAAATCTCAAGCCAACAAAATATACAGAAGTAGCCGTAATACTTATGAAGAAATCATTGAGCAATGGTTTATCTACGATGATCCTATATATAAGCAATAAATTGTAGGAAGAGTTAATTACATAATTGGTCCCTGTGTTTGTTCCAAAACAACGGGTCCAGTCCCTGGGTCACAATTCGTTCGGGTCCAGTCCCTGGAGCCTATCTTTGGTTGCACGTTTGGTCCTCCCTCTAACAATCGTTAAAAATTATCGTTAAATGTCCCATGTGACAGGCACGAGATGGGTAAAATAGACAATTCGCCTTTCTTTTTCTCCTTTACGTGTTCTTCCCCAAATCATCTCCAATCAATTTCCCCCAAATCGAAAACCCTAATTTCCCAATCACCCAATTCCCCACATAATGAGTAATAAATTGATCCTGTTCAGCTACATCGACATACTCAATCGCCAATAACCTTTGACAGAGTACTGAAATTCTATTGTGTTGAATAATAAAAGCTGATGATTGAGGGTTAGAGTCACAAAGATAAGTTAAAGCCCTAATAGGTAAAGGCATTATATCGTCTGAATCACACAATCCATATGCAGAATCTCTGTGTTCATCTGTTTGTGTTTGGGCTGAACCTGAGTTTGGTTTGTGGAAGTACTTGCTGTTTCAACTGGTGACATTCATGAATTTGGTCGGAATTCTAAGGAGCTACAATCTGCTGGTAATTCGTCAACTGTTTCTTCTGTTCTTTTTTCCCCCAATTTCCCGTTTAAATTAAATACAAAACAATCCCGATATGGGTTTGGGTCTGTGCTTTCAAACACGGTTTATGTTCTTTCGCGATTTCACCGTGTTATTAGATAATAAACTCAAACAACGGGTGTGTTAAATTCTCTAATTGTTCCTTCCAACTAGTGATTCCTAAACGGTTTGCTAACGGAGCAAATGAATTTTAGTGTGGGGAATTGGGTGATTGGGAAATTAGGGTTTTTGATTTGGGGGAAATTGATTGAAGATGATTTGGGGAAGAACACATGAAGGGAAAAAAGAAAGGCGAATTGTCTATTTTACCCATCACGTGCCTGTCACATGGGACATTTAACGATAATTTTTAACGATTGTTAGAGGGAGGGACCAAACGTGCAACCAAAGATAGGCTACAGGGACTGGACCCGAACGAATTGTGACCCAGGGACTGGACCCGTTGTTTTGGAACAAACACAGGGACCAATTATGTAATTAACTCTAATAGGAATTACTAACAAAAGTGGATAAAGGCAAGCAACTTGCTTCAAGTTTAACATAAGAGCTACTAAATTAAACAATTTAAATTAGAAAATGTAAAACAAAAGTTATCATCTCTTTGCAAATCGAATAATTTTTTTTTTCCGCTCTCAATAGGTTATACTCGATAGGTATTAGTATTAAAAGCTAAATATTAATATCGATGACAACAAATCTCTTCAAGATTGTGTTAAAAGCTAAATATTAATATCGATGACGTGATTAGCTTTACACATGTCTTATATGATTCTTTTAGATAGTTCACGTTTAATTGAGATTGAATATTATAAACTACGTTAAATACATATGTTATATCTTTTAGATTAAAAGTTGTTTATGAAAATATGGTCGATCATAGATTTTCTTAGTGGTGTTAGTGACATTAAAATCTTTTGATATACTAAATGATATATATTTATTTATATGTTTAGATTTGTTTGGAAAAAAATAAGTTATGTTAATAATATTATAGTATATTATGTGAAAGAAATAAAGTAGTAATCTCGGTTACTTTTAGTCTGGTTTGGTTCCAAATAAATTTAATGGACCAACAAATATAATTTTTCTCTTTAATCTATGCATATGATATGTTTATAAAGTTTTGTTATGATTCTCAATATGCGTACTATATTCATTTATTAGTTTGGTTATCAGTGAGATAATACTATGTATTTAATCACTATTTTGATACTCATATAATGTCAAACTATATATCATGTCTCGTAATATCGGACCCTTATGACACTCTTTGGCAATGTCATGATCTTACATAATATGATTTTGGGACGTTTACACTGTTAGATATATTACGTCTTGTTTAAAAGCCATGTTTTGATGAATATAAATAACTTACTTATTAGTTAATTTATGTGTAATAGATAATTAAACATTGGGAAAGAACTATTTATGTTAGTTTTGAATATTGCTTGCTTGTGGCTAAGAAAAATGATGTGCTTGTAATGAAAGCTATTAACCCGTCGAATTGATTTTGTGTTATTCCCTGAAGTGAACGTGACAATTATATGTAGTGATAGACGATGTTTATATTGGCATATGAATGTGATATTGGCTATTAGAAGTGGAAATATAAGAGATGAGTAATCAAGAAAGACAAGTGGAAATATGAAATTTATCTTATCGTTCGATTCATTAGTTGTTTGCCTATCTTACATTATACGTCATGCAATAATCTAATATTCATTCTTCATGAAAATGGTCAAAGTGAATTAAGATTAAGATGCATTATCTTATTAATTTGCATTACCGTAAAGTTTGTTATATATATATATATATATATATATATATATATATATATGATTTAATATTTATTATGAACGTTTTGATTACATGAAAAATCTAAGAAGTATTCATTTGAGAATATATCACTGAGTATTATATCGAATATTATGGAATTTATTGAAAGCTCGTGAAGAGTAAATATAAATTTGTTATGAGAAAGGGATTAAAATGATAATTCTCGTGTATTATATGGCATAAAAAATCATGTGCAATTTCAGGAAATATAGTAATAAAACAAGAAGTTTATGGACGGTGTTTATTTGGTCATAAACCTGAAGTTTATAGACCGTGATTATATATGATCATAAACCAGAAGTTAATGGATCGTGGTTATTTAGTCATAATATGGATCTTGATAATGCGAAATAACTTGAAGATTCTTCAAAATATATTCAAAATTATGATTTAATATATATGTGTTTGCTCTCAAAAGAGGATGAATATTTGTCAAATATTCTGGAAATGATACAAAGGGGTATTTATAGGCCTATACACTCATTTTATGGACCATTTAGAGTTTTAAATCGATTCATCATCTAATGGTCATAAAGGTCACAACCTGAAGCTGGAGATATTAATAGCTCATCAAGTCGCAAGCTGAAGTTTGCATGATTAGTGACTCAGCTAATGGGATAGCGAGCACATTATTCCAGATTATCATATTCTTTTTGGCAATAGTGGTGAATATACTTCATAATTTTATTTTATTTTATAAATGGTTATTGGAATAAGTGTTGACATTGGTATGTCTTACGCAAATTGTTTTTGTTGAAACGCTTATCAAGCTTCTTCAATTGATTGCAAAGCCAATAATCATGAGAGTAAAACACAAAGATTATGTTTGGGGCCACGTATTTACATGAAAAAACACTAGTTCGCATTAATATTTGTAATGATTACCCCCCATTATAATTGATTTTTGGTCATAAGTATATCCCATAATAAAAAAATAAAAAAATAAAAAAAAAATTGATTATGCTTATATGTTTAAATTTGTTCCACCACAATGCATAAATATGAGACTTATAAAATGTTGGAAATATATGTTTGGTATGCATTCACATATAATTACAATTTAATATGCCATCAAGGGGAGATTTGTTTATGGTATGATTAATGATTGCAATAAATTAGTTATCCCAACATTAGGGTAGAGAATGAGCAGCTAACATTGAGAAAGATTGCAATGAATTACCGATCCTCACACTACACAATATGAACCAGAAATTCATGGGATAATTCATTTTCCTTATTTAGTAATCGCCAAATAGGTTTACTCACAAAAGAGAGTGACCATATCACGTATATTAGCTGCTAATGCTCAGACTAAAATGTGTCATTGAAGGACATCATGTGATTGGTAATAAATCTACGGCACGCCTGAAGCGTGGTAGAGTAACTGATTCCAAATAAAAATCCTCGAAATAAATAAAGGAGCAATGAGTTAAGATGGTTAAATCGAGGTAATAAAGACCCAGAAAGATACTCCTGAAGAGTAACTAGACATGATGGTTCCAGAAGAACCCTATGTACCAAAATAAAGAGATCTCGGTAGGTTATATCATGTTTAGGAAAATTTGGAATCGAAAATAAAATGAAATCGACGTCGAAGATGATTTTATAAATAATATATAGTATAGCGCTTGATATTTTGAATATTAACGAGGATCGTGAAAGCATACCTGCCTAGAAGTGCAGAACATAAATGATTGGCCAAAAGGGAAAGGCACAAGTATTAAATACAATAGAACTCTCTTGGAGTAAGAGATATATTGGGACCTGGAGTCCATACAATTGAATATGTATTATAAAGCGGTCTTTGATTTGATTGAGATTATCTAATATAAGGCATGGTGTATATGTAATGATTTGTGCAAAGACTCGTGTACGATTATTATTAAGTGGTGGATGCAACTATTTGTATTGATAAGTCTGACAATATAAAAGATACTTGATTCGCGTCTAATTAATATTGTAAGAGCTCACTTGGTATTGAAAATTCTTGAAGAATAAAAAATGCGTGAAGCATGTCCCACGATATAAATGCATGAAACATATAAAAAAAGTTCTCGAGAAACTGTTTGATTAAATGATAAAGTCTTTATATCGACTGAAGTAAAGATGATATATGTGATACAATCGCCATGATAATTTATATTGATATAGCTATAAGTAATTATGTTTGTGCACACAATTTACAAAGAGATCCGTATCTATATATGTTATAATTATGATGCATGACTACATCTCGAATTCTTGATGAGATTCTAAAGGCGATTGAATAGTCATATAAATAATGTGAAAGGAAATATCTTTAAAAGACATAAGTTTTATCTTGATTTATATATTTACATGTTAAGAAGTAACTTTATATTGATATGACCCCTTTTGACAACCAATCTGTTATGATATTAGTGGTCTTGAAGTACCATATTTGATTGATATTGAAGTATTGAGTTGCTTATGATGAGATGTTATTACTTTCGAGATGTTATTTCCGAGATATGGTTGATATCTCATTATTATGGGAAAATTTAGTTGATCATCATATTAGTCACTCACAAACTATATATGTATTATGAAGAGATAACATTTGATTGTGTCAACTCAAGGAGCTCAAGTGATATGATCACCAGGGGGAGAAATACGTGTTGCACTCTTTTTCCCTTGTCTATGTTTTTGTCCCATTGGGTTTTCTTAGCAAGGTTTTTAATGAGCCAACATCCCCGAACGTATTGAAAGTTTATGTACTCTTTTTCCTAACTGGATTTTTGTCCCACTAGGTTTTACCTAGTAAGGTTTTAATAAGGCATAATCTTTTACATGGACATCCAATGGGGAGTGTTATGAATAATTATGGTATGGATGTCCATATCTCTAGAATATTAATTAAGGATATTTGTATCTCATTAGGAGATTTGTTTTTTGGAGGATACTCCATAATTGTAACTATAAATATACATCTATATGAAATGAATAAAACAATTCTCCATTCTCTTTTCTCTATGATTCTTGTTCTTTATTTGTTTCACAACAGTTTGATATAATTTAAAAACTTGAGAATATAAAGTACAATTATGAGAAATTATGCAAAAGGGTTAAATTCGTCAGATTATAACCTACTTACCCCAAATGTTTATTTTATATAATTGACTTTTTTTTTGTTCATTTGGGTACCCTAAACTCTTTAAACCGGCTAATCAACTACCTAAACTTTTTTAAACCGACTAAGAAACTCAGAAATTCAAACACCAAATTAATTAAACAATTTCATTGTTTTTACACAAAATTTTGACTTCAACTATAAACATGAAAGTCAACTAATAGGAATTCTTTTAATTCTGATCAGACTAGTTCATTTTGATTAAAAAGATTGCTTAACCGCATGTAAAATAATATTACTTGATAATAAATTCTAACATATCAATTTGTTTTTTAACATTTTATAACATTTATGAGTATAAAAAAAAATCAACAAATCAAGGTTTTGTATGATTCAGTGCTATAATGTTAATTTTCTTCATCATGTTATCTTAATCGTTAGATATCGGGTGTATCGAAAAGTTCAATTGTGATAAATGAATTTGAATTGATAGAGTTTGATGGAAATGAGTTTCAGTTTGAGTTTTTAGATCCGAATTTGGGTTTATCATAGTTGCATTAATTTGAAGATCAATTAACGAATTCCATTAGCTTCGTATGATGATTACAAGGAATCTAAGTATTAAGAGCGTATGTTGATTGAAAGGTAAAGTTAAAGTTCTAGGTGGTTCTCGGTTTTTTTCTTTTAAACAAATTCGTTCTAAAGTGGACTTCTTGTGATTTGGTGTTATGTTTGATAATATAAGAACCTTTAGATTACATATTGTAATGTGTGTGTGATTCGTTTTTTTGCGAGATTTCAGTCTTCTTCTCCGCTAAGTTGCAAGAAATCTAGTAGGTACCCAAATATACAAAAAAAAGTTTGTTACATAAAATGAACATTTCGGTAAAGTTGGTTATGTTTTTGGCGACTTTAATCCAAAGAGTAAATGGGTGAATATAGGTAAACGGGTCGGGTTTAGTGGGTTTACTTGAATAACCGACTACAAACAGGTAGCCGGTAAAAGTGGTGCTGAAAAATAATGTTTCAATAAGTACGTTAATCATTTTAAAGATTTCAAAAAGTTTAGGTACCAAAATGAACAAAAAAAATGTTTTTATATAAAATCAACATTTGAGGAAAGTAAGTTACGCTCTTACAACTTTAACCCTTATGCAAAATAGATTGGGGGTGACGATTTCAGGCACGACCTACGATACGACCTAAAAATAAGCGGGTTTGGATTGGAGTTAAATGGGTTATTGTTATATTGGCTCGACACGACTAACACATTTAGTAAATAGGTTGGGTATTAGTTTGCCTTCCGAATCTATTTATAACCCGTTTAATACTACCAATAGTAAAATTAAATTTTATAAATTTATTTTTTTGATTACCAAATTATAATTATAATCGGCTAATATTTAATTTGTACTTTTGTAAGAGGGTATATTTATTTTATATTTTTTAGTTTCTAATTTAATATAAGTTGTAAATAGGTTCATTCCATAATTCGAGTTTGAGTGATACGATTACCTAAGTGGGTTGAATTGAGTTTAAGTATATAAAACCGTTTGCAACACGATAACACAACGTGATACCTAGTATACCAAATGGATCTTTATTTTAAAAAGAGTTAATTACATAATTGGTCCCTGTGTTTGTTCCAAAACAACGGGTCCAGTCCCTGGGTCACAATTCGTTCGGGTCCAGTCCCTGGAGCCTATCTTTGGTTGCACGTTTGGTCCCTCCCTCTAACGTTCGTTTATTTTAGTCGTTAAGTGAGTCATGTGCTTCTCACGTGAGGGGCATTATATATATTCTTTCTTTTACAGGGGTCAGTTATGTATTATTACCAATGTTGTGAAAATCGCGCCTGAGGCGCGCCTAGGCGCTAAATCGCACGAGGCGCCAAGGCTAGGGATTTTTTTAGGTCGAGGCGCATGACATGCATGAATCGCAAAAAAAGCGCAGCGATCCGGGCTTTTGCGCAAAAAAATCGCAAAAAAATCGCAAAAAATCGCAAAACGATGGGGAATTTGGAGAATTCGATTGAAATCTCTTGCATTAGTTTCATTAAGTTTCTTTATGAAATATTATCATGAAAATGTGGCATTATGCCTTGAATATTGACACGCTTGCTTTATATCTTGGGTTTAAATTCAAGCTTTATTACATATGTATTAGTTATTCAGTATCTCAATATTATTATGTGCTATTTAAATTGCATAATTTTGACACATATGTTATAGAAAAACATAATATATATAGTGCGCCTCGTGTTTATGAATCCCACGATTTGGTATGCGCCTCGCCTCAAGGCTCATTGACCTCCTTTGCGCCTTAGTGCGCCTTGAGCCTTTCAAACATTGATTATTACTATGAAATAGTTTTAGAGAGAAACATAAAAAGTTCGATTTTTACAGGGGGCATTATAGATATTCTTTCACCTCTGTACTTATAACAGAGGTCTCGTTCGATTTTCGATACTTAATAGTTCTGGAATCAAACATCAAATTAGCAATACTTAGATCAGGAATCACATTAGGATTAATCAAATCCATGACATAAACTTCAGCTCCTCTGCTTATACTATCTCTTTGAATCGACTCCGCAAAAGAATCATCCCCAAACGAGAATCTGGAGCTATCATCAAACCCATCGTCTTCTGTAGACCGAAAAGACAAACGTTCAGGTTCAAAGGTTTGCCTATTATGAGAGAGAAAGTAAAGATATATATATATAGAGAGAGAGATCTGAGAGAGAGAATTAAAATCATGACCGAAAACCCTAAATCATGACCGACGACCCAATCGCCGTCGCCGATCCACTCCCAATTCCGCCTCTCAGCCCCTCCATGTTCTCCGACGACCTCACATTACACGACGGTTTCTTCCCTTTCGATGACGACAATTACGACATCACTTTCGACGATATCTTAATCTCCGATTTCAATTCCTCAAATCCAATCGATGATTCTAATTTCAACGAATTCATTGATTTCGTATCTGATCCTGATACAAATAATACTAATCAGGATGATGCTTATGGATTTCTAAATATTTCGATTAATTCAGGTGAACAAGAGCAAATTGTTGAAGAAATTGTAACGAATACAGTTTCGTCGTCTCAAGGATCTGGAAATGGAAATGGATCTGAAGGTGCTATAAATATGAATTGTGTGTCATCACCTGATTCCGGAAATTCTGTTGTTGTTGAGCAGAAAGTGAAACGAGAATTAACGAGTAATAATAATTTTATGTTAAAGAGGAAAAACGAGAGTTGTGATGTTAATTCAGATTCCAGAACTATTAAGTATCGAAAATCGAACGAGACGTCTGTTATAAGTACAGAGGTGAAAGAATATCTATAATGCCCCCTGTAAAAATCGAACTTTTTATGTTTCTCTCTGAAACTATTTCATAGTAATAATACATAACTGACCCCTGTAAAAGAAAGAATATCTATAATGCCCCTCACGTGAGAAGCACATGACTCACTTAACGACTAAAATAAACGAACGTTAGAGGGAGGGACCAAACGTGCAACCAAAGATAGGCTCCAGGGACTGGACCCGAACGAATTGTGACCCATGGACTGGACCCGTTGTTTTGGAACAAACACAGGGACCAATTATATAATTAACTCTTTTAAAAATAACAATCTAATTTTATATGAGATTATGAGATGAGATGTGTTTTGTAGTTATTGGACCACAAATGATTGGAAAATTCTAATAAAACCAAACATTTGTTGATCGATTTCAAACATTGAGAATGATTCGTAGAAGAAGTTGTTTGATATGGATAACAGTATTTCTGTTAATATCTCCAACAATATTTATGTCGGAAATTGATTCACCTAAAAGGAAACGAATGAGTGAAAAGGTTCGCAAGATGTAAGTCTTGTTCTTGTTCTTGTTTTTGCATAAGTTTGTGTAGTCAAAGTATGGGGACAGGTTTAGGTTTCCATCTACAGAAATTGCAAATCTAGCTTCATTCATTTATAGGAGGATGGAAATGCTTTGCTTATTTTGGTTATATAATATTTGTTATTTCGCTCGCATTTAAACCGATAACCAACTTCTCAACTTGTAAACTTTGTTCTATGAATCCTTAATTTAGAGGAGCTTTTTAATGCTACATTTTTGAGGTTCAATGTTGTACTCTTTGCCATGTAGGTGCTTGTTTTTTTCTTTATTAAAATACACGATACGAGCAACCACAAAAGCATAATTTAGGGTGTTTTGTATGATGGTGTTGAATTTTCTTTTTTACAGGTTTTATCATGCATATGACAACTACATGACATACGCATTTCCTGTAAGGATTCCAACTTCCTGTTAACATACTTTTTCTCTTTTCAACTTACTCATCCAAAGAAATATTCTAATGTATTTATGTTTTTGAAGCATGATGAATTAAAACCTATTAGTAAAACTTTTACGGACTCTCTTAGTGAGCTTGGAAATTTGAAGGTTGTAATATCTTCACCTACAATACTGTCATGATCAGTTTTACCCTCTAATCATCCGTCTTTTTTTATTTTAGCTTGAAAACTTACCTCAACAATACAATGGGTCAGCACTTACACTTGTTGAATCATTGTCAAGGTACTATATATATATATATATATATTTCTTAACGGGTAGTGTTTGGATGTGTGTTTTAAAAATGGAATAACCGGAGCTGGATAAGTACTTCTAATAAAACGAGCCAAAAAAAATAGAGTTTGGATGTGCTTCTTTTATTTGAAGTTGTAATAAAACGAGCCGAATAATTAGTACTATAGCAATAGGAACTTATTATCCAAAACTGACTGTCAATATCCACACATATAAATTGATTATTGCTACTTGATGTTACAATAATCAGTTCCAAAACGCAAACCAAAACACCGCTTAATCATGATAATCTTAGGGTGATCAATCTCTTTTTCTCCTTGCATTGTTTCAATCTATCTTTTTTGTTTCAAATAAAAGTAGTAAATCTTTTACTCTTTATCCTCTTTGTTGCAGTCTTATAATATTGGGTAATAACACAGAATTCGAAAGGGCAGTTATGTGGCTTTCAGACAATCTAACGTTTGATGTCGATGCAAGGATAAATCTTTTTGAGGTATAAATCACATTTACTTAATTTCATTTGGTATAAACTGTTTCTATGTAGCTTAAACTTGACGACTCTTTGCTCTAGAGGTGGAAATGAACGGGTCGGATAACAAGTTGAGTCATAACATATTATTTTTAGTTCTAGTTTGGGCAAGGTTGGACTGAACTGCAAACACATCTGTTCTCCTAGTATTAAAGTTATAAACAAATAATCTTCTATATATGATTACAAAAATTGTATTATTACGAAGATAATTTGACCTTTATGCATTTGAACTCAATTCAGATGATTTTCAACCCATTTCACCCGTTTCCTGTCTAGTTATTGGTCAAGTTAGATATAATAACCCAAATCAACATTTGCTGTTGCGTCAAATTTCTAAAATGACTTATTTTGCAACTGAAAAACATTCATTTCTGCATAAAGTACATTTTATTCTTATTATTATTGCTGGATATACCCACAACAACGTATATGTAACGTTCATGAAGGAGAGGTCTGCTCTGTACGTATTTTTAAGTAGAATGGTTTTCTGGTGTGTGTAATCCTGTTAATCGCTATTGTGTAGTGCAACATAAGACTTCTTGGAGGACTTGTCTCTGCTCATATTCTTGCAACTGATTCTACAAACAGGTTCATTCAAGGAACTTACAACAATCAGCTCCTTGTTTTGGCTCAAGATTTAGGGCAACGCTTTTTACCAGCTTTTAATACACCAACTGGTTTGCCTTATGCCTGGATCAACTTGAAGGTATTTCTCTCATATTTCATACTCGTTACGACATACTTTCGGTATCATGTGTATTCTATTATTAATATTATTATTTTATTTTTTTCCGTTTTTTGTGACACTTATTATATCTAAATGTAAATGTGAAGGTAGTTGATATCGATGGATATAAATGCACTTGCCACTAAGAATTTGTAACAGAAAGACCTATATAGTTTTTTTAAAGGCTGCAAATGTCTTGTTTATCTTTTGGGGAGATATAGTGTATTTCCTTTTTATTTAAAGGCTGCGATATGTGCTTGATAGGACTGTAGGTTGCTGCTTATCTTAATAATCAATAAAGTTGATATTTTTCATAACCCGAGAGTGTAATAAAGATTTCATGCTTTTGTTTGTAAGAAGGGTTTATGACACATTATCAAATAAAACTAATTTGGGCAGTATGGCGTTATGGAGAATGAGACAACCGAAACAAGCACTTCTGGATGTGGTAAGGGAGCATATGTCTTGGTATTAAAACCAGAGGTGGCAATTTAACCCATGGGTCAATTTTTGTTATCTATATACTCAAATGGGTCAAATGGGTAAAACGAAATAAAAATATAAAATAGGTGGAAAGTCAAATAATATTATTATTACAATCATATTCTTGTGTTACAATATTTGGCAAACTTGTTACTTATTAAAATTCCTCAAACTTTGACCCAAATGTTTTGGGTCAACCAACATTTGGAAACCAAATTATTACCCGTTTTATCATGCTACCCAACCCACCGACCCGACCCACCCAATTTGCCACCTCTAATTCAAACTTAAGCGTGTAATACATCCTATGAAGGCCAACTCTTTTACTTGTATTCAGGATCACTCATTCTTGAAATGGGAGCGTTATCACGTTTGACGGGTGATGAAACATTTGAAAATGCAGCATTACATGCTCTTCGTAGGTTGTGGGGCATGCGTAGTTCTCTGAACCTTCTTGGAACTACACTTGATGTAGCAACTGGAGAATGGATCGAATACTCTTCTGGCATTGGTGCTGGTATGTTGTGTTCTTTCTACATCCTTTTGGTGATGAATCATCATGGTCATACTGGAATTTAATTAATTCGTTTTATCTTTTGATTTAGATTTGCTTCTTTTTTTTATTATTATTCTAAGTTTATTTGTTACAGGGGTTGATTCTTTTTACGAGTATTTAATCAAAGCTCATATTCTCTTTGGAAAAGAGGAATTTTGGAGGATGTTTCAGTCAGCATATCTTGCCGTGCAGAAATATTTCAGATATGGTTCATGGTAATGATTTTTTCTTATTTGCTCCTTATCAAATACTTATGTTAATTTTGTAACACTTTAAGCTCAAAGTCATAGACTTTCCTAACAACCCCCCAAATTAACTTATAATCACGGTGGAGGCAGTTATTAGCCAACTTATTAATGTTGTTTGATTCTCCTTTATTTCCTTCCCAAGAATGTTGAAAGTATCAATTTTTCGTTTTTCCATATCTCTCTTGTTGAAAGTAGGGTTGCCCTATAATTGATTCCATTTCATAGACTAATAGATATTGGCTACATATGGAAACATAATGTTAAAGATTTTGACTCTATATTGTAGGTATCATGAAGCGGACATGAGGACTGGAAGAGCAACTTACTGGCAACTTACAAGCCTTCAAGCATTTTGGCCTGGTGTACAGGTAAGTGATACACGAAACACTGTTTTTGATATTGGTAACTAAGGGGGTGTTTTGCGTTTTGAAAAGTGATTATGTGATATCGAATTGGTTGTAATAAAAGATGTGGCAGAATATAATTTTGCATTTACTTGTGATAATGTTCTTATAATCAGATAATTAGATGTATGAATGTATGGGATATATTATTATAGACAAAATCATCAAAAATGAAAAATCATTTAAAAAAAGTAGAGACGGTTTCTGAACTGGAAGTAGAGGTCTCCCAGATTGGGTTCAAAAAAGTAGAGATGGTTTTGTGGTAGCTGGTATTAATTAGTCACAAGCACACCTAGTTATCCAAACATTCACAAAGTCGGAATAATCATATATTCAGTTGCAAAACATAAATCAATCACCCGTTGCCTCATGGTTTTCATGTTATTAGGTTCTTGTTGGGGATGTTGCAGCTGCTAACTTAACACATCGGGAGTTTTTTCATGTATGGAAAAAATTTGGAGTGCTTCCAGAGAGGTACAGAGCTTTAACCTTTTATGGAGTTTAAACATTCCACACTTTTTGTAGTTCTGTCCGAAGCCCAGCAAAACTTTAATTAAATGAAACATAATGGCGACTTTTGAAACTATTCAGATATCTATTGGATCATCAGATTGTGCACCCTACAGAAAAATATTATCCTTTACGTCCAGAGTTGGCAGAGTCGACATATTACTTGTATCAAGCAACAAAAGGTTTGCAACTATTTGTGTCACCTCTTGCTTATATAATTAATAATTGCTTCAGTTGTACATGTATTTACTTAGCCTGTAGGTGATACTTCTTTTTAAAGGTGGGTAAATTGGGTAGGTCGGACGGGTTGGATAACAGGTCAAATCGGTTAGTAAAGGTTTTGTACGGGATGTGTTGTCCCCACACCTTATTGACCAAAAGTCCCTTGATAAATTTTTTAAAACAATTAGTGTGCCAAATATGATTACAAATGTTAGATTATTTCGGTTATAATCTTATTTTGAATAAAATGACCTTTCAAGGTTTTTTGCATTAAATACATTTAGGAAACTTTCGAATGACCATTTATCATGTCACAAGTTTTCTAGTTACATTTACTACTACGTTATTATATCTGGAATTTGAATGATTTTGAACTTGAAGTCAATGAACTACAGAGGACCGATGATGTGCGATAAGAGATTGAGACAATGTTTGAACAAGAGCTTAATGAAACTGGAAATCATCTTAAGATTGCATATCTTGGTTTAGAGACGAAAAAAGCTGAATATATAATGTTTGTGATTTCTTTGCCCCGATAGTAATGAATCATCTTTTTCTTTCTACCAGACCCCTGGTACCTGGAAGTTGGTGAAGCAATTGTAAATTCCCTTAATTTACACACAAAAGTTGACGGTGGATTTGCAAGCGTTAGAGATGTAACAACCATGCAGTTAGAAGATCACCAGCATAGTTTCTTCCTGGCTGAAACGTAAGATTTCTGCAAATATATGCCTCCCTCTCTTCCAAAATGTTGGTTTGACTTTTGAGGTCAAACCAAAAACTAAATATGGGTTTCCTTTATCACTTTCTACTAATATTTCCTCTTTGTGATTAATGGATGCATCAACTTTTGAGGTCAAACCAAAAATTAAATTAAATGCATACATTAACGTGTTTCTTGATAAATAATATGAAGTTTGTGTCAGTTTTCGAAAGTTATTTTGATGACCTTAGAAGTCTAATTGTATCATATATAAACAGTGATAATATGAAAGTAAGTTGCTATTTCACGGATAAAATAAAATAAAGCACGGAAGAAACGGTATTAAACGAAACTAACAAACTTTTTTGTTCAGTTTGGCCTTTAGTAAATTATTCGATATATTGCAATTTTTCACGGGTCAGAGAGGAGGTATGTGTGTTGTTTACCATCAAGTATCTGATATTGTTTCTAAACTTCTTATTTTCATGAATAGGTGCAAGTATCTATATCTTCTCTTTGATAATTCACCTTTGTTGGGTCGCAATTACGTATTCACAACCGAGGGTCACCCTCTTCCTGTTATAAGCGATTGGCACGAAAGGCTTCCTAATACATACACCCCCCGTAACTGGACCTCCATTAAGGTGAAAATTTAATTAAAAGTAACTAGAGATAGCAAATTTCACTGAAACCACTTAATTATGAGTGGGTCGATATGGGATTTGTGTTCTATCAAATGGGCCAAATGAGTCACAAAATTTCTTCTAATATAAAACAGAAATAGGTAAAAACAGTTGAAAGTCACCCGAAGTCTATTTTTAAAGCATATATATTATCAACCTTTTTTGTATTCACTAGTAATATTATTGTTTTTGTAGTCATAGTTTAAGGAATTAATCTTTAATAAAAAAAAAAATGTAAAAAAAATGTTTGCAAGTCGATCAAAACCAACCACGGTTCATGGTCTTGAAACGCTTTAAAAATTAAGCGTTACCACCCATGTTGGCACCTGTACAAGTGAGTTTATAGATTTATTAAGGTAATTTGAGGTGAGAGATGATGATATTCCAGATGGATACACTAAAGAAAAAAGCTAGTGCGATGTCTATGCAAGTCTGCCCTGCGAATATATTGTACCCGGGAAGTGAGAGTCAAGCAATAGAGAGTGTTTGCCATGTCCCTGACGCACGTGATGACCACAGATGTTTAACAGACGATGATTGTGGAATTGATTCAACTAATTGTAGACGAAGATCCTGCAGCATGGCTGGCTATTGCGGTCTATGGTTGTTTATATGATTCCATCAAACACACAGAGAATTCAAGATTATTTTTTGCATTTGTAGATTAGTCTTGAAAGGATGTAATATTATGTAAGAGTTTGAAAAAATATCATAGGAAAAGGATGTAAACATTGAATAGAATAGAACAACATTTCAAAACGGAAACAGGAAAACTTTTTCGGCCATTTTATATGCAAAAACAACTAATTAACATATTTTCGGATGATTTCTTGCATTTGATCATTATGATGGTGTATTTAGGTTGTTTCGATAATCAGCATCATATTAAGAAGTTCGGTTATAGAAAGAAATAAATTCATTTACCTTGTTTGATAGTCAGCATCATATTAAGAAGTTCGGTATATACTCAACAGATTGAGATAAGCCATAACAATATATTGAATTTTCTATTAGGTGTTCAAGGTTTTATTTAATGGATAGGAAAATTAATGTTAATGGGTTTTTGTATATCACCAAAGTAACAAGTTTGATTGAAAATATGTTGTCAGGATCGTGTCGTTTAGGTTGTATAACCGAAAACACGTCAAAGAAATATCTTGATCTATCAAGGAAGTTCAGCAACGGATGAACACCTTAATATTACAAGTTTGTCAAACAAACAAATATTGTATAAGAGAAACAGTTATGAACAATAATGTATGTCGAATTATAAGTCTCAAATATATTGAAATAAAGTGAATCAATACAACGTGTTTTCTATCGATTACAAGGATCTATATAGACCTTGAGGCTAACCTATCTAAATAGGAAACATCTAATAAAGGAATTACAACCTAACTCTAATTGTAATGCTAAACTTGCGGATCAAGATAATTCCAAAATTATCTTGTTGCAGTATAAACAGCAGCAGCAACATTAACGGGTATTCTTCAGTAGTAATAAGTATGTCCGCAGTAATAAGTAATCTTCAGTAGTAACATTCTTCATGCAGTATTAATGTCTTCGTTCTGTAGCAATAAAGCAGTACTTGATCAGCAGTATTAATAGAGCAGTATTAATGAAACTAAAACTAATTTTATCTAAGTTTTAATCCCAACAATCTCTCCCTAACTTGAACTTTTATTACACATCAAAGTACAAGTTTTTAACAAAATTTAAGTACTTGAGATTACATCATACTATTACTCTTGTCTTCGTTTTGCCTTCTGTTTTTTATCCTGCTTGTTTAGCCAGCTCTTCATTCAGCTGTCCCATAATATTCCACCCTAACTCATTCGCCATTCTGGAGGTCGTCAAACCATGTAGTCTAACCTTGATCAGTTCCTTTAGTGTTCTTAATCCAAAATCATAACGTTTGTCAACTAGATAGAACTGCATTGCACCATGTTTCTAACTATTGAGTAAGTTCCACTTCTCTCATAGATGTACCCGTTGATTATTGGATTGTTAACACCACCTTCTTTGAATACGTTGGTTACCATCTTCTCCTCTGGGTTGAACATTCCGTTAAGCCAATCCATAGCCATATCAACACCATTACATTCTCCTCTTGAGCGAGAATATTTTCTAATGCTAATATCATACAGTCTTCGAACGTCATCCCTTGAAAAATCTCTGATCATTCTATAGAAGGCTGGCATCATGTACTTCTTCTTGTCCATTCTGGTGACTACATAAGTTGTCTTGTTAGCTCCTCCATAGAAATTCCAATCTATAATCTCTGGCAGTTCCACAGCCAAAGGTTCAATGTGCAGACCTTGATCTTGAACTATTAATGATGAGCAGTCATCTTCAGAGATTTCTTCCTTCTCTTTAATTTGAACATCTACCGGCTCTTTCTTAACCGGTACTGTCACATGTGGAATTCTTTCAGCAGTAGTTGAATCAGTTGCAACCTCACTTTGTCTTGGCTTTTTGCTTGGAACTCTAGTTGCAAATGATTTCTTTCTCTTCAATTGTTCTTGCTGAGATGGCTTGACTGGAGCAAATGGATTATGAATTTCATCCCTTGGGCATGAAACATTGCCCTTCCAGTCTCATGAGCACTTTTCATTGACCTTTCCAGCTCAAATGCTTCTTGATTTTGTTGCTTGGTCAGTTGGATCTTCCTTTGATTGTCCTTCTTCTTTTCCTTCTCTACTAGTGCAAGCAAATTTCTCATCTTCATTGGACCTAGTGACTTACCACTATAGCCCTTTGATTTTAAGTAGGCCATGAATCTTTGCTTGTCACCAGCTAGCTTCTCTTGTGTGGTTTGTTTCTGGATCACTTTCCTTTTCTTCTCACTTTCTTATTCTCTTCTGATCTGAGCTAATTCCCTTTCCTGCTCAGCTATCAAGAATAGTTCTTCTTCTTTCAACTTCTGAATTTTCTCCAAATCAGCTTTTTGAAGTTTGGTATGAATTTCTTTAATTGTCTCAGGGTCAGTACCCACATCAAAATATTCACAAGCAAGTTGAAAAGCAGTTAGCTCATCCAATTTCTTTTCTCTCTCCTTCCTCTTCTTCTCTTTATCTTCCTTCTTGCTTTTATCCATAACTATCTTCTTTCCCTTTGCCTTTTCAGCTGGTTCAACTTGTGGTTTTGGTCTGGGAATGTAAGTTGTGTGAGGAGGAAATTATAGGTCTCATACCTGTAGGTCTTGATAGATCATTGATGAAGTCAACTCCTTCAACCATTTTTGTACTGTCAGCAGAAACACGAATTTCAACTCCATTTTCTTTGGGTCTAGAAGCTTGCTCTATCTGTCTCTGCTCAATTATTTTATTTCTCTCCAGCTTTAGAAGCTCTGCAGCAACTGCTTGATCATCAGGGGGAGACAATACGCGTTGCACTCTTTTTCCCTTGACCAAGGTTTTATCCCGTTGGGTTTTTCTTGGCAGGGTTTTTAATGAGGCAACACCTCAAAGCGTATTAAAAGATTATGCACTCTTTTTCCTTCACTAAGTTTTTATCCCATTGAGTTTTACTTCGTAAGGTTTTAATGAGACATGATACTTTTAAAATGGTTATAAAAGGGGTAGTGTTATGAATTATTTATGGTATGGATGTCAATATTGTATTTATTATTATTAATGATTTTATTATTATTAATGATGTTTCTTGGAGCCTATTCCAAGAGATCTCCAAAGATTATTCCAAGAGATCTCCAAAGATCTTTTCTTGGAAGCTACTTTATATTTATATCTATAAATATAACATATTGATAGAGCTGATAATATTCATTTCATTCTTATTCTTCTCTTTCACAACACCATGTAATAAAAAGTTGAAAAAATCCTTCTGGTAATGTATATATGTACAATTACATTAGCCATATATATGTTAGTTCCTAAATATTTTTTTACTTTACCAGATTTATTGTTGTTCATTAACGATCTAATGGATGTGTAAGAAACAAGTTAGAAAATACAAAATTCTAGACAATCAAATGCCTAAACATGCTAGTTGTACATTCTCAAGTATATGTAAAACTACAAGCTAGTAAAGCTAAAACAAACAGTGTATTGTAATCAAAATCACAGGTTCCAAAGTCAATAACAGATTCAACACGGTTCAAGAAAAACATTTTCACGACACATAAAAAACCAGGGCCACTATCGTCAACAAGCTCATTAAAATCCCTCCTACAAGAGCAGTATCAAGAAACCCCCAATCACGATCATGAACTTTGCTCATGTCAAGTTTCTGATTACAAACACCATCTTCCATTTCCACCACACCCGGTGCGGCTTTTCTCCTCAATAATAAACTTGAACTATTTGGGGGGTTTTGGATATCTGAGTATGAATCATTTGTAGTGATACTACAACCATTTGATTCACAAACATCTGAATCACAGGCACAAGCTTCGGGTTTTGCAGATGAACATGCACATGTCTCTTCTTGATTAACGCAGGGTGAGCATATCTCCTTGTTGCTTGTGTCCTTTTTCTTACTTGGACTTGTTGCCCCATTACATTGAGAAAGAATCTCGATGACATCTCCAAAAACGGACCATCGTCCAACTGATGTTATCCTTACGGTTGCCGAAGACCCAAGTAAACTTTCTGGACCAACAACAAGAACCTGCACATATCCCTTTGTATGGCCAACCTACAAGAATTTACAGAAGCATCATGTAAGATCAAGAAATGGAACACAGATTAAACGCTATGGTGGAACAAGAGGATTAAATGATTAAACAAAAAATAACTTTGGATTCTTGCAAAGTAAAGCGGAGTCTATATGAGACGTAATTAGAGGTGGGAAGAAGAGTATGTTGGGTAGTAGGTCAATACGGGTTTGGGCGAAACAGGTCATTTTAGTATGGGCTGGATGGAGTTGGGTTGACCAGCAAACACTTCTTTTAGCTAAAAAACATTTTAGGAGATTGTACACATTAAGAATAGACTATCGAGAGCTTCAACACGTTCCCCTATTAGCTAATAAATTATATTTGATCCATTTGACCAATTTGAGATAAACACAACCCGCTCTGCCGACCACCATTCATAAGTAAATGGGTTGATACTTACACTTCTAGCAGAAGGATCAAAGTAAAGACTTACCAGGTGAATTTCATCAGTTGCAATATCAGTAATCCATATCTTCTCGATGTTTCCTTCCATGCCATTGTAAGGTGTAAATGATTCAAATAATGTAGTCAATTCACGACTCCGTTTCTTAACTACATTACTTGGCACCTTCTTCATCCTTGCAGCCGGGGTTCCTACACTCAGAGATATCATAAACATACTGGTTTTAGAAAGATTAAATAATTTGGTGGTCATTACTAGATGTTTAGGTTTTAGATGGCAAAACAAGACAATCAAATGCAGCAATCTGTATATGTCAACAAAGGTGCCAATATGGAGAAAAGCAATTTAGATTTTATTTCATATGACTTGAATTTTCAGATATCGTACTAATGCCCCTACACTTTTAAGAGAATAGCAGATTACTCTCTGGAAGTTTCCATTAGTTAAATTCTACTAAAGCACCTCTAGAAATAAAAATCACATGCGATATTAAATTCGAACTTCACAGAGCATAACTATGATTGATTTAGCATGGTGGCAAATTTGAAATTGGATAAACTCTAACCACAAGATGAGGGGTCAAAGGTTCGATTCCCACTAGGTGCACTCTTACTAAGAACATTTACAGGCTCAAAATGAGTCATTAATTCAAACAAAAAAAAAAACTATTAGTGATTTAGTTTACTAGCTTACGACCTTACATTTACTTAGTATCCTTATCTAAGCTATTTTTATATATAAATAGAGCCATAATGTTGCTAGAAATACTCCCAAAGAATACGCAAGCCTTCTACGAGGGTAGCGAAAAAGCAAACAAACAAATGTCAAAGAAACTCTCCACCCACCACCACCATTACACATTTGTTCATACCCATTAGAGATGACAATTTTGGCCCTTTTCCTATAAATGAGTATCTTTTAGTAAAATTTCATCTCTAATTGGTAGAAGTGTCAAACATTGATATCACACCGTATACATATGTAAAAACCCTAGTACCCTACTAAACCGCTTTGTTTACGAAAACGTTAGATATAATTGTAATAATACAGTTTTTGTAACTATATTTAACAAAATAATTAGTTAAAGAATGTAAAAGGAAATTTTTACATAAAGTGTTTGTGGTCCGGCCAACCCAGCCCGACCTGTGTTAAGTTATGAGATACGGAAAGTTAACGACCATCTTAGCAAGCATAAAAAGGACAAAATTTAGTTGATGAGACAAAAGTAACGTGACAATCAAATTAGATATCCAGTCTGTACAAGTGTGAGACAAAACTAATGTAATTTTCAATTGAATAAGATTAGGGTATACCTGGTCGAGGATAGAATTGAGAAATGTGAACTTGGGAAAACTTGTAGTCATTGATTAGTTTAACTGTCTCAGCAAAATCTTCATCTGTTTCACCTGCATACCCAATCAATTTTTTTACTTTTTGGAATTCTGCTAGAAAAAAACAATTATAAGCCCTTTTCTCAAAGACGCAAGGGTACTTCACATATTCGATTGTAATCAAACACATTTCTTCATATTCATGTATGTATAGTTAATTGTAGCAATTTATAGAACGAATGTAAAAGAATTTTTCACAACAAATACATATGCTAACCAGGAAATCCACAAATAATATCAGTTGCAATCTGCATCCCAGGAACAAGTTCAGTCAATGTATCCACTACCTTCCGGAACTCGCCTACCGTATATTCTCGATGCATTGACTGTCATCCACAAATGAGAAATAATCAAATCACGAACTTGTAACTTGTGCCGTTACCCAAATGATATCAACAACGATAGCCTAATAAGAAGGGTGTTTAAACTTTATAATTGGGATATGCGTTAGAAAAGTAATGTGATATTGAATAATCAGATAAACAGCTGAATTAAAATAAGAGGAATAAAATAGTGGTTGGATATAATATTGATGTTCAAAGTTGTAATAATCAGATAATTAGTTGCTTACTATTTATCGGAATAGAAGCTGAAATTACGTAATCACCCCTTCATTTAGCCTAATATGAGAGACATGTACACCCATCCCGTGAGACATATCCCCTTTTTCTTAAAACATATCCTTTTGGGCAATTTATGGTTCTAATTTATTAAATAATCAGAATTTGCTAGTATGAAACTGTCTATGCTGCCGCAAAACTGATAATTCAACCCCTCAATAAAGAGATAATCAAAAGCAGAATATGTTTATCTAAACATTGAAAAAAGGATAAATTCGATTACAAGTTGCAATAATCATAATATTCAGTTCCAAAAGGCAAATCCGAACACCTCATTATTATGCCTTTTTCAACTAACATAATCACTTACAGTTAAGATAGCGTCACTCCCAGATTGAACAGGTACATGAAGAAATGAATAGACACAAGGGTGACGCAAAATATCAGCTATCTCCTTCAAGTGCTCCAGAATATAAGGAGGGTTAGTCATCCCAATGCGAAGCATTGTGCTCCCATCTGATGGTAGTGCTGCAACTAGTGCATTTAACAAAATTGGAATATTTACTCCAATATCACGACCTGCAAATCACGTCAACCAGCAGAAAACTACACTTAAAATTGCATTACTGAAAAACATATGGCTTCAACTTTATTTTCAGATCAAGCACACCGATTTTTAATGTCTAAAAGTATCATTGCTCCAAACCGACATATACAAGTTTCTCCCATATGTCTTGCTTTGGGTTATCACAAAATAGAGTATTATGTGGATTCAATATGTTAAATATGATCAAATGTTATCTCAGCAGACAGCCTAACCTTCTTCTGACATGCAAATGTCAATATACTAACAAAATAAGAACCAATTCTTCTATGGTTGTCTCCACAGTAGCATTTATGCACTCCATTTAGTACTATAGCGTTCAAAAACTTAGCACAACTGAAGAAATGAGTGTGGTTCTCAAATGTAACGACTTTCTAGGCCTAAACATGGAAAGTGGGACACATATTCCGATTCCAAATGAATATGAGATAAAATTAGCTATTAATGTTATGTTATTAGCCTAGTTTTATTCAGTTGATTCTTTACATATAAAAGGTAAATTTATCATCGATTTTTTTGTTAGGCAAAGGAAACATGTTCACGACCTGGTAGTGATAATCTTATTGAAGAGTCTAGTTCTCAAATTTTTATATATTACTATATTCACTAGGAAGGAGTGAAGGGCCACCTTTAAAGTCTCCTAGAGTTGGAAAAGTTAGATCTAGACTTATTTATCTTATCATATGCTTCATGATACTAGGGGTCGAAGTATACGATGAGACTAGTAAAATATGTGGAGAATGGAATAAGCTACAAGCTTTGCTCGCGAAAGAATGTCCTTACAATTACCATGCATGATTTTTAAAACTGCAAGCTACTCAAACTAAACTATATTGGCTACAATTATCACTCAATCTTTAAGAACAGAAGGTATTGCCTATGTATTCCAACTTACATCTAAGCACTTAAAAACGAACCTTTCCAAAAGTAAAAGGTTTTCCCAATATACAACTATGTCAACATTCTATCTAAATCACGTATATTTTCCCTTATTTCTCTAAAAAAATAAGGAAAAAAGCACTATGCATGAGTATTATATGAAAGAATAAGCAAAATGTCTCACAGTACACCAAAGAGAGAATACAAATCAGAACTGAGGGCATGAGGAAAACATGAGGTGCAGTAAAAGACCGAATGTTACTCTTAAATATTCCATTATATGTTTGTGTAGCGTGTTAGTTAACAATTTAACCTGATTTCTAACTTTAATTCTTTACACTATTTTCCATCCTCAAATTAGATTTAAAAGGTATCAAAACAATCATAACAAGAGGCTGTGTCCTATTTAAGAGGAAGAGGTGGAAAAATAGGTGAGTCAGTGAAATTAGGTTACAGGTTGAAACAAGCATATTTAGTATCGGTCAAAATGGGCTGGGTTGGGTTGGTTTGACCCAATAATCTTTTATCCGTTCTAAAAAATTATAAATGATCTATATGTTATGATTACAGAACAATATTAAATATACCCATTTGACCCATTCAACCCATTTGGGTAAGATTTCTGACAAGACTCGTTTGAGATAAAACACAGCCCAAACCAACCCATATATAGGTCAACAAGTCATAAGTGCCACCTCTAGTAAGAGACTTCTAAGAAATCAACTGCACAAACTTAACAGCTTATAAAGAGAGGGTTCGAAGAAGATGAAAGAATCCACATCAGTACCATATGCCCCGGTGTCTTCACTGCTCAACCAAATCTCTTTGACTCCATCATCTACAACACTTCTGACACGTCCCACCTGCACAGAAAAACACTACTTTAGGGGTTGTATGAATTTGCGGGTTGAAACTGATTATCCGCTCTTTTCAATGTTTGGGTAAACAAATCGGGTTTCTGGTTATCAATGATTTTGAGGTCAAGTAATGAGTTTAATTAGTTTCACTGCCAGCTGCAAGAAAACTGATTATCAAAGAGTAAAAGTATATACCTTTTTACCATTTCTTTAACGTAATTCAAATGACTTATTCCTATTTCACAAAACGACTCTCATTATTTCACAAAAATATCATTTAACAATCTGAATATTATAATTTCAAACAGCAGAAACACGACCAAACCATATTTCCTACAGCTCATTTTGTCACAACTGATTATCTGATTCTCGTTATTTAACAATACTTTCAAATAGGATGTCCAAACACAATTTCAGTAGCTAAATAAGGGAACAAAGGTATGCCAGAGATATACTTACAAGGCTATCAACTGTATAGCTTCCCAGATGACCTCGAGCATGCTTTGTCTTGCAATAAGTGCAAGCCCCCAAACAACCAACATTTATTGGAAGGATTTCAACAAATTTGTTCTTCCTTACCTGTTGAAATTAGTCAACAAAAAATATTAACCCAACACTACAAATAAGAAACATTTAGACAAATGCTCTTTCCACATGTGAATCCTGCAGCAAATATCAGGCAAGGGGGGCCGGGGGGGGGGGGGGGGGGGGGGGGGGGGGGATCTGAAATTCAATATCACATAATCACATTCAAAACGCACATTTAAACCCCATTGACGTAGGTGCAAATAATTCTTGTGAAGGCAACACCAGTCTCCTAAGGGAAAGCTTTACATGGCCAAGACTATGTGGTGGTGGGATTGGACTCTGGATTAGTGAACCACTAAAGTAACCAAAAATAAAGAGATAGAAATAAATACCTTAGGAAGATCGAGTGCTGGAAGAGTTTTGCGATTCAAAAGTCGGACCTCATGACCTTTAAGTGTCTCCTCAACAACCTCTACGACCCGATCAATTTGTTGAACTCCAACTATACTCACACCTTCAAGCTCTTTCAGATCTCGACTTCCTTGAGGCACACATCCTGCCACCACAAGTGGCTTTTTTGCACTTTTACATTTTGATATCAATGTGTCCATTGCTGATTGGCTTGGGGACTTAACAGTACATCTGCAATATAAAGAGTTCATCCACATATGTTTAAGTTTACATTGTTGTAGAAGTGACTTCAAACAAGTACATATTCCATAACCCGTACACATTCTGAAATACCATAGGCTAAGTCACGGTTTTCTTTAGCGCTTGACAAATATATGAAGGGCTCAACTTGGGTTTCACTTTATCTCTAATGGGCCAAATGGGTCAATCAAAAGAATTACTAAGAAAGGAAACAGGTCAGAGGGATCAAAAGTTGCCCAAGGTGTATTTTTAGTGCAGAAAACTTCATAAATCGTTGTATTAAAAAAAAAGTAGTTATTATTGCTACTCTTTCTTTTATACAGGTAATCATATTTAACACAATAAATTTTAAACAAAATATTTAAAAAGAGAAGTGTTTGCATGTCAACTAACCTGTTTCGAGTATTTTCTAGATTCTCGTCTATGTATGAAAAGAATTTTCCCAGAATACTCTTACTTTCTTAGTGATAAAAGAAATCAATAAATATGTCAACAAATTTGTCAATTACAAAAAACTAAGTGGAATTTTCACATATTTCACTGTGACAGTTGCTCAAGAGGGGTACCCAGTAAGGAAATACATGCCAACTCTTAAAGTCAATACGATGACGTAAAATCTGGCTAAAGGGGCTTCAATAATTCACTGACTTATCCATCAAATGAATGGGAAATTTCAGAAGAAGAAAAAAAGAAACATGTAAAGGTACAATGATTATCTTATTTATACTAGAACATGGTTTCACCGTGTACAATCTTTTGTTACAGAGAAGGCTATCCCTTCCTCTATATATTATACTTATGAAATGGTGTTGCAATAAAAAGAAGTTGGAAGTCATCAGTCATCACATATAGAAGACATTTTTAATCTTTTCTTTGCAGACAAAGCTTTGAGCTTGAGTTAACCATAGAAATATATGTACCCAAAAAATGATAGGTAGTTTTTATATCTTTTTATAATAATTTCTCATTTTTTGAACAATATGATAGAAGGTTTTTATACATTAAAAAATACCCTTTCGGCAACCGTTAGACCCGTTCAATTAATTTGACCTGTTTTCTTTTATCTACTATTTTTAAACTACCAATTAGAGATAAAACATAGACTAAATCAGCAATTTGTAACTAAAAGGATCAAAACTAATGCCTAATTAGCTAATAATTACAAATATATTGGATAATACTCTATAAAAACTTAGGAATAAATTTATTCAATCATCTTCCACTTAAAATATCTAATAACTATTTGTACGAATTGGCTTACTAATTATAGAAACACAACATTTAACTCATACTAATAGGCAAATTGAAAGTATTGGTGCAGGGAGTATAGCGTGATTCTTGATCTACAAATTATCAACATTCTTAATTTTCATTAGTATATTCTTTTATACGTTTCATTTACCTTTCACAAAGAGAGCAGACTACAGGGAATTTCATAAAAAAATTACTCACGTATTTATCAGCCAAAGATCTGCCCCTTCTGCAATGTCACTGACATTATAACCAAATGCTGAAAGTTGGCCGGCCATGTACTCACTGTCACTCTGAAAATACAAACAAGCAACTTTAAAGGATGAACGGGAGAAAACAAACTTCAAATTAATTTAATTTTTAACTAGTTTCAAGCAGAAGCTCGCCATGTAAATAGTATGATACAGCATTTCTAGACTACACGTGAAGTTGATACCTATTAGCTACAATATTCATGTAACGGACACCTTACTTAGAACATCACCAATTGAATTAGCTTAATTGACTGTGGAAACTCTATAAGTAGAGGTGCGAAGATGGACAGGTGGGTAGTTTTGGGTGAGGGACAAAACAGACACGGGTTAACTATTGTCATATTTTGGTACAGGTTGAAACGAGCCAAGTTGGTTTGGCCCTTTTGCTTGACCCACTTTGCATTAAATAAGACTAGAAAATCAATATTATTAATCATAATCTTTAATTAAAACGAGTTTGTAGGTTGTTTTGTTTATAATTAGAGTGTAGGCAAGGGTCATCTACCCAACCTCAGACATGCTTTATGCAAAACAATAAATAAACACATGTTGTACAAAAACAAATCTAGATTAAATTTACGCCTACATTATTACTAGAAGGGTTCACAGTTAGTTGTTACAGATAACATAAGCGTAGAACCTCTTTTCCAAATATAAACAAAACCATATGATAATAAAACGGAAACATTTTTGTAAAGATAAATAGAAATGAAACCTGATTATGTGAACACCCAAATGTCTTCAAAAAAATGGTCTGGGTGCCAGGGACTTGATTGGTAGTGTTTTGAAGCAAAGCTGACGATTGTTTCTTTTTTATACTAACGGAAGCAGTAATGGGTAGCCGGAAGCCGGGTGGACCGGAGCCACTAACGCCGACCAACAAATCCTCGATGTCTTCCATCACCTGCTGCTATACTAGCCTAGGTAGAGCGACCAACAGGCGTCTCTTTAATGTAAACTATATGGGCTCGTTATCAAGATTAAGCCCAAATATCGATCCATTTACAATTGAAAACCAAAAGTTAAGGAAAAATTACCATTGTCAAAAGCGCTTATTTTGTAAAATGTCGATCAGTTCGTATATGTTATATTCAGTTCGTATATGCGAACTCACATTTTTTGTTATTTTTTGTGTTTTGTTGTATTTTCACACTATTTTTGTTAATGGAACCACTTAATACATTAAAATAGTACATTTTTATACATAGAAATACATCATAGTACAAATAACTAATCCTCATATAAATTAACTGATTCTTGAAACGATTGGGTTTGTTTTTTCTTTCCACGAGATATTGAAGCAGCTTTTGTTGAACGGGAGGTTGAAAGTTGACTTGAACTTTGGTATTCTGGAATCTTTGCACCACATGTCTTTCTAGAAAAAATTTATAAAACTACACCTTTTTTTGAAACGATGATCAAAACTACCCGTGTTTTCGAACCACCTTCAAAAATACCTCGTTCGCACCTACTAGGTGCGAACCCTGTGAAAGGACCAAAAGATTTACATGGTTCGCACCTAGCAGGTGCGATCCATGTGAAAGATTAAAAAAAAAAGTCTTTAGAGGGGTCGCACCTGCTAGGTGCGACCCATGTGAAGGGTAACTTCATGCATGCAACGTAGAAAAATCTGCCTATATATATACCACATAACTTACACAAACTTACCAACATATATTTTCATACAACTTAAACATACAACACACTTATTAGAAATTTTGGCCGGAATAGACAAATCCTCGCCGGAATTAGCGCCGATGGATTTCACCGAAAAAAATTTGTAATTCTCGTAAGCATGGCTTCTTCCAGTAATTCTTATTCCACTACCTCCAATATCCTAGACACCGTTTTCAAACATATAGAAGAAAATAAAAAACGTCTGGAAAAACTAAACTCCCTTATCAAAAGTTTCCAGAAAGCTGATAACGAAAAAACCCAACGCATACAATCAATTCAAGATGACCCAAACCTATCAATTTTAGAACAAGATTATCTCAACCATCTTCGTCTCCAGTGCGTGAAAGACTTGGAAAATACGTCCAAATGTGGCGAGTTGATCAGTCGGATTGATCTTCAAGTAGAAGAGAAAAATGACTTTATACAACGAATTTGCAACGTAAACGAAGATGTAGATGCGGTCAACATCTCCGAAAACAGCTCACAAGCTATCATACCAACTGAAAGTGTTGAGCAATTTTTCCTTGAAGGTGACAGAGGAAAGAACGAAGAAGACCAATATTTTATAATTGGTTTTTTACCAGAAGATATACAGTGTTCCAGAACGTTTTGGGGCGTTCTGTTAGGATTTACGCAAGACAACGAATTGTGGGAAACTGTAAGTTTTTTATTTACAATTATTTTATTTTTTTAATAACTTTAATTTTTTCCGCTTATTTTCAGCATGTCGATGCATGGATAAGGCGATCACAAGTGGTGCATCGAAATTTAATAGAGAGGGAAACACAAGGCACAAGAACCAGGTATGCAGTTAAGCCTATATCATTTCATGATGATTTTTGCAATCATCATAATTGGGGCAAAAACTTTGAAATAACGCATGGAATGATAAAACCATACAAAGCCTGGAGAAACATTGATTCAGTCCTTATTCCAATATGTACCCTTGGGAATCATTGGTTTCTTATTGAGTATAAACTTGCTGACAATGAGTTGACCATTTACGACCGTGATAAATCTGCACATCCGACCGTTTATATGCAAGACTTATTAACATTTTACGTTAAAAACATGTGCTGGTTTTATTACTCTTCAAAACGTATCAGAGCAACAGCCGAACTGGTACCTCCTCCTGGGCATGATTCATATATTTACTACAAAAATGTAAGTCAATATCCGGGTAATAAGGAGAACTCTGTTGTGTTTGTATGTATGTTTATTCACTACATGCTCACTGGTGAAGCCTCAAATGTAGTTACAGCTGATGTATCCAATGAACAACTAGTTGATTTCAGGAGAAGGATGGCAATTGTACTATACGCAAAACGCAAAACGTAAAATGTAATTTTGTTTTGTATTTAATAATATGTAATGTTTTTAATGTATGTTATTATTTTCATGTTTTCTATTAATATGTTTTTATTAATATGTTTTCTATTCTGTCCATTTTGTACATTGCATAATTCATACAAAAAAACCAGAAAGAATAATCTAACTTTTATAAACTCTAAAACAATAACATATTAACAAAACACAATTTGGAATTTTCATAAAAATCATTACATTACATAAATAATTAACCCTAAACACTAACACATAACCATTTTCAAAACAAAAAAACTAACCAAAATGATTTTTTGGTATTTTGTACATAGCATAAAACACACCAAAAAAACCAGAAATAAAAATCTAACTTTTACAAACTCTAAAACAATAACATATTAACAAAACACAATTTGAAAAGTTTCATAAAAGTTGTGGTAAAAAGGTTAAGTTGTGGTAAAAAAGTTGATAATTATGTGTTTTTTAGAAAAAAAAAAAGTTAAGGCTTTTGGACAATTAATAACAATTCATAATAATAAATTCAAAAAAAAAAAAATTGAACATAATACTACTTAAAGTATGTGTTTTAAAAAAAAAAGTAAGTTGTGGTAAAAAAGTTGATAATTATGTGTTTTTAAAAAAAAAGTTAAGGTTTTTGAATTGTTAAATACAGTATTATAGGTAATAAAAATATTGTGTTATGAGAATTCCAACAAGTTAGTGTTGGTGTAGTGGTAGAGTGGTGTTGGTGATACTGTTTGGGGAAAATATAGGTCTTGGGTTTGAGTCTTAGAAGTGTGTTTTTGATACTCTGTTTATTTATTCTAACCCCCAACTACCAGTATTAAACCGCCAACCATAACATTTAAACCTAATAATTAAACCGTAACTACCAGTATTTATTCTAAACCCCCCCCCCCCCAACTACCAGTATTAAACCGCCAACCATAACATTTAAACCTAATAATTAAACCGGTCAACAACCTTCACAGGGATCGCACCTGGTACATGCGATCCCTCAACACCTTCAATTAATTCCTGTCTCGGAGTCAGAACCAGTCAACACATTAAATAATCCTTCACAGGGATCGCACGTAGCAGGTGCGATCCCTTAACGTCGTTCAACCCCCAGTCAACGAGTCAGCCTTACAATTTATGAACCCCCAACCGACACAAAATTTCGAATTCTATATATTCTTCAATCCATGCACGTAAAAAAATCAAGAAAAACACATATTCCCCTACAAACCCTAAAAAAACACACAAACTAGAAACCTAAACCTTATTATTTCCCGTTATCATGGCTAGAAACCTAAACCCCGGTCCAACTGATTCATCATTGTTACACTCAAACCATGAACATCAGGCTACATGCTTGTTTAATGGTTCATTAGACTCCACCAGGTATTTTACCGTTAGGCGTATGGATGAAAAGTTTTGGATTGCCGTTCATAAAACATACATACATGAACGCGTCCGACACTATATTGGTGTTGCTGGGTTTCGAGGCTTTTTTTTTCTGTTGGAAACCGCCGATTAGATAACAGTTTGGTAACGGCATTGGTGGAAAGGTGGCGGCCCGAAACCCACACATTTCACTTCCCACGTATCGGGGAAGCAACCGTGACCCTCCAGGATGTTCAAGTTTTGTGGGGTTTTAGGGTTACCGGAAATGTTGTTACCGGTGTAGATTTGAAACTCTCCAATGTCCAATGGAGAAATCAGTGTGAAATGTACTTGGGGTTTCGGCCTTCGTCAACTGACGTTCAAAAAGGGTCGATTAAAATGTCATGTTTACTCAAAGTGATCGGCACCGAGCTACCCAGTCACGCTTCTGACGATGATTATATGAAGAGGGCCCGGGTTTTTATTTTGCATATGATTGGTGGTAGTTTATTCCCCAACACTTCCGGTAACAAAGTTCCTCTATTTTATTTACTAAACATAGCTGATTTGGGAAGTTCGGGTAATTTAAGTTGGGGAAGTGCCATACTTGCATATTTGTATCGAATATTATGCAAAACAACAAAACCCAACGTATCCGATATTTGCGGACCTTTGGGTTTGTTGCAGCTTTGGGCTTGGGTACGGATAAGAAGTTTGGCACCTACGGTTAAAAATGACTCTTATCGTTTTAGAGAACCTTATGGTGCATTGTAAGTTTACTTAATTTATTTAATAGATATTATTATTAAATTTTTTATATTGTTTTAGATTTTATTATTTGTTACGTAAATAATTGTTTTTATTGTTTTAGATTTTATTATTTGTTACCCAAAATAATTGTCTTATTCCTAAAATAACAGTTTTGGAGGTGAACATTCGGACAGAAATTTTGGTAGAGTTACATCACATGTTTTAGCAGCATGTCGATCACAACTTACATCATTGACCACACATGAGGTAAATAAGTTAACTAATTAAATAATATATTTTATTATATATCCTATTTACTAATAAATATTTTTTTGGTGTATAGTTTAACTGGGTTCCATACGAGGATATTCTACATGAACTTCCAGCATATTGTAGAATAGATCCGGAAAATTGGAGATGTGAAACCTATCTTGTGTGTTGGGAGATTGTCGAACCTCATCCGGTGACTAGAGTAATGCGACAATTTCGTATGTTTCAGAATGTACCTGGTGCCCCATTATTTAGTCACAGTGATTGTGTTCGAGAACACTCTGTATCTCGCCTTGGTAAATCTAATCATAATTGGGAGGCAGAACAGAGAGATTACATTAATGGGTGGAATGGACGATATGGGGCTATTCAAAAATCATTGTTGGTGAATAATTATAGGTTATCCCCTGAATATATTGCATGGTTTCATCCTAGAACTGTGCAGTATATCACTAACCCAGGGTCGACGCCACATGAGTTTCAACCTCTTGGTGAACAACGGGAGTTTCTGGTATGTTTATCAACTTTTATATTATTTTACATATATTAAGTAAAAAAATGTTAACACTAAGTTAAAAAACAAATGCAGATGGATGGTATGACAAGATGGCATCACGAATCTCAAGGTCAGGGAGGTGAAAATTTGTCTCAGCAGTATATGGATCATATGAATAGTACTGAACGATTTTCACACGTGCCGAGTAATTATGTGGAGAACTATGACCCGGTACCCCAACAGATGTTCCAAAGAGATACACGGAGGCATACGCAGCCACGTTCTAACGTGGACGAGGCCGGTCCGTCTAACCCGGAACCATCTCTTGGGGTTAACTTTGATAGTTCGATGCACTATCCGACTCAAGATACAATGCCATACCCGAGTCAGGATCCCTTCGAATATCCGAGTCAAAGTTATACCCCTGCAAGAGGTTTTATGTCACTTTTTGAGTATAACACTCCGCCCGGGGGTTATGTTTTTAACTATTTGACATCCCCACCAGCGATGCAACATCGAGGGGGTGAATCGAGTCGTCCAAATCATGAGTTTACACCTGTAAACTATCAAGACTATGACTTTGACGATGAAGATGGTAATCGCCGCTATCCGCAAAGAGATCATCATCCGCCAGATTGTTACACCCCAGGTGACCTGAATCCTCAAGGTCATCAACAACGTCGACGACGTTAGAGTTTTTTTAAACAATGTTTTTTAATGTTCTTTAATTATATTTTTGTAATGTTATTTATATTAGTATTTTTTTAATTATGTTTTTCTAATGTTCTTTATATTAGTGTTTTTTTAATTATGTTTTTGTAATGTTCTTTATATTAGTGTTTTTTTAAACAATGTTTTTATAAATGTTGATAAAAAACTCTAACATAAAATTATAACATAAATTTTAACATAAACTTATAACATAAACTTATAACATAAACTTATAACATTATTTACAAACTTACAACATAAACTTATAACATATTATTATCATATATATTTACCATTCTCTATCTCTAACATAATTATTATCTATATATATTCTATACTCTCCATATATATTTACCATTCTCTATCTCTAACACCAAAAATCAAGAAACCAATCGATAATGTCTCTCATTCCTGCAGATTTCTTAACACCAAAAATATATTTACCATTCTCTAACTCTCCATATATATCTCCATTCTTTTTACGCAAATCCGTCGTTGAAGACAGTGAAGATTCAAGCACTAGTTCAGTAGGATCCAATGTTCCAGTTTACGACGTTATAGTTCTCCCTGATGACGAAGACGATGATGACAAGATTGTGTCTCCACCGAGCAACGAAGAAGCTGCCAAAATCAACGCACAGTTGCCGACCGTTGTTGAGAAGGATATGAAAAAAGAAGAGGAAAAAGATGAGTTTGCCACATGCTTTTACTTAATTCATAAAAACTATTGGTTGAAAATAAACGATAGCATGAACGGTTGGGTGGATTATTAGTGTTTTTGAAATGTTTTTTATATTAGTGTTTTTTAATTATCTTTTTATTATTAGTTTTTTTTTTAATTATGTTTTTTTAAGTAAGTTTTTGTAATGTTCTTTATATTAGTGTTTTTTTAATTATCTTTTTATTACTAGTTTTTTTTTAATTATGTTTTTGTAATGTTCTTTATATTAGTGTTTTTTTAATTATCTTCTTATTATTAGTGTTTTTTTTAATTATGTTTTTATCATTGTTTCTATATAACATATTTTTTGTAATATTCTTTATATAACATTTTTATTCTTATTAAGACATATTTTTATTGTTTAAGATGAATTTTTTGGTAGGTATGAGATGAATGTTTTGGTAGGTATGAGTTGAATGTTTTGGTTGGTATAATGATATTCGTAAATGTTAAATTCACGGGTTAGGGTTTGGTAGGTATGCTCATGGATCGCACCTAGGTGCGATCCATGTACTTTCTGACAAAAACAAGTTTAGCTGGTTTTATGGAATATATGCTCATGGATCGCACGTAGTAGGTGCGATCCATGTAAATGTCTGACAACACAAGATTTAAAGCTGGTATTAGGGTTTTGTTTTTATTCACCATATGTTCATGGATCGCACCTACTAGATGCGATCCATGTACTTGTCTGACAAATTTAAAGTGAAAGCTGGTATTAGGTTTTTTTTTATTCAATATATGTTCATGGATCGCACCTAGTAGGTGCGATCCATGTACTTTTTGGTCAATGCAGCTTTAGGTTTTCAATTATTGGAATATTGAAGTTATTGACGAAAATTTCTTTACAAATAACATCGCTTTTTTATATGTCGTATAACATTTCCGTTTTCAATTTTCTACTAAATTCATATCAAATTTCTTAAAATATGTCTTTATCTCGTCCATTTATGGTGAATTTATATTGGGGAGGTAATGTAAGATATGAAAATGGTTTTATTTACGGCGATGATTTAACAAGAACTACCACGATTGTTATGTCTCGCCGTTTGTGTTTTGAAGAGTTCGTTGATTTAATCTACGATTATATTCGAGTCGACAAAAACTCCTTTAAATTGGAGTTATTACTGTCTTATGTTTACCTAAATATGCCTCAAGTTATCGAATTATGGGGCAATGATAGTTTAGCAACTATGTTTTTTTTAGTTGACAGAGATGAAAATTTTGGGGGTCAAATTCATGTTAAAATGGAGCCATTATTTACATCTCAGCAGTCAACCTTCTTTCCAACAATATCCGACAACCATCCAAAATCAACCTTCTTTACAAGAGAATCCGTCAATAATGCAAAGTCAACCTTCTTATCATGAACTACCAACAACATCAACCAACCCACTACAAACTGTCACAGACGATGTCGATAGAGCTGGTTTTGAGAACTCAGATGCATGTAGCTCAGAACACGGTGAAGATACAGAGGAAGAACCAGTTGGTGGTCACGAATCAGAAGATGAGCAAAATGATGCAGTTCATGAAGAAGAAGTTGGTGGTGGCAAATACGAACAAGCCGAAGATGATTACATGCCAGACTATGAGGACGAGGAACCACTTGATGTTTGGACCCAAGAAAAGAATCAAATCCGGGTTGGAATCAAAAATAAAAAAGAAGTCCAACATGCGGTAAGGCTTTGGTCTGTTTCTCAAAACAGGGAGATTTGGGTTAATAAAAGTGAACCGAGATTATACAATGCAAGGTGCCGTAGTCGGAAACCAGGTTTTACTCAAGTAGCCGGGGCACCCGCTTGTAATTGGCATGTACGTGCGGTTGTCACATCCCGCTAAAGCGGAAACACGGAATGTGAAGAGCAAAGAATCATTTCACGGGTTACACTAAAAATAACGGTTCGAGTCATTAAGATTTAAATTAAAAAGTAAAAGTCAAAGATACAACCAAGATTCAATACAAGACCATAGTACATAACAAAAGTGTTTTTAAATAAAATTCCCAAAATAAGGTCTTCTTCCCAAAATACACTTCACATAATGGACTTGACCCGCCCGAGCAATTGTCACACCCCGCTAAAGCGGAAACACGGGAATGTGAAGAGCTGGAAAATCTTTACACAGGTCATATAAAACATAACGGTAAAAGAGTCATTCATTAAAAATTAAAAGTGTTTAAAAATCCATTCAAGCAACCAAGAGACAATAGTTTAATACACTGACACATAATAAAAATGTTTCATTAAAAATTCCCACAATAACTGGCCAAGTCTTTTCCTGCATGAGTTCTCACACAACCGCCTCGACCCGTCCATGCCATGCACCTCAGGCTTACACTAATTTCCTGAAACATAAGATAAAGTGTCAACTACGAAAGTAGTGAGTGAGTTACAGTTTAAATAGTTGGCATAAAAAGTATGAGTAAAGTATATAAAGTAAGAGTTTTCCCATAAGGGAGATTAGCGGAGAAAAGTCGCTTAAAGAGTTTATATACTTGTAAAGTTTAAGTAACGGGCGAATAGTGCCCTAACTTGTAGAGACTAAATAGAATCAAATTTAGTCAAAAAGTAGAAGCGGATAACAATCGCTAAAAATTTATAAGTTTATGCGTAAGTAACTAAATAGATTTCTTGTATCAACCACTTGGCATCTATAACTTAAGTGTTCACACTAATCCGATTATCAACCGTGCGGCCCCAACTTCCCGCCTCTCAAACGGGAAATTAAAAGAAACTCAGTAAATATGTACTTAGACTGCCATCTAAGCAAGGAACGGTTCTTTCCTAAGTATCGATACCCATAATTACTATACGGCTAAGTAGTTAATAGTGTGTAAGAGAGAAACTAAAGAATAATTGGGCACTATGTAATTTTGTTTTAAAAGAGAGAGAATCAATATCACTTAAGAACGTGTTATAGTTCCATCAAGGGTCGGTTACGCATACAAGTATCAATAAATAGTTGAGTTAAAGAGACGAAACAATAGTTATAAATAGAGAAAGAAATGTTTTACGCATAAGAAACTAAGTAGACGTTTCAATGTCAAAGTTTTGATAAAATCAAAGTCAAAGTTTAATAAGTCAAAGTTTGATGTATTGCAAATTGTTTCATAAAGCTTAAAAATGCAATTAATCTTATGTTTCCCCCAAATTCATGTAAAATATATAAAACAAGGGGTTGTAACTCACGGATTGCGAAGAGATCGAGAAATTGGAAATTCGGTCGGAATGTGTAAGCCGGGAATCACGGATTGCCTATTAATACCAAGGTAGTTTAATGAGTTGTTATATTATTAGGTCCTTATATAATAATATAGGTAAGATGTCATTAAAGTGTAAGTGTCAAAATTGAGTATCGTCAAAATAGTCCAAAAAGGTAATTGTCACGTTTTTGTCCGAAAGTCCGATTTTAACGTTTTAGGTTATTATATCTTAAGTGTTTTTGCTCGCTGAGGTGATTTACAATTTCTGAGGAAATTTGGGCAGCGCTTCCGCGCCCAAATTTCATATCCAAAAATTGTAAATCAATTCCGCTCACAAATCACCTAAAATACAATAATACATATATTATAGCTTGTAATAGTCCAAATAGTCCAACACAAGTCACTTTTATTATTGATTTCATTTATCTCAGTCCCCTCATGATTTTGGTAAAAGTCCAGAATGTAACATGTTCTAAAAACGAGTAAAACGACGAGTTTTCGGAGAGACAGCAGCCCGGTGCGCAGCACCTGTCAGGGGGTGCTGCGCACCTCCTTGCTGTTTCCCCGTTTTTGTGATTTCTTTTGTTAAAAACGTATTTTCACCCATGGATTTCGACATGCAACCGGTTAAAACTTATTAAAACATCTTTTAACAGTTTTTAAAGAGTATTTGGTTACAAATCCGTGGATCTAAAGAGTATTTATGTTTAAAAGCGTTTTTGACCATAAAAAGTCATAGATTTATGCAAAAATAGATTTTTAACCGTTAGATCTTACATGCAATTTAATATTTATGTAAGAATAGTAAAAATAAAGAAATCTACCGGAGGAAAAGCTCGGATGATGAGTTTTTGGTCGGATTTAGCCCCAAAAATCTTTGCAACCGTGGTCCTTTTTTCGAAATAACAACACCCTTTGCTTTCCTTGATGATCCAAAACGTTTTTAGTGGATGGAAATGGTGTTTATATGGCTGGAAAGTTTCTGGAGTGGAGGTTTGTTAGAGAGAAATAGAGAGGAAAAGTGGTGTGTGTGTGTTTTTCTTTTAGTAAAATGAAAGTAAAAATGAAAAGAAAAGATAAATGGGGGTATAGGGACTGGTAACAAGTCAGTATTGAGGGGTTTAAGACGTTTGTGATTGGTCAATTTGGGTGGTGGGTTGTAAAAACGAGTAAGGGACTGAAATTGTAAATATTTTGAAAATCTGACGCGATGTGCTGCGCACCACAGCACTAGGTGCGGCGCACCGGGCTATTTTCAGCCTTTTCAAAACTTTCGTTTTTACGTTTTTGCTTCGTTGGACCTTTTTGTTAATTGAAAGTTCTTAATTATGATCGGTTATGAACTTAGGAAAGTTCAATAGGTGTTTTCTTGGTATTAGGACTTATAATTTTGATTCCGGAAGTTATTCCGACACTAGTTCCGACAAAGTATAGACTTAAAAAGTTACGAACCAGAATAAAGCGAACGAGACAAAGAAGTAGCTAACGTTTCGAACCGATATAATAAATGAATAAGTACCTGAATTTGACGGTTGTCACATCCTTCCCGGGTTGAAAGAAATTTCGTCCCGAAATTTAGTGCGTCCTATCAGGTAGAAGAGTTCTCGAACAGATGGGGATACTTCTGACGGAATTGGTCTTCACGCTCCCACGTGAATTCGTGACCGCGTCGAGAGTTCCACCGAACCTTGATTATCGGAATACGGCTCTGCCGGAGTTGTTTGACCTCGCGGTCAACAACTTCGAGTGGTTCCTCGATGAAGTTTAATTTGCTGTCGATTTTGACTTCGTCAAGAGGGATGACGATGGTCTCGTCAGACAGACACATTTTCAAGTGTGAGACATGGAACACATCATGCACACTCGCGAGAGTTTGAGGAAGGTGGAGACGATAAGCAACGGGACCGATACGTTCGATGACTTCAAATGGGGCGGTGTACCTTGGACTCAGTTTACCGCGCTTCCCGAAACGGACTACTCCTTTCCAGGGCGATACTTTGAGGAGTACACGATCGCCCACTTGGAACTCGAGGGGTTTCCTTCGGTTGTCAGCGTAGCTCTTTTGTCGGGTACGGGAAGTCTTCAGTCGTTCACGAATGGTGGTGATCTTGTCGATGGTTGCCTGGACGATATCGAGTCTCGTAAGTTGTCGGTCGCCCGCCTCTAGCCAGCAGAGCGGTGACCGACACTTACGCCCGTAGAGAGCCTCGAACGGGGCACACTTGATGCTGGCATGGTAGCTGTTGTTATAGGAGAACTCGACCAAGGGAAGGTGAGTGTCCCAACTTCCTCCAAAGTCTACCACACATGCTCTCAGCATATCTTCAAGTGTCTGAATCGTCCTTTCGCTCTGGCCGTCAGTCTGAGGGTGATACGCCGTGCTGAGGTCTAATCGGGTACCTAAGGATTTCTGGAGAACATTCCAAAAACGGGAGGTGAATCGGCTGTCCCTATCGGAGATGATGGAGAGTGGGGTTCCATGACGAGAGACGATCTCGTTGATATAGACTTGAGCTAGCTTCTCCATCGAATAATTCTCCCGAATTGGCAAGAAATGAGCGGATTTGGTCAGACGGTCCACGATTACCCAAATCGTGTCGTTACCCTTAGCCGTACGAGGCAACTTGGTGATGAAGTCCATAGAAATCTGTTCCCACTTCCACATGGGAATTTCCGGTTGTTGAAGTAAACCTGAGGGCTTTTGATATTCCGCCTTGACCTTGGAGCAAGTAAGGCACTTGGCTACGTACAAGGCGATATCCTTCTTCATGCCTGGCCACCAATAGTATTCCTTGAGGTCCTTGTATAACTTGTCGGAACCCGGATGGATAGAATATCTAGATCGGTGGCCCTCATCCAAAATGAGTTGGCGAAGATCCTCAGATCTCGGAATCCATGCTCGACCCTTGAAATAATAAATTCTGTCCGACTTGCGTTCGAATTCCTTCTCGTGATTATGAAGCGTTTCGGCCTTAAGGTTCTCGGGCTTTAACGCCTCTTGCTGCGCGTTTGCAATCTGCTCTCGAAGGCTCGTCTGAACCTGAATACCCAATGCTCGAACTCGGGATGGCCTTACCTTTTCCTTCCGACTCAGGGCATCTGCTACTACGTTTGCTTTACCCGGGTGGTATTTGATCTCGCAATCGTAGTCACTCAGCAGTTCTAACCATCTCCGTTGCCTCATGTTGAGCATTTTCTGATCTAAGATGTGTTGGAGGCTCTTGTGGTCAGTAAAGACCGTACACTTAGTACCATACAGGTAGTGTCTCCAAATCTTCAAAGCAAACACGACTGCTCCTAACTCTAAGTCGTGCGTGGTGTAGTTCTGCTCGTGGATCTTCAGCTGCCTGGAAGCATAAGCGATGACCTTGTCCTTCTGCATTAGGACGCACCCAAGTCCTTGGTGGGAGGCATCGCAAAACACTATAAAATTGTCCGTGCCCTCTGGCAGGGATAGGATTGGTGCGTGACATAATTGGTACTTGAGTTTCTGAAAAGAATCCTCCTGATCTTTTCCCCAGATAAAGTCCTTATCCTTCTGAGTGAGTTCGGTGAGAGGTTTTGCGATTTTTGAGAAGTTCTCAATGAATCTTCGGTAGTAACCCGCTAATCCTAGGAACTGACGGATTTCTGTTGGGGTTGTCGGAGCTTGCCATTTCTCAATCGCTTCGATTTTGGCTGGATCCACATGAATCCCTTCTTGGTTTACTACGTGACCAAGGAAATGTACCTCTCGGAGCCAGAATTCACACTTCGAGAATTTGGCGTACAATTTCTGTTCCTGGAGGAGTTCCAAAATGAGTTTAAGGTGCTTCGCGTGATCTTCCTTGTTCCTTGAGTAGATGAGAATGTCGTCTATGAATGCGATCACGAACTTGTCTAGGTATGGCCTACACACTCTGTTCATCAAATCCATGAACACTGCTGGTGCGTTGGTCAGACCAAAAGGCATGACAAGGAATTCGTAGTGGCCGTATCGGGTGCGAAAAGCGGTTTTCGGGACGTCGGACTCACTGACGCGAACCTGGTGATAACCCGAACGGAGGTCGATCTTGGAGAAATAAGTTGCACCCTGCAACTGGTCGAAAAGATCGTCGATCCTCGGGAGAGGGTATCGGTTCTTGACGGTCAGCTTGTTCAACTCTCGATAGTCGATACACATACGGAAGGATCCGTCTTTCTTTTTGACGAAGAGGATTGGGGCTCCCCAGGGGGACGAACTTGGACGAATGAGACCATGGTCTAGGAGTTCTTGTAACTGTTTCGACAGTTCCAGCATTTCGGGTGGCGCCAGACGATAAGGTGTCTTGGCAACCGGCGCTGCTCCAGGGATGAGGTCTATTCGGAATTCCACTTGTCGTTTAGGTGGTATCCCAGGCAAATCCTCGGGAAAGACTTCGGGATGATCCTTGACCACTGGAATATCTTGGAGTCGAGTCTCAGAAGGTTTACGCTCGACGACATGGGCAAGGAATGCGTCATAGTCCCTCTGAAGGTACTTGCGCATTTTGATGGAAGATACGAGACGGAGTTGTCGTCCAGGTTTGTCTCCCTGAACCACGAGGGTCTCTTTTTCCGAAAGAGGGATGCGAATAAGCTTATCGAAACAAATGATTTCCGCTCGGAAGCGAGATAGCCAGTCCATTCCAACAATAATGTCGAAACTGGAAAGCTCGATAGGAATCAGATCGATGGGGAAAATTTTATCAGATAGGCACAGAGAACATCATTATGTCCTTAGCTTCAAATTCTTGACCGTTAGCATAATCAATGGTAAAACTATCCTTAAGAACTTCAGATTCTATCCCTATGAGGGGTCTAAATTCTAAGGAAATGAAACTTCTCTCGGCTCCTGAGTCGAATAATACGGAAGCAAAGTGATTGTTGAGAGAAAACGTACCAGTAACTGCGTTGGGGTCCTGACGTGCTTCCTCAGCCGTTAGTCCTAATGCGCGACCCCTTCCCTGCCCTCCTTGATTCTGCGAAGCTCGGTTGAGCTTAGGGCAGGTATTGCGGAGATGCTGGTCACTCCCGCACTCAAAGCAGGTCCGTTTCGGGGCTGGAGTAGTTGACTTGTCAGGGCAGTACTTGGCATAGTGCCCCGTCTTCTGGCACTTGAGGCATATTGGGCAGTTCCCGAGATGGTGGAAGTTGCACTTGTCACACTTTGGG
>CAJVGC010000432.1:18551501-18573634 GCA_910822075.1 Senecio squalidus | reverse complement strand
AGCTGTCAAAAGAATTTTTAGATATCTTAAGGGTACACCAAATCTTGGTCTATGGTACCCTAAGGATTCTGGTTTGAACTAATTGGCACCAGATGCAATTAGTCAGGGATTAAACTGGACGGAAAAGCACTTCAGGAGGGTGTCCCTTCTGGGAGGAAAGCTAGTCAGCTGGTCCCAGTAAGAAGCAAAACTCAGTTGCAACTTCCACAGCTGAAGCTGAGTATGTGGCTGCAGGGAGCTGTTGTGCACAATTACTATGGATGCAGCAACCAATTTGGCTGATCTTGAAATCAAGATTCAAAACACTCCAATCATGTGTGACAACAAGAGTGCCATTCAAATCACTGAGAATCCCGTCTTCCACTCCAGGACCAAACACATCGAAATAAGACATCACTTCATTAGAGACTGTGTGGAGAAAGGAAGGTCAGACTGGGAGTTTGTAGCTACTAATGAAGACATATTCACGAAGCCTCTGAGTGGAGGACAGGTTTTTCTATCTGTTAGGAGAACTAGGAATGTTAAATCCTTAATCTGTCCAAAAACATAAATCTCAAGCTGACCTCTTAGTCAGCTTTGTTGAATTTTCAGTCTGACTCAATAGTCAGCTCCAGATATCTCAGTCTGACCAAGTGCACAGACTGAATGTAATTTTAGTAAATATCTTTTGAAATTTTTATTTTTTTTAACTTTAATAAAAATCCTTTGCAATTTTTATTTTTTTGGTACATATCTTTTCACATTTTTTTTTTGTTTTTTTTAAAGGGTCAATGTACAGTCAAGGGTCAAAAGTGTCAATCGGATAAACATACAAGGACTAAATTGAAAGTTTCCTAACTTAGTTCCTTAATTTTCGCTCTCTTAGTTTATATTCAACTGAATTTCAAATTTTAACCTAATTGCTTTAATCTCTAATCTTCTGCTTGATCTTCTGTCTAATGGCGAATGCAAATATGATCCTTCATGGAACACCGCGTATGATTCCTGGTGCAGACTTTCAACACAGAGTTCAAATCAAAGACAACAACAGGGTGGCTACTGCTGACATTCCCGCCAATCGTCGAAACAGGGGTTTTGAGCAACTCGTTCAATACATGAAGGCACATCCCCTCTACGGCGCGTTCTTTTGTGAAAATATGATGTGTCCACCAGTACTCTGTGAATGGTGGTATACCTGTACCGCAAACGCTGACAAGACCGCCCTCACTGGCACGTATAATTATGGCCGCGAGACAATCACCATCACTGAAGAAACCATTCGTGCCGCTTTATTGCTTCCCACCCTCGCTGAAGCAGGAGAAGGTGGTTTTCAGGCCAGACGGACCAAACAGCAAGCTAGAGCTGCGGCATTCCCTCTCATTGGTCAGCCTGAAACCCAAGGGGTTATTCAATACAAATTTTTTTTTTCTGGAAAATGGAAGTTCTTATTTTCAATGATCACGAGGTGTTTGGGGGGTAAATCGGGCAGTCTGGATCAGATGAATGAGTTTGAAACGCATCTGTTCCATTCGATGGTAACGGGTCGAAGAATCTCTTTCTCACAACTATATTTCGATGAGATTCTCTCCCTTGCCCTAAAATCAAAACGACCGAATGATGTTCCTTTCATTCGTATTCTTTCACTTTGCTTTGAGGAAGCCCTGGGAAAAGAAATTTATGCTCAGCTTGAGCAAATGTTTTATACATGTGATCTCCCCAGACTGACTTCAAAATTTTTTACGTATATTCACATCACTGAGGATGAGACAGAGTTAACACCTGTAATGCTTCAATGGATTGAAAATCCATTCATCGATCATGAACTCACTGAGTCTGACTCCTCAGACTCAGAAGTCCAAGCTGAAAGAATTGACGGGGAGATTGAGGGTAATATCCCTTCAGCAGATGCTGAGGTACAAATGGGTGGGGCTGGGCAAGATGAAGCTGATCAAGGTATGGATATCCCTCTTTCTTTACCTCAGTCTGAGAGTATCCTCTCAGTCTGAGCAGTCTACTCCACATCTTGATGTACTGGCTACACAAGCGACCAATCTGATGACCTCACCAAGCTCATTTGAAAAAGCTCTCACATCAAGCCCCACAGTAAATCAAGCACTAATGGACTCACTTTTCCATGAGGCTGAGAGTTCTGAACTCCCCTTCAGTGCTGTAGATTAGTCCACTTTTCCTGTGCTAGAGCAGGAGGTGCATCTGACTACCCAGACTACCCAAAACCTATCTAGTGTAGTCAGCTTGGAGACCCACATTACTGCTGCCACACTGACACATGTGGTGAGTATTGAAGAAGATATCCCACTCCTGGATATCCCTGTACTTAGTATGGGACCACCCCCTTCATTTTCAATGCCAGTTCCAACGGCTATTTTCACTAGCTCTGTGCTAGTTCACGATCAGGTACCATCAAATCTCTTACACTCTTATGCACAAGTCGTCAATGCCTCACTCCCCAAACTGAGTGAGGTACAGACTTCCATTTCTATGGCTCATGATCATTCTCCTAAATCACAGGGAGGGAGTGAAGCTGTGTCATCTGTTTCAACACCCACTGTTACTACTACACCCCAGTCTGAGGTTGCTTTGACTGTCCCTGTGCTATTACAAGCTCTTAAGGACATGTCTGCTCAGTTTGATGACAGACTGAGGGCAATGCAGACTGAGGTTCATGCTCTCAAAAATCAAAATGCAGAGGAGATGAAGGAACTAAAGAAGATGGTATTAAAACTGACTTCCGAGGTCAGTCTGATGAGAAAAGGGAAGCAGGTTGCTGAAGTCTCTCAATAGGATGCTCAGACTCAGGGGGAGAAACTAGTTGCACCAACTGATGAGTCTGTGATCCCCAAACAAGACCTGAAACGAAAGAGGGATATGGAGGAGAAACGGTACTACAAGACTACCAGATTCAACACCAAAACTGGTCAGTCTGAAGTGTTCTATGAAACTGATTGGAGTGACATATCAAGTGATGAACCTGAGAAAGAAGACAGAAAGGGAAAAGGCAAAGTGGGAGATGATAGTGATCCAGATCAAGCTGAGACTGAACATATAATTGAAGAAACAAATGCTCAGACTGATCCAGAGGTTGAATTAAAGAAAATGCATGAAGAAGCTGAGAAGCTAGCCAAGCTACAGAGATATGCTCATAATTCTGGAATGACTGTGGAGAAATACAAAGAGTATGTCAAAGGGCTGTACATGGCGAGATTTGATGAGAATCCAGAAGATCAATCAGTGAAAGCAGCAGAACAGCTTGAAGCTGAGATGAAGGAAGAGGAGGATTTGGCTGTTGAAGAGGAACAAATGAGGGTAGAGGCTGACAAAGTAATGGCCAAACAGGTGCTTAGAGAAGAAGCCAGACTTAACTATATAGAGACAAACTTCACTCTAGGAAAACACAAGAACAAAATTCAAAACTTAGAGTGCATAAGTCCTGGTGGATCTGACCTCGGTGGATCTGACCTCCTACTCACATGTTATCACAAAGAAGGATCTTACAAAATTGGGTTGACCAGATTACACACCCTGGGTCTGGAAGAATGGAAAGAGATAGCCCGTTTGAGCACATGAATAACTAACATAGCTCACAGAATGACTGTAAAAAGAGAAGCTGTATCTAATGTCAATGTAGCTTATGTGTTGAAGCTGATATCTGATGAGGATTATCGGGAATTCTGTACTATCCATAGAGTCAGAGCTGGAACAAAATCTCTTGGTCTTGAAACAAGCTGTATGCGCCCTGTTCCTAAAGATGTTACATTTCAAGACAAGACATATGTTAAGACTGAAAAGCATGAGGGGTTATGTTATGTAGATTGTGGGGGAGAGGAATGCTTCCAAGCAAAGGACAGACTGAATAGAGCTTCCATTTATCATTGCATTGCCTTGCTTACCGAATGTGAGTCTGATCAATGTTTACCATTTCGAATGAAGCTGATTAGTTGGTTATTCAATAACCTTCGAAGAATTGAAGAAATGGGAACTCTGTCTGATAAGGTGGATCTGATCAAGAAGGAGTATCAAATGCTCTTTCAACGATTTAACCCAAGATTAATAAATCTGTTTATTAAAGTCTTAGTCTTAGTGATTTGAGTCTGAGTAGCTCTGAGTCTGAGTGACTGAGTCTGAGTGACTAAAATCAGTTAAGGCATTACGAAGCTGACTACTCAGCTTCATAAAGAGACGTAGTGCTTTAATTTAGGTATGACAGTTAGATAAAATCTTCTATCTTTTTAGAAGATTTTCTAAGATTTATACTTATCAAGCTCACTATTATTGTGTATAAATAGTGAGCTTGAACATTGTAATCGTGGTACCTTTCTGAGAAATATAACTGTGTGTTATTTTCATTCGTTGTTATTATATATTCCGCAATAATAATAATTGAAACTGAGTAATCAATCGATTAATAATAATTAACGTCTAAATACTTATTTGTGATTGATTAGCCATTGTTTGAGATCTTATTGAGACCTAACAGAACCTAAGTGTCTGGTAGAGGTAAGTGTGCTCGTAAGTTAAGTTAGGGTAATAAATTGCCTTCGTTTATACGATTAAAATTAACTTAATATATATTTCAAAGTTAGTCATCTAACGTAAAATTTATTACAAAGTTGGTCTTATAACGGAACTTAACAGCAAAAGTATTACAAAATCAGTCTTTTTAATAAAAGTTAACAAATTTTGAAAACTAAAGGACTGCGACGCAGTCATCCGTCAGACAGATATGTCCAAAAGGTCTCTATCTCTTGATTTGGGGTCCCCTCTCTCACCAACTCGACACCACACCATGATTATGTCAACTTTTGATCTTTTACACTTTTTGTGGATTTAGCCTTTTGACCCCATCTCACCTTCACCCTCGTTTCAAACAAAAACACACACAACTTTTCTCTCTCACTTCTCTCTCTACAAACTCAAGCATTTCCAGAAATATTCACCATCACACACCCCATTTCCGACTAATCTTTTGACACCAAATCGGAGGTTTATTCCACATTCGTTATCCATTTCATTTCCTTCATTTTAGGTAAGTTTTCTACACGAAATCTTTACTTTTCTTTAAAAATTCGGTTAAAACTTATGAACAAAAATAAAACTTGAAAAAAACATGAAATTAAAACAAGTTTTACGTAAAAGTTACCTATATTTATTATTTAAACTTTTAATTGTATAAATGTTGATTTATACCTCTAGATACCGTAGATATGTAAGAAAATATCTATAAGACGTATTCTGGACATAAGGGTTGGTTATTTATTGAAAACGGTGTCTAAAACACTCGATAACGTAACCTTTATAGATATTTTGTAGCCTGCTGCGCCGCAACGAGACAACAAAAAACCAAAATATTCTTAACGTAACAGCCACTGCGTCGTAGTCACATACTACTGCGACGCAGCGGAGCTGCGGTAACCTTTTTATAACATTACTCGTCCGAAACAAACCACGTAACAACACTTTGTCCCGTAACACTTTATGTAGCGCAAAAATGTTGCGTAACAACATTTATGTTGCGTAACACCATGCTAGCGCAACACCATTCCGTAACAAACGTCTGTGACAAAAATCTTGCGTAACAAAATCTCTAACAAAACACGCCACTGCGCAGCAGTCCTTGACTACTACGACGCAGCGGGCAACATCCGAAACAATATTTTTACCGTAACAACCTAGTTACGCAACAAGTTGTAGCACAACACACCCCTTGCGTAACAAGGCTACGTAACAATCCTTCTTAACGTAACAAATGTCACGAAACACCCTTTTAGCGCAACAACTTACGTAACAAAGTTTTTGCGAAACAAGGCCGCTGCGCCCCAGTCATTGACCATTGCGACGCAGTCGGACCTGAGTGCACTTTTTAATTCCTTTTTGTTATTCGAATCCTTTCCGTTTATTTCAAACTTATGTATATAAACCAAACAGTACGCGTAAAGTATTATACTTACTTAAACAAACGTTTTGAACTCAAAACGTAACAACAATCTTGAGTATAACGTTATTAACACGGTTTTGATGAAAACGTATAACTTTTCGATAAAACGTACGTTTCTCTAATTAACGATCGTAATCACAAACTCTTTTGTAATTAAAGTATAAGGTTGTTATTTGACATAAAATATGTGACCTTATATCCGAAATACTACCTTTTCGAACGATATTATTATTATATCATATAACGTTAATCGCATAAGGAAAACCCTACTAGACTAGAGATACTTAGACGTATTTATTGTCTTTATGCTAGGGCACTTAGGCGTTGGAGCATTGATCATTTGATTCTCGATTACCCAACATATTTTATTGCTTAACAGTGAGTTATTCGTTGCCCTTTTACTGTTTTATGTTTTATCGGGCATGTTAAGCTTAGTCAATCTTTATATATGTATCTTGATTAGGCTGGTAGATTATGTTGCCTTTAGATTTAAGTGTCCCTTACTTATACGACCTTGGTGGTAGTATAAGGCCCTCGATGCAAATCTGCTAACTCTTTTGAGCCATCGGTGCATATGAATAGATCTATTTGGGTTTTACAAACCCTCATCGTTGTTATAGGATTCTGACCTTTGTGCGGTCCCTAGGGGTAGATGTTATGACCGGTTTACTTTCGTGATATTGCCTTAGTTTGACACACTAAGGAAGAGGGTTTTGGTTGCCTTTGATGTAAGGTTCAGGTGCAAAATGATATCTAAGGTTATACATAGATCTTACTAGACTTCCTAATTCAAGATATTACTATTATATTACTATTTCGTTATTGATTTTTATACACATCTTTTGGGTCAAAACTTATCAAATCTTTTATACTTTTATGTTTTTATGAAAATGCGAATAACTCACCAACTTTATGTTGACGTATTTTTTTAACGCTTTTCAGGGATTTAAGGTTGCATTTATGACGTTTTGCTTACATGACTACCTGGATATTTATTTGGAACTTGTTTCATTTAATTATATTAGTTCCCTTGGTATCTAAACTCTGTAGTCGTATTTTGTATTCGATTTGAATTATGTAACTTTGTAATCGAATTCTTATTTTATTCCATTGATGAATGTATTGTTATATTAGGTTTATGTAACCTTTGAATCTCTGATACTATATTCACTGTACATCTCGGCTTTCCGCCTGAGCGGGGTGTGATATAAATTGGTATCAGAGCCAATGGTTATGCCGAACTAAGTTACTTTACGTGAATCACTTAGACTATGACCGTAGGCTTGACGGCCTATCTGGCTTACTTATGTGCGCATTAATTTTACTTGGGCCTCTATGTGTTGCTTTGCTTTATGTGCTTTGCTTTATTCTTATTATGATTTTGGTCTAATTGTTTTAGTCGCACATTCTTATTTATTCTGTTTTACGTTCGTAGAAGATGCCTCCTAAGAGGAATTTAGCGAGACAGTCTGCGAGACGTGGTCCCCCCAGTGCGAGAGCGAGCGGTGCGAACCCGAGTGGTGCTACTCCAAGCACTGCTGCTCCAAGCGCTACTGCGACACCAGACATCGGTCAAATGATTGCTGAGCATATAGCTACTTCGATGCCTGCTATTGTGGCACAACTTAGAGAGTCTCTACTTCAGGGTACCGGTGTTGGATCCGGTGAACCCGTGGTTGCTGGTTTAGGATCCGATGGCACTGGATCTAGGCGTGATGAATCTAACATCAGGGGTTCCGGACGTGATGGGTCCGACGTAGGAGGTACGATGCATATTGGCTTAGGTGGTCCACGGATTATCATTGAAGATCCATCTCAAGGATGCTCGTACAAGACTTTCTTAGGATGTAAGCCCGTTGAATTTAAGGGTACGGAAGATACAGTAGCTACCCTCCAGTGGTTTGAAAAGATGGAGTTCGTGTTTGATGTATCGGGTTGTACTTACGAGGATCGAGTCAAATACTCGACATATCTATTTCAGGGAAAGGCCCTCACCTGGTGGAAATCCATCGTACGAACTCAGGGTCGTGCGACAGTTAGTTTGATGACGTGGGAGAACCTGCGTGTGCTGATGAAGAATGAATATGTTCCAACGTACGAGATGCAAAGATTGGAGCAAGAGTTGTGGAACCTGACGATGCAAGGTTCTGACATTCGAGGATACACGAATCGCTTTTATGATCTATGTGTATTGGTCCCGAGGTTGGTTAGCATTGAAGAAGACAGGATTGCATGCTACATCAATGGGTTTCCCCAAACTATTCGGGACAACATCATTTTTGCATGTCCCGGTACACTTCAGAGTGCTGTGGAAATAGCTAGCTCGTTGACTGAGACCATGATCCGTGGTGGAATACTTCAGCGGACAATGATTAGGAAAGATTCAGGCAGGTATGGTAAGAAGTTCCGACCCGACTCGAGGAAGCGAGGGAGAGATCAGGATCAAGTCCCCCAGCCGATCCGATCGTATGTTGCGACTGGTACTAGTGGTCCGATTAAGCACCAAAAGTGTGTGAAATGTGGAGGCGCTCATTCCGCAGATACTGCTTGTTGGGTATGCAATGGGTGCAAGAAACTGGGTCACACCAAAAAGTTTTGTAAGATCGAACCCGGTTCCAGTTTTGAATGTGGAGATAAGGGGAACCTACGTAACCGACATCCCAAGATGATTACTTCTGCTCCTTCTACTTCTGGTTCTGGTGGTGATTCTGCGAGAGGCAGAGTGTTTTCTTTGGGATCTTCAGAGGCTCGCCAAGATCCTACAGTTGTGACTAGTACATTTCTTCTCGATAATTATCCTACGTTTATATTGTTTGATTCCGGTGCCGATAGGAGTTTCATAACTAGCGAATTTCGACCTTTAGTAGCTTAGAAACCTAGTCCCTTAGAGCCTGCTTATGAGGTAGAAATAGCTGACGGTAGATGTGCACGTGTTAATGAAGTTCATCTTGGTGTTCCCCTTACGTTAGACGACATTCCTTTTTCCATCGATCTTATTCCAATGAAGCTTGGTAGCTTCGACGTCGTCGTCGGTATGGATTGGCTAGCCGCTCATCGTGCCGAGATTGTTTGCTACGAGAATTATATTCGTACTCCAAAACCGAGTTGTGAGTCGTTGATTATTCATGGAGACGAGGCCGGGAAACGCCTTAAAGTCATTTCTAGTTTGAAGGTGCACGAGTATATCCCTGAGGGTTGTTCTTTGTATCTTGCCCATTTAGTAAACAAAGATTCTACGATGAAGGTTGAAGACGTACCGATCGTTCACGAGTTTGCTGACGTATTTCAAGAAGATTTACCTGGACTTCCTCCCTAGAGACAAATTGACTTTCGTATTGATCTGATTCCCGGAGCAGCGCCTCTTGCTAAATATCCTTACCGTTTAGCTCCTTCGGAAATGATTAAGTTATCTCATCAGATTAGGGATTTGGTTGACAAAGCCTTCATTCGTCCTATTTTCTCGCCATGGGGTGCTCCCGTTCTCTTTGTTAAGAAGAAGGATGGCTCCATGCGTCTATGTATTGACTATCGGGAGTTGAATAAACTAACGGTGAAGAATCGTTATCCTCTTCCTCGTATCGACGACTTATTTGGTCAACTTCAGATTTCCTGTTACTTTTCTAAGACTGATCTTCGTTTGGGTTATCATCAGTTGAGGATTCAAGATGATAACATTCCCAAAACCGCTTTTCGTACTCGATATGGTCATTACGAGTTCATGGTTATGGCGTTTGGTTTAACAAACGATCCCGCCGCCTTCATGGACTTAATGAATCGTATATGTCGTCCCTATTTGGACAAGTTCATTATTGTTTTCATCGAATATATTCTTATCTATTCCCGTAACCGCGAAGAGCATGAAGGACATTTACGTTTAGTCTTGGAAACGCTTCGGAAGGCAAAGTTGTACGCAAAACTCTCGAAGTGTGAGTTCTGGTTATCCGAAGTTCAATTTCTCGGTCATATAGTTAGCGCGAAAGGTATTCATGTTGATCCTGCTAAGATCGAAGCCGTTAAGAATTGGGTTTCTCCGAAATCACCGAAAGAAATTCGTTCATTTTTAGGTCTTGTTGGTTATTATCGCCGATTCATCGAGAACTTCTCCAAGATTGCTTCTCCTATGACAAAGTTAACTCAGAAAAGCGAACCGTTTATTTGGGGTATTAAGCGGGAAGATTCATTTCAGATAGACGCTCTGGTCCTTAGTCTACCGATTGGTACCGAGAATTCGGTAGTCTATTGTGATGCTTCGCATAAAGGTCTGGGTTGTGTTCTCATGCAGAATGGAAAGGTTATAGCGTATGCTTCTCGCCAATTAATAATCCATGAGCAAAATTACAAGACACATGATCTGGAATTGGGATCCGTTGTTTTCGCTTTTAAGATTTGGAGACATTACCTCTATGGAACCAAGTGTACCGTATTCACGGATCACAAAATTCTTCAGCACATCTTCGATCATAAAATGTTAAATATGAGGCAGAGACGCTGGTTGAATTATTTAGCGACTACGATTGTGATATTCGCTACCATCCGGGTAAGGCGAACGTGGTTGCCGATGCGCTGAGTCGCAAAGAGACGGTTAAGCGGGTTCGGATCCGTTCTCTAGTGATTTATGTTCATACGAGTTTGAAGGCTCAGATTATTCAAGCCCAAAAGGATGCATTGTCGGAGGATCGTCTTACGGACGAACGGTTATTCAGCTTAGCTCTACAGTTAGAGCCGAAGGATAACGGAGTTATGTAACATAACTCTCCTCGATCCTATTTGGGTTCCGGTGAGTATTCGCCAGTTGATTGTGGACGAGGCTCATAAGTCCAATTATTCTATTCATCCTGGTTCCGACAAGATGTATCAAGACCTGAATGAATTTTATTGGTGGCCTGGTATGAAACGCGCTATTGCAGACTATGTCAGTCGATGTTTGACTTGTTCTAAGGTCAAGGTAGAGTATCAGAAACCGTATGGGCTTCTTCAGCAGCCGACGATTCCAGAATGGAAATGGGAGCGTATTTCGATGGATTTTATTACGAAGCTTCCGAGATCTTCCTGTGGATATGTTACTATTTGGGTTATTGTGGATCGTTTGACGAAGTATGCTCCTTTTCTACTAATCCGAGAGAATTATTCGATGTAGAAACTTGTTCGTTTGTATATCACCGAGATCGTGTCTAAACACGGCGTACATGTGTCGATTATTTCCGGCCGCGATGCTCGATTCACTTCTCGTTTCTGGCAGTCTTTTCAGCGTGCTATGGGTACAAGATTAGATATGAGTACCGCTTATCATCTGCAGACCAATGGTCATAGTAAAAGAACTATTCAGACTTTAGAGGATATGCTCGGTGCTTGTGCGATCGACTTTGGATGCAGTTGGGATGTGCATTTCTCGTTGATCGAGTTCTCGTACAACAACAGTTTCACACGAGTATTGGATGTCCACCGTTTGAAGCTCTGTATGGTCGTAGGTGTCGATCACCTGTTTGTTGGGCAGAAGTTGGAGACAGTCAGATAATCGGTCCTAATATTATTCAAGAGACTACTGACAAGATCTTCAGAATTAAGGAATGGTTGGTTGCTGCAACAGATCCACAGAAGAAGTATGTTGATAAGCGTAGGAAACCTCTCGAGTTCAGTGTGGGAGATATGGTATTATTGAAGGTATCTCCATGGAAAGGGTTTGTCCGATTCGAGAAGCGCAGCAAGTTGAGTCTGAGGTATACGGGTCCGTTCACGATTTTAGCCCGTGTCGGTCCAGCTGCGTATAGACTTGAGTTACCGGTCGAGTTGAGCAGTGTGCACAGTGTGTTCCATGTATAACATTTGAAGAAGTGTCTTTCCGACGAATCGTTATTGGTTCCGTTGGAGAAGCTGCAGATTTATGGCAAACTCCATTTTGTTGAGGAGCCGATCGAGATTGTAGATCGCGAAGTTAAGCGTTTACGACAAAGCAAGATCCCTATCGTTAAAGTTCGTTGGAATTCGAGGCTTGGAGTCGAGTTCACTTGGGAACGCGAGGATGAGATTCTGAGGAAGTATCCTCATCTCTTTTCCGGAATTAGTACCCCGTAAAAATTTCGAGGACGAAATTCTTTTTACTTGGAGAGAGTGTGACAACCGCGAATTTCAAGGTATTATTCCGTCTTTTTCTGTTTATCGTTTTATTTACCGATGTTTCTTCCGACCCTATTATTTTTTTAATTTGATTATTTTGAGTTTATTGCGTATTTCGTTTTATTTAGGTGCGTGATGCACTCGTATGTTTTGCGTTTTGTCGGGTATTATATTATTTGGTTTCCGTGTCGGAAACATATTAGAACCTAAGTGCCTGGTAGACGTAAGTGTGCTCGTAAGTTAAGTTAGGGTAATAAATTGCCTTCGTTTATACGATTAAAATTAACGTTAATATATATTTCAAAGTTAGTCCTTTAACGTAAAATTTATTACAAAGTTGGTCCTTTAACGGAACTTAACGACAAAAGTATAACAAAATCAGTCTTTTTAATAAAAGTTAACAAATTCTGAAAACTTAAGGAGTGTGACGCAGTCATCCGTCAGACAGATATGTCCAAAAGTCTCTTGTTCTTGATTTGGGGCCCCCTCTCTCACCAAGTCGACACCACATCATGATTCTGCCAACTTTTGATCTTTTCCACTTTTTGTGGATCTAGCCTCTTGACCCCATCTCACCTTCACCCTCATTTCAAACAAAAACACACACAACTTTTCTCTCTCACTTCTCTCTCTACAAACTCAAGCATTTCCCATAAATATTCACCATCAAACACCCCATTTTCGACTAATTTTTCCACCCCGAATCGGAGGTTTATTCCACATTCTTTATCCATTTCGTTTCCTTCAGTTTCGGTAAGTTTTCTACACGAATCATTACTTTTCTTAAATTTTCTATAAAAATTCGGTTAAGACTTATGAACACAAACAAAACTTCAAGAAAACATGAAATTATAACAAGTTTTACGTAAAAGTTACCTATTTTTATTATTTAAACTTTTAATTGTATAAAGATTGATTTACACCTCTAGATACCGTAAATATGTCAGAAAATATCTATAAAAGGTATCCTGGACATAAGGGTTTGTTATTTATTGCAAACCGTGTCTAAAACACTCGAAAATGTAACATTTATGGTTGTTTCGTAGCCTGTTGCGCCGCAGTAAGCTCTTGTTGCGCCACAGTGAGACAACGAAACACCAAAATATTCTTAACGTAACAGCCACTGTGCCGCAGTCACATACTACTGCGACCCAGCGGGGCCCCAGTAACCTTTTTATAACATTACTCGTCCGAAACAAACCACGTAACAACACTTTGTCCCGTAACACTTTATGTAGCGCAACAATGTTGCGTAACAACATTTCTGTTGCGTAACACCATGATAGCGCCACACCATTCCGTAACAAAAATCTTGCGTAACAAAATATCTAACGAAACACGCCACTGCGCCGCAGTCCTTGACTACTGCGACGCAGCGGGCAACATCCGAAACAATATTTTTACCGAAACAACCTGGTTACGCAACAACTTGTAGCGCAACACACCCCTTGCGTAACAAGGCTGCGTAACACTCCTTTTTAACGTAACAAAATTCACGAAACACTTTTTTAGCGCAACAACTTACTTAACAAAGTTTTTGCGAAACAAGGTCGTTGCGCCGCAGTCATTGACCACTGCGACGCAGTCGGACCTCAGTACACTTTTTAATTCCTTTTTGTTATTCGAATCATTTTCGTTTATTTCAAACTTATGTATATAAACCAAACAGTACGCGTAAAGTATTATACTTACTTAAACAAACGTTTTGAACTCAAAACTTAACAACAATCTTGAGTATAACGTTATTAACACGGTTTTGATGAAAACGTATAACTTTTCGATAAAACGTATGTTTCTCCAATAAACGATCGTAATCACAAACTCTTTTGTAATTAAAGTATAAGGTTGTCGTTTGACATAAAATATGTGACTTTATATCCGAAATACTACATTTTCGAACGATATTATTATTATATCACATAACGTTAATCGCATAAGGCAAACCCTACTAGATTAGAGATACTTAGACGTATTTATTGTCTTTATGCTAGGTAACTTAGGCGTTGGAGCATTGATCGTTTGATTCTCGATTACCCGACGTATTATATTGCTTAACGGTGTGTTATTCGTTGCCCTTTTACCGTTTTATGTTTTATCGGGCATCTTAAGCATTAGTCAATCTTTATATATGTATCTTGATTAGGCTGGTAGATTATGTTGCCTTTAGATTTAAGTTTCCCTTACATACGGCCTTGGTGGAAGTATAAGACCCTCGATGCAACCGTGTTAACTCTTTTGAGCCATCGGTGCATATGAATAGATCTATTTGGGTTTTACAAACCCTCATTGATGTTATGGTATTTTGACCTTTGTGCGGTCCCTAGGAGTCGATGTTATGACCGGTTTACTTTCTTGATATTGCCTTAGTTTGACACACTAAGGAAGAGGGTTTTGGTTGCCTTTGATGTAAGGTTCAGGTGCAAAATGATATCTAAGGTTATACATAGATGTTACTAGACTTTCCAATTCAAGATATTACTATTGTATTACTACATCGTTACTGATTTTTATACACATCTTTTGGGTCAAAACTAATCATAACTTTTTTACTTTTATGTTTTTATGAAAATGCGAATAAACCACCGACTTTATGTTGACGTATTATTTTAACGCTTTTCAGGAATTTAATGTTGTAGTTATGTCGTTTTGCTTACATGACTACCTGGATATTTATTTGGAACTTGTTTCAATTGATTGTATTAGTTCCCTTAGATTTAAGTGTAACTTACTTAAACGGCCTTGGTGGTAGTATAAGGCCCTCGATGCAACCCTGTTAACTCTTTTGAGCCATCGGTGCATATGAATAGATCTATTGGGGTTTTACAAACCCTCATCGATGTTATGGTATTTTGACCTTTGTGCGGTCCCTAGGAGTCGATGTTATGACCGGTTTACTTTCGTGATATTGCCTTAGTTTGACACACTAAGGAAGAGGGTTTTTGTTGCCTTTGATGTAAGGTTCTGGTGCAAAATGATATCTAAGGTTATACATAGATCTTACTAGACTTTCTAATTCAAGATATTACTATTGTATTACTACTTCGTTACTGTGACAACCGTCTTATTTCAGATGAAAACCGCATTCTCTATCTTTGAGTTACCTATGAATTGATTCTTATCTTTACTTGTCTCGTAAACGTGTGTGTGTCGGAATCGAAATCGGAATCATAAAATGAATCCTAATACCAAGAAAATACTTAGTGAACTTGTCTAAGTTCCTACCTAAAATAACCGGAAACTTTCAATTAACGAAAACGCTTAACAATGGAACGAACGAAAAACGAACAATGCTGAAACTGGCCCCAAATGCGCCGCATTAGGCCCTAATGCGCCGCATTTAGGGCACAGTTCAGCAATACTTTTTGTTAAAACTTCAAAACTTAACTAAACGGGTCAAGGCTTGAGCCCAACGTTTTAACTTCGGACTTATGGTACCCAAAGCCCTTTTAAGAGTCCAGTGATCCATTTTTAACACCAATATAACACTTATTAAACACAAACACATACATCACATACAAACTCATTTTTACTAGCTCTCTTTCTCTCTCTACTAATTCCCCCAAGAACACACACACACACCATTATCATTTCCAGTGATTTTTACTTCAAAAATACAGAAAAATAAGCCACATAAAACACCTCAAATCGTTCATCAATCAAGGAGGAAGAAAGGGGTTTGCATCTTTTGGGTTAAAAATCGAGTTCTAAGCAATTTTGGGTCAAAATCACCAAGGAATCACTTCAACCATCTTCTAATCACTTTCTACTCGGTATAAATCTTTTGAATCCTCTGTCTTTTTAATATATACTTGTTGCATGTACAATCCAACAACTAAAAATGAGTTTTTATGAAGATTTGTGGCTATTTATGAACAAAAACGGGTTTATATAAAATGGATGATTAGATCCATGAATTTATGGTTAAAAACTCAATATAAACTGTAAAACATCAAGTATTTGGATGAATCTATCATTGCATGTAGAAATCCATCACCAAAATAGTATTTCTAGCATAAAAACGATTTTTGGCCATAAACCTGACAGGGAATGCGGCGCATTCCTCATGAATCAGATGGCAGAAAAATTTTCAATTTTCGGTGTAAGACGTGATCTCGAGTTTATTTCTTCAAACCGAGTCAAATAACTTGTAAAGAGCTAAACTTACATATAAAGGGACTAATTGAACAAGTTTTCATAACTTTGTGTTTGGTATAAAAATGTGAACTATGTTTATGAAAATTGTTAAGCGGGAAAGTGTTTTAAATTGGACTTAATGATTTTGGCGCGGAAGCGCTGCCCGATTTTCGGTAGACCAAAAACCAACACTTATAATAAAAGCATTTCGGTAACTAACAAAGTTATAAACATTGATACTTATTAAATCTTGGTATTACTATAGGAGTTCCGTGATTTCCGACCCATTTCGACCCGTTCCGACCGTTCTCTCTCTATTGTGCTATTCTTCGCAAACCGTGAGTTACAACCCCACTTTTATTTACTGTTTTTAAATAATTTTTTTGGAGAAAACATGAGATCTAAATGAACTTTGGAACTGTTATGAACTTTTGGAACTATTATGAACTCTTGGAACGTTTTAATTTCTATTGAACTCTTATTGAACATTTTGTGGAACTTATATGCATAAACAGTTTTACTTGCCCATTTGGCATACAATAAACTTGATGGTTTGCCACCTTTATTCGGCTTAATGGTTTGCCACCTTTAATCGGCTTATTGGTTCAAAACTGTGATAAATTTATTATTTTGCCACACTCGGCACCGTTTCAAATTTATTTAATGCCACACTCGGCACTCGTATGAACTTTGATTGATCGTATAACTAACGTGACTCTTGAGGGATATAACTAACCATAAGTGACTACTATCAGTTTTAAAATGAAACATTAGTGCCCAATTTCGAAACACACTATTAGCTTTGTTAAGCCGTTTAGTAATTATGGGTATCGATACTTAGGAAATAACCCGTTCCTTACTTAGGCGACAGCTTAAGTACATATTACTCGATCAGAAATGACTCCCCGTCGATAGTGCGGGGTAAGGGGCCTCGCGGTTGGTTAATCGGTTTAGTGTGAACACTTAAGTTATATTATGCCAAGTAGTCGTTATACATGATTTCAATCAATAGTTTACTTATCTTGCGCGTATATGGATATACGATTTCCGCAACTATCTTTGGAACAACTTTTATGGATCGAACTATCGTTTGAACAACTTTTATGGATCGAACTATCTTTTGAACAACTTTTATGGATCGAACTATCTTTTGAGCAACTTTTATGGATTGAACTACCTTTTGAGCAACTTTTATGGATCGAAACTATTCTTTAAGTATTGTTCTACTTATCAAAACTATTAAGTATTGATATACTTAACTTAAACCTTTTTAGTCGAGGACTAGAAAACTGTAACTCACTCACTACTTTATTGTAGTTGACACTTTATCTCATGTTTTCAGGAAACCAAATGTAAGACACGAAGTGCATACTGTGGATGGGTCAGGCATGTCATGTGGATTCAAGAATCGGGAAAAGACCTATTTTATCATTTTGGGAATTTTGTTAAACGCTTAATTATGTACTTTTGTTATGCAACTCGTTAAATACTTGGTTATTTCATCTTGTAAACTCTAATTTTCTATCTTAATGACTTGAAACCGTATGTTTTTAATTATAACTCGTGTAATGATATCTTTGCTCTTCACGCCTCGTGTTTCCGCTTTAGCAGGGTGTGACAGTTACTGATTTTTATACACATCTTTTGGGTCAAAACTTATCAAAACTTTTATACTTTTATGTTTTTATGAAAATGCGAATAACCCACCGACTTTATGTTGACGTATTATTTTAACGCTTTTCAGGAATTTAAGGTTGTAGTTATGACGTTTGTCTTACATGACTACCTGGATATTTATTTGGAACTTGTTTCATTTGATTGTATTAGTTCCCTTTGTATCCAAACTTTGTACTTGTATTTTGTATTTTGATTTCGGATTATGTAACGTTGTAATCAGATTTTATTATTCTATTGATGAATGTATTGTTATCTTATGTTTATATAACCTTTGAATCTCTAATACTATATTCACTGTACACCTCGGTTTTCCGCCTGAGCGGGGTGTGATACGTCTGATTTGCCTGCTATTATTTCTTCTTTACTAACGTGTGGGGAGAAAGAAAGTTTGTTATAGGTTTTGAAAGCTCATAAGGAAACCATAGCATGGAAGATCACTGATATTAAGGGGATTAGTCCATCTTTTTGCACTCACAAAATTCTAATGGAGACAGACATCAAACTAGTGGTTCAGCCAATTCGACATTTGAATCCAGAAGTTACACAGGTGGTGCGGAAGGAGGTTATCAAGTTACTTGATGTGAGGCTGATTTATCCTATTTCGCATAGTCCATGGGTGAGTCTGGTACATGTGGTACCAAAGAAGGGAGGAACGACAGTTGTGGCAAAGGAAAAGAATGAATTGATTCCTACTCGAACGGTAACTGGGTGGCGTGTTTTTATCGATTACCCTAAGTTAAATGACGCCACCCGAAAGACCATTTTCCCTTACCTTTTATTGATCATATGCTTGAACGTTTAGTCGGTAAGGCGTTTTACTGTTTTCTAGATGATTTTTCACGTTATTTTCAGACACCTATTGAGGAGGTGGATCAAGAGAAGACAACGTTCACATGCCCATTTGGAACGTGTGCGTATAAGATGATGTCATTCGGATTGTGTAATGCAACGGCTACTTTTCAACGGTGTATGAATGCGATTTTCCATGACATGGTGGAAGATTTTATGGAGATTTTCATGGATGATTTTTTGGTATTCGGAATTTCTTTTGACGGATGCTTGAAGAATTTGGATAAAATGTTGGCACGATGTGAAAAGTTAAATTTGGTACTCAACTGGGAGAAGTGCCACATCGTGGTTCGTGAAGGGATCATTTTGGGACACAAGATCTCGAGTGTGGGGATCGAAGAAAAATTGAGGCCATATCAAAATTTCCTCCACCTACAACGTAAAGTCGGTAAGGAGTTTGTTGGGTCATGTAGGTTTTATTGTAGATTTTATTAAAGATTTTTCTAAAATTGCACGACCCATGAATCAATTGTTGGAAAATTATGTTAAATTTATTTTTTCTGATGCTTGTTTAAATGTTTTTAACATTTTGGGTATGAAATTAGTTTCAACTCCTATCATGATTAGTCTGGACTGGACCTTACCATTCGAGCTCATGTGTGACGAAAGTGATTATGCCGTTGGAGTTTTGTTGGGGCAAATAATTGAGAAACGTTTTCAACCCATTTATTAAGCAAGTAAAACTCTCAACGAAAATTTGGTTGCGGATCATTTATCGCTTTTGGAAAATCGGAAGATGGAGAAATTGGAGGAATCAATTATTCGGGATATATTCCCGTCGAGGATTTGATGGTTGTTAAGGTAAATGAAAATCTTCTATGGTTCGCTGATTACGCTAAGTATTTGGTTGCAAAAACCCTTCCCAAAGATATGACTTATCAGCAAAAGAAGCGATTCTTTTCTGATTTGAAATACTATTTTTGGGAGGATCCGTTTTTGTTTCGATCATGTGGAGATGGAATTATTAGGAGGTGCGTGTATGGAGAGGAAGCTATTCGGATTTCGATGCATTGTCACAAGGGACCTACAGGAGGTCATCATGGAGCGAACTTTACGGCCAACAAGATTTTTGATTCGGGATTTTATTGGCCGACGATTTTTAAGGATGCTTAGACGCATTTGAAGACATGTGAAGCTTGCCGACGAACCGGTAACATTACTTCTCGTGATGAGATGCCCCAAAAAGGAATTCAATTTTGCGAGATTTTCAATATTTGGGGCATTGACTTCATGGGACCTTTTATCTTCGAGTCGTGGAAATGAGTATATTTTAGTGGCAGTCGACTATGTATCTAAGTTTTGTACAAGGACGGAAAAATACAACTTAGACTAAGGTACAATACATAATAAAAGGAAATAAACTAGCGACGCCTATCTAGGAACATATTCAACAGGATGACGGCTATCAAGGTACCCATCACCAAGCATGCGCTCACGAGGCGCTGATCAGTCCTCGAGGTAGACTGAGTCGAAGAGATGACTCGGAGAGACTGCTCAGATAACCGATAAGCGGCGTCTGAGACCTAGAACAACAGATGAGCTTGCTGCTCGGCCTCATTCGTAAGTCAATGAAGGTCTTTGCGGAGTGCATGATACTCGGCCGGGGTGAACCTCTGACTAGGTGGCATCATAGATGGTCCTGCACCGTCGGGGCGCTGCATAAAGTGGTCGTGGAGTCGCTCCCATATGTAGCGATCCATGGTCGGCGTAGCCGATGCCGCGTATGGGTTCTCGGGGTGCAGTGGTATCTGAAGAGGTGTAGCTCTAGCTGGGTCGGGAGTCGTCTGTCCCATCATCCGATCTGGTAGTCGACCGGGAAGTGTGACCTGCTTACGAGCAGTCAATCTGACGCGCAGTCCTCGCTGCTGTGGAGCTGCGGCAGGACCGGTGGTGCGGCTGGTAGAACAGACCTCGGACGGGACGTACCGTGGCTGGTAGTGAAAGCCATAGAGCTCTCCTCCAATGGATCGGTTGTCATGCTGAGCTCCCGATGTTGTGAAGTCATCCGAGACGTCGTTCGAGTACACGGCCCGTGAGTGAGAATGTGACGATCGAGACATGTCGTAACTGCGAATAAACAGTACGAGTAAGTATGGGGGAAAATGTAATATGACAGTGCATGTTCGAGTCAGTCACGTGAAAATCGGGAATCAGTGGGACCGATAACTTTTGACTCGAAAACCTTTAACAATAGCAATTACGTTCCGCTCTTGCATAATTTATTTTAAACTAGGCCTAGTTGATCAAGTTACGCGTAGTTAGTAACAAACTATGCATTTACGGATTTAATCTATAGAGTTTAAAAGCTCGTGAAATGATTTTCGAAAAGCCTTGGTTATAGTTTGGTTTTGTTTCAAAATTTTGAAAAACCGTATTCACTATAACCTGTGCTCTGATACAAAGTCTTTCACATCCCGCTAAAGCGGAAACACGAGATGTGAAGAGCAAAGATATCGTTACACGAGATATAATAAAATATGTACGATTTTCAAGTCATTAAAATAAGTAAAGTGTTTACAAGTTCAAAGATAACCAAGTGTTTTAGCATTTCATTACAAACAAAATACATATGTAAAGACTTCATGAAATATCCCGAAGTAACAAATATGGTCTTCCCGATTCTTGATTACGTGACTTGCCTGACCCGAGACCAAATGAATGCACTTCAAGTCCTTACACTGCATTTCCTGAAAACATGAGAAAAAGTGTCAACTACAAAAAGTAGTAAGTGAGATACAATTTTCAAGTCCTTGACTAAAAATGGTTTCGACAAAGTATATAAATACTTGAAAAGATGTTTTTCGGCTCCGTATATATATATATATTCACGTGTAAGGTTATTGTTTTCGGCTCCGTATATCTCTATATATACGTACAAGGATATACGTATAAAGTAATAATTGTTGTATAATAAGTAGTGACCTCTTGACATAATATAGCTGTAAGTGTTCACACTAAACCGATTAACCGACCATGAGGCCCCTTTCCTCTCACTATCTACGAGGAGCAACAAATGGCTAGTAATATGTACCTAGGTTGCCACCTATGTAAGTGACGGTCCTTCCCTAAGTATCGATACCCATATATTAAAAGGCTTAAACAAGCTACTAGTGTGTGGTGAAACGTGGACACTAATTTTAAAACTGATAGTAGGCACTTACGGTATGGCTATATTCCTATCAAGAGTCAATAAAGATGCCGAATACGTGGCGTTTAAAAGACATAAAATCAATCATTAAGTTCATAAATGTATCAAGTAAAAACATACGCATATAAGTTCATAACGTATTTGTTTCTCATGTTTCCCCCAAAAGAAGTAAAAAACAAACCTTCGCATCTCCGGTGAGAGACGAAGGGAACAACCTGAGTTTGACACTGTCGCTTTTACCTTGACCATATTTGAACATCTCACAAAGCTCGTTGAATT
>CAJVGC010000432.1:18498583-18551401 GCA_910822075.1 Senecio squalidus | reverse complement strand
CACGATACGGATTCATACGTAAGAAAATGATTCAACACAGTACAAGATTCACAAGACAAGGTAATAATAGATAATAATAAATGCAACTTCATTCATTAACATAAAGAGTTGAGTACAAGGTTCAAAATAGGAGAAGTACGGTACAATACATAAAGAAATAAAGAAAATGGCGCGAAGCTGTGTACATGGAAAATTACAACTCGGCCTACAGTACAATAATAAGAGAAATGAACTAATGGCGTTTCTCGAAGAACATCTTGGCAGCAATAACCGCCAACAAGGTCCCCATGACCAAGCAAACTCCTACCAAGCGTTGCACCGTACGAGCCGTGGCCTGAACCACAGAGAGGTGACGCAACGCTTGTTCCGACAACCTCCGCGCGGCGTCGGAAACCTCGCAAAGGAGCTGCCCTTGGTGCTGGGCGTCCTCTGAAAGTCCCCTAACCTCGCGATGGAGGTGCAGGAAGGCGGCAGGAGGGGGTAGCTGTGGGGTAGGCGGCATCCTCTGCCTGGCTGCCTCAGCGTCTCGAGCCCGCTGCATCTCCTCTCGCTCGAGCTGTCGCTCCCACGAGTAGTGATCCAGCATCGAGTTGCGCGGAGCCTCGGGAGGTGGGCGCCCGAATGGGAAATGGGGTGGCGCAGGCCTGGACGGGCCGTCCTGCTGCGCTGCCATCCTATCGGGTAGCCGTCCCGGAAGGATTACCTGCTTACGTGCCGTCGTAACGACACGCGGTCCACGGCGCTGTGGTGGCGCGGCAACGGGGGCCGGGGAGGTGGTAAAACCGACCTCGGGCTTGACCCGATGCTGCTGGACACAGCCATGGAGGTATCCTCCGTGGGGTCCGTGGTCTGGTGTCGGAGGCTTTCCGAGGCGGTATGGCCCTCGGAAGGCTCGTGAGAGGACGCGGCTCTCGGTTGGGATCGTGACTGAGATCGTGAGGGAGATCGCGAACGTGATGATTGAGACATGACGGATCTGCGACGTAAAAAGTTTCGTAAGTACATGAGCATGATAATGCTAAAGGAAATAAGTAAGGAATGCAGGTAAGGGTCGATCACGTGAGGTTGGGAATAGTAAGACCGGGAATTTTTCGACTCAAAACCGTTTATCTTTAGAAATTACGTTTCGTCCTTGCATAAGTCATTTTGAACTAGGCAGGGGTGATCAGGCCATGCGTAGTTAAAAACAATCATGCAATCGCAAAATTAATTCACTAAAGTTTTGAACCCATAATGATTTTCCGAAAAGCCTTGGTTATAGTTTGGTTTCAAAAACTTTTTGGAAATTTCTAAAACCGTTTTCACTACAACCTGTGCTCTGATACCAAGTCTGTCACACCCCGCTAAAGCGGAAACACGGAATGTGAGAGCTGGAATATCATTACACGGTCATAAGCAAATATAAACGATTCAAGTCATTTCAATTAAAATAAAATAGTTCAAGTTTCAACATTTAAAAACAACCAAGTAGTTCACGATTTAACTTAAAGTACAAATACAAGTTTCAAATAAAATTCCCAAAATAGAAAGGTCTTTTCCCAATGAGCGCCTCACGTAACCACAATGACCCTTCCTTGCCATGCATTCCATACACTTACATTAATTTCCTGAAACATAAGATAAAGTGTCAACTACATAAAGTAGTGAGTGAGTTACAGTTTAGAGTTTCGAGAAAAGTTTCCAAAAATAGTAAGTTGCAAAAGAATAAGATGACGTCTTAAGTAAAAGGAACGGAACAACGTTAGAACGTACATGTAAATAGTAAAAGGTTTGAATGTACACAAGTAAGTTACATAAATAAAACTCGTATAAATAAAGTTGTAGCGGAATCCAGGCGCTAAAAAGGTGTATGCGTAGAGAGTATGTGTTTAACTAAATAGTAACTCGTATCAATCACTTGGCATAATATAAGTAGTAAGTATACACTAAACCGATTGTGTGGTCCTGAACTAGCCCAAAAATGTTTAATTGATTGAACGTTTGAACTTAGCAATATGTACTTGGGACGCTAACCCTGAGTAAGGAGTGACCCCTCCTAAGTATCGATACCCATATGACTAACGGCTGTCGCTAATAGTGTATAAAAGTACTTGAACCAAAACGGGCAAATGAACAAAGTTTCCAAAAGTTGCAATAAGTTCTTACGGGCTTATATCTTCATCAAGGATTGGTCGCTAACAAGTATCCTAAATTTAGTTAACCCGCTAAGGCATCAACACGTATACGCATAATAGTACACAAGTTTCCAAGTTTCCAAAGTTCAAAGTTTCATAAAAGTTTCAATAAAGTTTCGTACAAGTTTCCAAAGTTTACGAGTTTCACAAGTTAAAGTGTTTCAAGTTTCCAAAGTTACGAGTTTCATAAGTTTAAAATGTTTCAAAGTTTCCAAAGTTTCGCACAAGTTTCCAAAAGTTTCAATAAAGTATCAAAAGTACCAAGTTTCCAATTGTTTCAATAATTCGCAAATAGTGTTAAAAGTTACAAAGTATGTGATCTTATGTTTCCCCCAAATAATGTTTAAAAGTACTAAAGTAAAACAAAGTGGGGTTGTAACTCACGGTTTGCGAAGGTAAAAAGGTATGAACTAGCACAAAAGAAGCTGAACGCGTCGGGAATCACAAACGACCTAGAACACCGGAAAGTTGCACAAGTTTTATTAGTATAATTGAGTTATGTTAAGTTCCAATTTAACATTTTAAATCTCATTTGTTATATACTTAGATTCTGTCCCAAAAGATTATTACGGAAAAATTTATAAGATTCATGTGTTCGTGTACGTTTTATAGTCCGATAAGTCCAAAAAGTGTCAAAGTTCAAAGTCAAAGTGTATCAGTCTCGAAGTTATTATGTTACTGAATTTGAAATGTATCTTACGGTGAAATTTGGGCAGCGCTTCCGCGCAATAAAAATTATGTCCATTTTCGAAACACTTTCCCGCTTTAAAATACACAATACAACGATTTAAACAATAATACACAAGTTTCAAATTCTCAATCATTCTCAAAAATTCCTTTGTCCAAAACAGTAAGCTTTTCAAAAGTAATTAATCTGTGATACTTATTTTAGCTTATTTTTATGTTTACGGGCTTTAAAACGATAAATGTCACAAACAGCACTATTCAGGCGGCGGCTGGAGGTATTCAGCCGCCGGCTGGACTTTAGCCGTCGGCTGGAATCCTTCAGCCGCCGGCCAAAAGCCTTCGGCCAGTTTCAACATTACGTTATTTTCCGATTTTAAGCTTGTTTAACAGTTAGATTCGACATGCAAACTGTTATAACTCAAATGTAGGTGTTTTTAAAGTAAAATCACTATTTTCTTTTAGATTTACATGTTAAAAATATGGATCTATCATAAAAACTCGTTTTTAATCAAGAAAACGTTTTAAATCTTTATAAAAACATATTTCCAGGTTTTAGATCTTACATGCAAGTAAAGATTTTAGTAAAAAGAGTAGAGTAAAAGAGTTCTACCGAAGAGAAAGGCAAGGAGACGATTTGGATGAGTTTCTAGCTCCAAATCTTCTTGAAAACCCGATTTAAACCTTTCCTTTTGCTACCCTTTACTCTTGGAACGATTTGTATAAGTTTGATGGTCGATTTGTGTATGTTTATGGACTGTTTTAAGGTGCAATATTTCTGTTTTTGTGTTTAAGTTCTTGAGAAAAAGAAAAGAGTTTGAGAGAGAATAGAGGTGTGTGTGTGTTTTGTGTTTGTTTGAATGAATTTGAAAATAGGAGTGAACCAAAGGGGTGTTTACTGGCCTTGGGAGCCTCAAATGGCAGTAAATTATGCCCATTCCCGAGCCAAAATGGTTGGTCCAATGACATTTCATGCAAAAGTGAGTCATCATCCAGCTGGACAGCGGGATTCAGCCGCCGACTGAATATATTCAGCCGCCGGCTGGATTGAAAAATCCAGCTTTTTGACGTTTTCAGTTTTCCGTTATAATTAGTTAAGGACTAGAATCTTTTTGGTTTCCGTTATGAACTTAGTCAAGTTCTTGTATTGTTTATTGGTGTTAGGATTTATAGTTTGATTCCGACTTTTGGTTCCGACAATAAAAGACACAATAAGTATGAACCCGAACAATATGAACACGATAAAGAGTAACTAGAGATTCGAACCGATTAAGTAACTGAGAATCACCTGAAATTTAGACGGTTGTCACATCAGTCGCTCCGCCTGAACGTTTTCGAACTGGAGGCGGTGCATACCTGCAAGCATCTGATCCTGAAAGTCCCTCTGTGTCAGAACCGGTAGCCTCTGGGGTGGAACTGGAACATCCTCAACTGGACCGGGAACAGCCAAACGGTCACCAGCTGGGTGAAGAATATCTGCTCTTGCCAGGTCGGACTGAGTGATGACCTTGCACTTAACCGGAGGGGAACACTGCAGGATGTTAACATTAGTGCATAGCCCAGAGATCGTGCAATGCGGGTGATGAAGTGCCCACCTGCCATCTTTCTCGTCGCCGTCTGCCCCGCCCCCTTTGTTGCCATGTACCTAGCCAATGTCCAAGGGACATTAACGAACCGTGTGGGATCGCGGAAGCCGAAATTCTGAAGTAGCCACAAATCCTCCGTGTAGCACTTATCGTGTTGAGTGTTCCTGTGGAGGAAAGAGTATGAAATGAGCTTGTGCAGGATCCGAAGAACCGGGTCCTGAATATCCTTTGCACGGCTGGAGTTTGAATGATGTTCCATTAGCCCTGAAAGTGCATACCAAGCCTCGTTGGCCCCAAAACCCCTAGAGTCAGTCTCCGCATCCGATAGATATGCAGCTATAAAAGCTTCATTTCCTGCTTCAGCATTAGTACACAAACCGGTCAGTCTCCCAAACTCGACAACACTAACCTGGTGTTCCGCTCCTCCCAAGAGGAAAGATATCAAGGGTGCAGTGATAAAGGTTTCGTTGGTAAATTCCATTGAAACCTTTAGCGAACAGTAAAATTCCAACACCCATTCTCGGAACGCCGGTTCATCGGTTTTCCAAGCTCTCCCCCAGATAGGTATATCAAGCTGCGCGGAGAGGCTGCGGGTGATCAAGAAACCACTCAAATCAACATGGATCCGGGTTAGGAAGTCCCAGTCCATGGTACGGGGGGCTGCAACATCGCGACCCCGTAATTCAGCTAGCTTATTGTTCAGCTTGAGCTTACGGTCGGGTGAACAACCGGCCCATTGCAACCACGGATGGCGTTCAGGTGCCATAATTGCAGCATTCAATGTGGCTCGAGGTTGTGCCCGAGGTCTCCTGCTGCCTCCGGCTCCCTCTACAGCGGCTCTCTTTCCCTACACAACACAAAGTCAACAAAAACAGCGAGTTACACGTTAAACACACGAAAAAGAAACGACCAGCAGCTGAAAACTGGGTCGGTGTCGCCCACAGAGGGGCTGTGCTGCGCACCGACCTGTTCGACCCGCCAAAAGTCCCTCTAAATCGGTCGAAATCCAACAATAACACCCCAATTAAGTTTAATTCAACACTACTAGCCTAATCCTACAATCAATTTGGTGTTTTAAGGTCGAATTTAAGAAACCCTAGGATTTTCCCCAATTTGATTTAACCTAAGAAAACGAAAATTGAAAGAATTAAAGTAGTTAGGGTGAAGAATCATACCTTTCTTTGCATGTTTAGTGAATTAAACGAGTGAAAATGGACAAGAATCGTGAGGTGTGTGCTGTGTTTATGTTCTCGCGGCGCTGCTATGTTATATGTGTGTGTGTGCTGTGAGAAATAAAAGAAAGAAGATATAACCTGGACAGTCGGTGCGTCGCACAGGAGGGGGTGCGGCGCACCACCTGTTTTTTTTGTTTTTTTTTTTTTCGATTTTTTTGTAGTTTTCGGTGGTTTTCTTGGTACCTAACTAAATAAAACTGCAAAATAAAACGTTAAAAATTCCTAAAAAGAATAAAACATAAAAATAATGAAATAAGAAAAACAAACTCGGGTTGCCTCCCGAGAAGCGCTAATTTTTCGAGCGAGTCGTTAGCTTGACTCGATTTGCTGCGTAATCTGTTGTTGATGGCATAAAAACCATCCTCGATCAGCATTCCATTTTCCTCATCTTCTTCGTGGTATAACTTGACCCGTTGTCCTGAGACGATGAAGGAATCTCCCTTTTCCTTCCATAACTCAACATAACCCGAGGCAAATGCGCGTTTTACGGTGTATGGCCCTGTCCACTTTGATCGTAATTTTGGAGCTTTGAATTTGTACTTCGACTGGAAGAGAAGTACTTTATCGCCCTCCTTGAATTCTTTCCTACGAATTTTCCGATCGTGAAATTCCTTTGTGCGTTCCTTGTAAAGTCGGGAACTTTCGTAGGCCTGCAACCGTAACTCGTCCATTTCGTGGAGTTGTAAGAACCGCATATCTCCCGCTAAATCCATATCAATGTTGCAGTTCTTCAAAGCCCAGTATGCCTTATGCTCGATTTCAACCGGAAGGTGACATGTTTTCCCGTAGAGTAGTCGATACGGGGTGGTTCCAATTGGCGTTTTATACGCCGTCCTGAATGCCCACAATGCGTCTTCCAACTTCCTTGACCATATATTTGGATTGTTATTGACCGTCTTTTCCAAAATTCTCTTAATTGCTCGGTTTGTATTTTCCACTTGCCCGCTCGTTTGAGGATGATACGAAGTCGCAAACCGGTGATTTACTCCATATCGTTTCAAAACTTTTGCAAGCTGAGCATTGGCGAAGTGGCTTCCTCGATCGCTGATTAATGCCTTTGGCACTCCAAACCTGCAAAACAAATTTTTAAGAAATTCAACAACCACGTAAGCATTGTTAGTAGGTAATGCTTTAGCCTCGACCCATTTAGAAACATAATCCACATCAACTAAAATGTAAACATTTCTATTTGAAGGTTTAAATGGTCCCATGAAGTCGATTCCCCAAATATCAAAAACTTCACAAACTTGGATCCCTTGCTGTGGCATTTCGTCTCACTTGGTGATGTTTCCTTGGCGTTGACACGCGTCATAGGTGCTCACGAGTGTATAGGCCTCCTTGAAGATTGTTGGCCAGTAGAAACCTGCATCAAAAACCTTTTTGCCAGTTACCTTCGGTCCGTAATGTCCTCCGGTGGGTCCATGATGGCATTCGTCCAAAATCCTCCGAGTTTCTCCTCCGTATACACATCTGCGCACCATTCCATCAGCACATCTACGAAATAAGTATGGTGCGTCCCAGTAGTAGTATTTAGCCTCCGAGATCAATTTCTTTTTCTGTTGATAGGTTAGGCTTTTGTTGACAATTTTTCCGGATAAATAGTTCGCAATATCGGCGAACCATGGAGCATCACTGTCCGTTTTGCTAATACAGGCCAACATTTCCCCCGGAAATGCGTCATCTATTTCCCCTTCCTTCAACTCCCCCAAACTTGCGTTCTCCAATCTGCTCAAATGATCTGCTGCTACATTTTCAGCTCCTTTCTTGTCCTTAATCTCGATGTCAAATTCCTGCAACAATAAAATCCAACGAATTAATCTAGGTTTAGCATCTAATTTAGAAAATAAGAATTTTAAAGCAGAATGGTCCATGAAAACAATTGTTTTGCTCAACACTAAGTATGAGCGGAATTTGTCAAAAGCAAATACTACAGCCAAAAGTTCCTTTTCCGTAGTGGTATAATTCTGTTGGGCTTCGTTCAGTGTTTTGCTGGCGAAGTGGATAGGTCGAAAATGTTTGTCGATCCGTTGCCCCAAAACAGCTCCCACTTCGAAATTACTGGCGTCACACATTAGTTCGAAAGGCTGAGACCAATCCGGTGCTACCAAAATGGGTGTATTGGTGATCCTCTCCTTGAGTAACTCGAAAGCTTGTAAACACTCCTCCGAGAAATTGAAAGCTACCTCCTTCTCTAATAATTTCGTCATAGGCCGAGTAATCTTCGAGAAATCCTTGATAAACCTTCTGTAGAATCCCGCATGTCCCAAAAAACTCCGAATTGCTTTCTCGTTCGTTGGTGGTGGTAGTTTGGCGATGACCTCGATCTTTGCTTTGTCTACCTCTGTCCCATCTTTTAAAATTTTGTGTCCCAGTACAATTCCCTCTCGAACCATGAAGTGGCATTTCTCCCAGTTTAGGACCAAGTTAGCTTCCTCGCACCTTCCCAACATCTGATCCAAATTCTTCAAGCAATCATCGAATGAATCTCCAAAAACTGAAAAGTCATCCATGAACACCTCCATTGTTTTCTCCACCATGTCCTGAAAAATGGCTAGCATACACCGTTGAAAAGTGGCTGGTGCATTGCATAGACCAAATGGCATCCTCCGATAGGCGTAGGTTCCGAACGGGCATGTCAGGGTGGTCTTTTCCTGATCTTCGGGAGCAATAGGTATCTGAAAATACCCCGAAAACCCATCCAAGAAGCAGTAGAACTCATTTCCTGCTAGTCTCTCGATCATTTGGTCCATGAACGGTAGTGGAAAATGGTCCTTCTTGGTGGCTTCGTTTAGCTTGCGGTAGTCGATGCAAACTCTCCATCCTGTGACTGTCCTTGTTGGCACAAGTTCGTTCTTGTCATTCATTACTATAGTCATACCTCCTTTCTTTGGAACACAGTGAATTGGACTCACCCACGGACTATCTGAGATTGGGTAAATAATTCCTGCATCCAACAACTTAACAACTTCCTTTTTAACGACATCTGTCATATTCGGATTTAGCCTCCGTTGTCTTTGAACAACGGGTTTTATGTTATCGAGAAAATTTATTTTATGTTTGCAAAATTCGGGGCTAATTCCGGGTATGTCAGATATACGCCAAGCAAAGGCCTTTTTATGACCTTTAAGGACTGTCAATAATCTAGCTTTTTCGTCACCCGAAAGTGATGACGAAATAACAACTGGTAATAAATTAGTACCTTCAAGAAAAGCATACTCTAAATGTACCGGTAATTGTTTCAGCTCCAAGTCGGTAGGTGGTTCTTCAATTGAAGACTTGATCCTCATGCTTTGATTCAGCTTCAGTTCCTCCTTAACTTCAATCTCTACTTCCTCGATTTTCTCGTCCTTCAGTTCTTCCTCCAAGCTAGTTTCTATCTCGAGAATTTCCTGCCAATCTAAATCATCAAACAAATCAATTCGAAAACAAGTTTCATCAGTAGAATAAGAATGGGTCATGGCTCTATCTAATGTAAAGACAATTCTTTCTTCCCCAACCCCCAATGAAATTTGCCCATTTTTCACACGAATAATTGCGTCAGCTGTGTTTAGGAATGGTCGTCCAAGGATAAGTGGAACCGTGACATCTTCATCCATCTCTAAAATCACAAAATCAACAGGGAAGGTAAATTTTCCTACATTTACTAGCATGTTTTCAGCAATTCCTAACGGGTATTGGAATGATCGGTCGGCTAGGCGTATACTCATCCTAGTGGGTTTTAACACTCCTAGGGCAAGTTTAGCATATAGTGAATAAGGCATTAAGTTTATGCTAGCTCCTAAATCCGCCAATGCACTGCAACTGTAAGTATTGATGAAGTTACACTTGATAAGGAAACTCCCTGGATCATCTAACTTCGGTGGTACCGTGTTCTTCACCAAAGCTGAGCATTCGGTGTTTAAGAATGCGGCTTGCTCCTCCGATGGCTTTCCCTTGTTCGTGACCAGCTCCTTGATGAATTTAGCGTAATTTGGCATCCCTGCAATTAAATCAACAAGAGGAACATTAATATTAACGGATTTAATCATGTCACAGAATTTACCGTACTGCTCTCGCATTCTTGCTTTTCGTAATCGTTGAGGATATGGGATATGTGGCTTATAAGCTTTTATTGGTACTTCCTCCACTGGTTCAGGTCTTTTGGCCTTGGACTGAACTGGTGGTGCCTCGTCCTCATCGTCCTCGATCTCGAAATCATCAAGAATTGGTTCAGCAGCTTGGTGCTACGCACCACTTCCTTGGTGCTGCGCACCGTAGTATTTTTCTGGGTCAGAAGCTTGGTGCTGCGCACCGGGGTGTTTTTCTGTTTCTATGCGTCGCACAGAGGATTGGTGATGCGCACTATCTGACTATTTTTCTCCATTTTCGTTTCGATCTCCTCCGTAAGCATGTCCCGAGCGTGTAGTGATTGCATTCACATGTTCATCTCTGTGTTTTGGACAGGTTGGCATTCCTTCGCTTCTTCCAGGATGTTGATATTTTGGTGTTTGATTGTTGGAAGTGTTTCCTTGGTTTTGTTGTCATGGATTTGGTTGCGTATTACTCGGTAATGAGCCCGATGGTCGATTTGAATTCCGCTCGTTTATCCTATCGATCCGTCTCTCTAAGTCTTGAAGTGCTGCCTGCTGATTTCTTTGTCCTTGCTCGATGTGATCATTCAAAACTTTTAATTGGTTACCAAATGCGTCATTCTTCGAGGTTTGGGTGTGGATGAACGATTTCATAAGATCTTTTAGGCTTTGATCTTCGTCTTCGTTCTTCGGTGGATCGTATCTTTGTCGTGGTGGGGATCGTATATTATTCCTTTGCCATCCGTTGTCTCGATTGTCACCACAGTTGTAATTACCTCCGCGGTTTTGCCAATTCGTCCCTCGATTAGGATAACCATACTGTGCGTAGTTGGCATCCTCCACTTGTCGATCACACTCACTAGCGTAGTGAGGTCCTCCGCATCCTTCACATCCATTCTTCATTAAGTGCATGTCTCTTTCGATTCTTCCGATGCGTTTATCAATCCTATCCGCCATAGATTTGACTTCCTTCACGACCGAAGATGTTTCATTACTACTTTCAACTTGAGCTACTTGACTTCGGTGTTTTCGCCCTCTACCGTCGTCTCGATATTCCCTGGATAGGCTTATGACTAGCTTGTCCTCCATTAAGTTGTATGCTTCATTAGTGGTCTTGTACATGAAATCCCCTCCTCCAGCTAAATCCAATTCGTTTTGTGACTCTTTGGTTAATCCATAGAAGAAAATCTCGATGATGTTTTCCTTGCCCAGACCATGACCATAACAACTTCTCAGCATCTCTTTTAGTCTAGCCCATGCTTCAGTAGATGTTTCTCCATCTTCTTGTCGAAATCCCCTAATATCTCGTAGTAATTTCCTACCCAAGGCGGGTGGGGAAAAATCTTTTGATGAAGGTCTGCGCATTTGTGTCCATGTTGTGATTGAATTTTCATTAAGCTCCTCGAACCAAACCTTCGCATCTCCGGTGAGAGACGAAGGGAACAACCTGAGTTTGACACTGTCGCTTTTACCTTGACCATATTTGAACATCTCACAAAGCTCGTTGAATTTGGCTATGTGTTTATGCGGATCTGAATTGTATCGTCCATCGAAAGTATTGTCTTGGATCATCTTGAGATGATGACCCTTGACAACAAAATCATCACCCAAGTCCGGGGTGGTGATTGCCGACCCTCGGGTGGGTGACACTTCTACAGTTGCGGCCCGTCGGTGGATTGGCATGTCCAAAGGATCCATAGCTGGTTGCGGTTCCGGTTTGTCTTCACAAATTAGTTCTTCGACCTCTGATTCTGAATCGCTTCCTCCTCCTTCTGAAGATGAGATATCTTCGAATTTGACTGGTGAGACTTGATCAAAACCTGGTGGTGTCTGAACTAATAAGTTTCCTCTCCTCTTGCCTCGCTTCTTCGATACTCCTGGATTTGACTTTGGACTCGCGAGTGGTAATCCCGATGCCCTTGTGCTCATCAACTTCCTGAAAATACCTGAAAAAGATAGAAAACAAGAAAAGCGTAAAACGTACCGGTGTAATGACAATTAAAAGTAACTTCTAAGTAAATAAATACTCAAAAGGATCGTATCACAAATTCGAAACAAAAAACGAAAAATCAGTCCGCGGCAGCGGCGCCGAAAACTTGATGTGTAAAATCTAGTCTTAATTTAAACCTACTATTTCACGCAATTACACACTTATAGGCAGTGTACCTATTCGTATGTAATATAGTTTAAAAGCAAGTATAGGTTCGTTCGCAGGGACTAATATTGTTTTTAAATTCCGAATTAATAATACTATTTGTTTTTGGGGGTTCTTATTATCGTAACAAAAAGATTAATTGATTAAAGATTGCAAGTAATTAATTAAAAGTGATTAATTAAAATCGAGTGAGAAAGTAATTAAGATTATCAAATAATGGAGAGAATACACTTGTTTGACACTTCACTTGTTTTCCGTTTAAGTTTACAAAATTGATTAAATATTAAACTTCTAAAATATAGTAAAAGTCCTCTCGAATCTTTTATTAACTTTAACTACCTCTAATTATACCGTTCCTCTCGAATACAGTTGTAATTATTAATAGTTAAGCATTAAGTAACAAGTCCATTTTTAGTGATTTAATCTTAAAGAGTTTCCTCTCGAATAACTCCTCTAAATACTAAGTCCTTCCGAATCTTAACAAATAGACTTACTCAATTAAGTTTAATTACCTACGTTGTTATTACTAAGTCCTCTCGAATCCTAGTAATTTTAAACCGATTATAGACCGACCGATTATTTCATATAAATTACTTAACCTATCTAGATTCCTCTCGAATACCTAGAATGTTGATTAACTAATTAATATATAAACAACTTGATGATAATATGTTAAAACTTAAGCAAATAAGGATCACCGATTAAACACAAAAACCTAAATAATCAATAATGAAAACTCAAACTTCAAACAAGATCCGTTAATCAAACAAGCGTAAAAAGAGTTTAGCTACGCATTATTAGGTCTAAAACAGCAAATAAAGTAGTAGAAAACATTCTGGAAAATCAGTATTAAAAAGGAGAAAAGCAAACTAAGAATTCTTCAAACGAGTCGTGACCGAATATTACGAATAACGAACTTCCTAGCCTTAATTCCTGCCTCCAAACGTGAATTCCAGCTCCAGAACTTGAGAATGATAATTGATAATTAATCTGGCCGAATTGAGCTGGTATTTATAGGCAAAAGTCAAGAGGAAAACGTATTCGACTCAAACTCGAAAACTTGCTGAAAATCAGCCAGTGCGCCGCACCGTGTACAAAATCCGTGTCCAAAACCAATACAAATGCTCGGTGCGCAACACCCTCTTCATCCCGCGTCGCACTGATGCATTTTGTACTAGTATTCCGTCATTTAAGTCCATTTCTTCCTTCTTTTCCACTTTCCGATCATGTAAACCTGTAAAATAGATAAAAACACTTTTCCACACGATTAAATGTAAAAACCTATCCTATCCATCATGTTTACTATGAAATGTGACCAAATATCGCATATAAATAGTTATATAAATATGCGATATCAGTCCACGATTAATAATAGTACGTTATATTATTAGCTCGTTTTTAAGGTGTTATAATTTGGTCTAACGGAATTTGGGCAGCGCTTCCGCGCCATAAAATTTATGTCCAAAATTACAACACTTTCCCGCTCAATTCGTAACATTTAGTGACAATATATAACGACATGGTAATTTAGTCATCTAATCTCAACAACTTATCATTCATGTTCCACACTTTATATTGTTTCATTAACATTCTGTTAACACATTTTATTAACTGTAAAAATATCATACGTTCGTTAATCTTTACCGTTAATACGTTAAAATACCAATTTTGTGTTAACAGCGAGATCCAGACGACGACTGAAATTATTCAGCCGGCGGCTGAACAATTTCAGCCGCCGGCTGAACGACCGTAACCTTACATTTTTATAAACGATATTTAAGTATTTTTATGTTGTAAAACTTACATATTTATGGTGGATTTAAACATGCAACTGGTAAAACATGAAAAGTATTTATAAATATTCTCAAATAACAACTTTATGTATAAAGATTTCAACAGAAATAGAGCGGTTTCGGGCTCAATGATATATAAACTAGTAAAGATATGCGTATAAAGTAACAATGATTGTATAAAGACATTAACCTCTTGACATAATATAATTGTAAGTGTTCACAACTAAACCAATTAACCGACCGTGGGGCCCCTTACCCCGCACTATCTACGAGGAGTATAGAACTAGAATATGTACTTAGACTGCCATCTAAGTAAGGAACGGTCAATTCCTAAGTATGGATACCCATATACTAGACGGCTTCGCAAAAGCTAATAGTGTGTAATGAAATTCGGACACTAATTTAATTTAAAACTGATAGTAGGCATTTACGCAAGGCTATATTCCTATCAAGAGTCAATAGAGATGCCGAATCAGCGGCGTTAAAAAGACGTACAATCAATCCATAGTTCATGAATGTATCAAGTAAAAGACATACGCATATAAGTAGTAAAAAGTTTGATTCTCATGTTTCCCCTAAAAGATGTACAAAATAGTAATAAAAGAGAGGATGTAACTCACTCACTATTTTTTGTAGTTGACACTTTTTCTCATGTTTTCAGGAAACGCAGTGTAAGGACTTGCAGTGCATATCTTTTGGGCTCGGGTCAGGCAAGTCACGTAATTCAAGAATCAGGAGAAGACCTTATTTAATATTTTGGGAATGTCTTTTAAAGTCTTTGCATATGTTATTTTGGTTGTAATGCATTTGCTCAAAATACTTGGTTATTTTTCAAACTATGTAAACGCGGTTATTATTTTAATGACTTGAAAATCGTACGTATTTTATTATATCTCGTGTAATGATATCTTTGCTCTTCACATCCTGTGTTTCCGCTTTAGCGGGGTGTGACACGTAATTTTGAAACAGTTGCGTCAAGGTAAGTTAGGGTAAGTTGCGATTGTGTGTTAAATGTAACATGTCAAGACAAATAATTTTGTTGAGGACGACTCGGGTCGACCTAAACCACTTTTACCCCAACTTATTATATGTTAATTACTAATTAGTATGTCTATCAATCTGTTCTTTTTTCTTTCTTTTTATAAAATTGATTTTGGGGTTTATCCATTAAAGTTAAACTTTGGGCATTTTTAAACCCGTAGCTAATTCGTCTTTGATTTTACGTCTTTGACTAGTTAGAGATTACGCATAACATGAATTAACTCATTCGTAAGATTATATTTGTGTGTTTACCCGTGATTGAAGCGAAGACCTACTCAAGTGAAGATGGGTGTCAGAGCATGAAGATGGATGATTGTTCTTTTTTTATTATGGCTATAAAATGCAGTTATAATGTACTACATATATCTAGTAATATTCTTTTATGTTATTACGAGTCTATCAGTCAATAAAGTTACTTTTTTTATAAATTGCAACATTTAATCTATTTTAAATATTATTATTAATTAAATAATTTTCATTTTAATTTTTTACTTTTTACTTTTTGTGACTGACAGTCACTACCCATAAATTTAAATTTTCTGAAGACCCAACAATGACTTGACTGAACAGTCTGTCATTAAATCTTGCGCATCTTTTATAATTGAAATATTGAGTGAAAATAGACTTTTAGTGATGGCTCAATTAGTTACTGCTTTTTCTTCAATATGAGTAGACCAAAATGGCTTTAGTGACTTAATTTAGATTTTTTCTGATATTTTTTTCAGTAAGTAAAGTCATTTATCTTAGGGTGGTGATAGAGACACCCCCCAAAATTTGATTTTGGTTATCGACACCCCCCAAGGGTCAAATCGATACTTTAAATTATTTATTTTTTTTATTTTTTATTTTTTTTTAATTATTATTTCATTTGTTATATATTTATTTAAATAAATTATTAAACGAAAACTTTTATTTATTTAGTTTTCATTCCCACTATGAAGGTTACTTGAAAATTATGGACGTTGAATGGTTAGAACAAATTCTTCACTCTTTGAGTTTCCCATATGCGTGTCCTGCACCACAGCCGCATTGGATGCTAATGTCGGATACAGGGTTTATGATTGCTTCAAAGTTCGACGTAATAGTTAATTTTTTAAGTCCCCACGGCAGTATAACTTTTTTTCCGCTTTGGTCTGCTCCTCAGCATTTTTTAAGCATCACACTGGCACTCGTAAATGATAACCACTATGTCTCAGTGGAGTTACAAGGGGAATACCCAATGGCTCCGACTCATCCGCACTGGGTTTTGGGAAGATCTGACTGTGTTTCTGGATGGGAAACCCCATATGTTAATCGACAAAAAGTGTATCGTCAACTTAACCCTTCAACTTGTGATCCCGAAGGTGTTGATGTAGATGATTAGATAATCTAGTTTGTTATGTTCAATAACTTGTTATGTTTAATTATTTATGTATTTTGTTATGAGTAATGTTTATTTTATTACTATATTTATCTTAAATCTATATTTTTAATTTAAGATCTATATTTTTAATATTAATATAATAATAATAATAATAATAATAATAATAATAATAATAATAATAATAAATCAATGGGGGGTGAAGATAGAGAGGAGGGGGGGTGAGGTTATCCCTCCCCTTTATCTTATAGTGGTATTAAACTAAACTAATAATAAATCTAGTAAAGAGAATGCATTTTAGTTTCGGACAAACATATTTGAATATTGATTTAAAGTTAAATAATTTAAAAGTATACAATGAAAGTTTATAAGGTAGAAAGTAATAAAGATAAAAGTATGTTTGATATGTCACAAATGACATCTCTTCTAGGAAACATTTTATATTATATTTTCAAAATATGGTCATTGATATAATTAATTTATTTCTATTGTTTATTATCATTATAAAGTTTTACCTTTAAAAACGGGCGCTAAAGGACCTAAAAAAGAGTAGAAATGACATGAAATGGAGCATAGTGCATGAAGACTTAGTAGCGGGCGTCAAAAGCCCTTTTTCAACATATTGAAGACTCAAATACACTCATAAGACGTAGTCATTTCTCAGCATGCATGTATAGACGTAAACATGCATGGTCATACAAAATATGAGCTTATCGTTTAATGGTCTAGAATTTCCAAAAAGCTTCAGCTATTTAGAGAGAGTCGAGGGAAGCCCCTACGTCAACACAATGATGTGGATGTCTTAACAATGCTAGAAGAAGTCACTTCATCCATTCAAAACTCACTTAAACCCTACATACACTCGGATGTAACGTGGTCGGAAGGATAAAAGATATATGATCACTTTGTTGATTCAACGATGAATAACTGGAATAAATTACAACAATCACTATTCGTTGATTCCGAATAATACCGTATAATGACTAAAATCAAACAATTGATAAGCGTATCAAAGAGTTTTGATCATAAAAATTCTTAAGAAAATAATTAAGATGCCAAACTGATGTAGCGCGGTGGAAGGATAATTAATATACTAGATAAACTTCGTTGATTCTAGCAATGAATACCTGGAATGAATCACAAACAATCAAAATCCGTTGATTCAATAATGAATACTGTATAATGATTAAACCAAACAACTGATAAAATTATCAAAGAGTTTTGATTATTGATTTTAATGAAAAAAAGATAGTCGTCCCAATTCTTGCATCACACAAATATTAAATACCAACCCTAATTCAAGAAACGAAACAAAACAAATCCCTAAATTTTAAAAAGAATGCAAAAATAGTCCTTAAAACAAAAAAAAAAACTGCATCTCTGCTTCGACCGGCTACTGTGGCGCACAACTTCTCCGTTGTGTCGCAGTCAAGGCGTCTCACAAACAAAATTCGCGTCTGTACCCCCATTGTGGCGCACTCCTCCCTTATTGCGGCGCAGTGGCGGATATTGTGTCGCATCCATTTTACGATCTTCCAAACGCCTCGTAATCTTGTCATCGAGATTAACCGCATCATTCTCTCCCTCTTGAGAAAGACTCGACCTCGCGTCTTGGTTCAACTTCAATTTTCCCTTAATTTTTAGCATCCAAACTTGTAATTCGTGCATCAGCTTTCAACTCTTCAAAAATACTCAACCCCGAATCTTGATTGTCTTCATACCCAAATTATTTACCAATTTTGTGACAACCATAAACCCAACTTGATAATTTTTTCCGCTTAAAAAATTAATCAAACAATCTTTATTCATCTCAATCACGTCTATCTTTTTCAAATCTAATCAAATCATACGAATCTTGATAAATAATGTTTGAAAAATTAATACCTGACAAGCTTTGTAACATGACACTATCAGCATACAAAAATTCTCAATCTTTAGACTTGTCTATATCATCCATATTTGTATCATAAATCGAATATGATTGTTCCTCAAAAATATTTTCTTTTTCTTAGTTATCAGTATCATAAACTGGCAATGATTCTTCTTCAAACATGTATTCTTCATCTATGTCCCAAATAAGGTTATCATCCGTAACAATTACATCATCAGGATGATGTTGTAAATTAACAAACTTATTCAAAGGTGCAGTCAAAACTTTTACCTGATGTTGCAGTTTAGCGTTCAAAAAACGCGTGGTCAAAACTCCTACCTGATGTTGTAGTTCAACGTTCAAACTAAGTAAATCATTAATCTATTGACGTGGAGGCATGATCAGATCGTTCGTCTCTGAGTATCAACTGATACAGCGCGATGGAAGGATAAATAAGATACTAAACTCCGTTGATTCAACAATGAATAACCGGAATAAATCACAAACAATCATTATTCGTTGATTCCACAGAATACCGTATAATGATTAAACCAAACAATTGATAAAATTATCAAAGGGTTTTGATTATTGATTTCAATAAAAAAAAAAAAAAAAAAAAATAGTCGTCCCCATTCTTGCATCACACAAATATTAAATATCAATCCTAATTCAAGAAACAAAACAAACCCCTAAATTTAAAAAAGAATGCTAAAATAGTCCTTTAAACAAAAAAACTGCATCTCTGCTTCGACTAGCTACTGTGGCGCACAACTTCTCCGTTGTGTCGCAGTCAAGGCGTCTCACAAAAAACATTGGCGTTTGTACCCCCAGTGTGGCGCACTCCTCCCTTACGGCGGCACAGTGGCGGATATTGTGTCGCAACCATTTTACGATCTTCCAAACCCTCATAATCTTGTCCTCGATATTAACCGCATCACACTCCATAAACCAAAACTCCGGGTTTTTTACTCATTGCATTCTAAATATTAAAACAAGTCTTTTTCCAAAACTACAAAACAAATGAATCCGGCATTTAATAGTCATTTCTCAGTTCTATAAGTGGACCATCGGTCTCTTTCGGTTCTAAACCGAAAACCAGTTTTTCATATATTTTAGGATTGCAGACGTGACCAAGAAGCACGATTCGGGTCGTTATCGGTGAAAAAAAAAGGAAAAAAGAAAGAAAAAAAACATGCCCAGTTTTGGGTTTACTTTGTTTCTTGGATTTTTAACACCCCCCTACATAGAACAAGTAGAGTTGTTTTTTTCTTTTAACAATTTCTACTTTCTATCTCTTTATGAGTTTTGTTTTAAAAAATATTAATTTTGTAGAAAAATATAGTAAATAATCCTAAGGCCCCGTTTGGTTCGTAAAATCTGATGGAATTGGAGGGAATTGGAATTCAGAATTTCTGTTGCATCTTGTTTAGTTGGACAACTGAAGGCATTGGAATCTGTCAAAATTGCATCAGATTTCTTCCGTTGTGGAATTCCGAAATCCTTCCAGTTTCGAAAGGAATTTCAAGATTCCTGATTTCATGGAATCAAACAAGTTTACTAAAACTTGTTTCAAACGAAACTTTACACCATTATAATATAACCGCCAACTTTTTTCGTAGATATGTTCGACAATGTATTTGAAGTTTTAGCTTAAAATGTAAAATGATAGTACATAATAATTAAGAAAGATAAATTTAATTGTATTATAATCTCAATATATACTTTTATGAGCTACTTAAAACAACTTGTTTTTTTAGAAGTCTATATTTATTTTTGATAAGTTTCACAAAAAATGTCGACCAACCAAAGATATTAGATTAAGCCCTCATAAGTTTGTTATAAGTTTTTAACCAGAGTTATATTTATATATTTACAAATCGAACTGAATTATATGCAAAAATTGAAAACTGAATTCCGTTGAATTCTGTCAACCAAACAGGACAATTTTTTATCAATTCAGATTCTAATTCCTCAAATTCCAATTTTTTTGACAAATTTCAAATTCTTTTAAAAACATTATACGAACTAAACGGACCCTAACTGGTAAATAGTTTTAATATTTGGTATTTGGTTAATTTTTATAAGAAATAAGAATCTATTACTAGATTCTATACAGCTGTTGTACGTCATGTGTAGTTGTCCCCACGTCTATCATATCATCTCTTTAAGCCTTGTACGTTTCCCATATTTGAAACTTGTATTTGTGAATATAATTACAGCTATGAAGACACTACACGTGCGTCTTTTAGCGTGTACACCTGAAATCATAGCTTATCTTGTCTTGTTAAATTTGAGACATACAAAAATAAAATGATATTACGTTTATGTAACATTCCTGATTAAAAACAGGGCTACTTTCTCCGATCTAAAGTCATAAAATTCACAAGGTTCTACTTCATACCATTATTTTATAAAATTTTCGACCTATGTGAAACAAATGAATAATTTGGCTTAGAGGTTTATAGATCATTTGATATCAGAGTTCGCCAAGAAAAAAAAACCAACTTGTAACAAGAATAACTATGACTCGGTCCAAGTTCAATGATCTACCAAACATCAATATAGAGATTCACCCAATGTCATTCGAATATAAGTTTCTTTGTAATTTACCTAAACTTGGGGATTCTTTTAATAACCCACAAAAATTGAATGCCAATATTATCCGCTTTTACCTTTAAAAATTATCATAAAATGTAACAAAATATTCATTTCGTTAACATTATATGTATAAATTAACTTAAAATCTTATTAATTATTTAAATTTAATACTTTTAAAGATTTTATTTATAGATGTGTGTAACATATATATAATGACACCTAAATATACGAAAGAAAAAGAAAAGATTCCAAATCAGTTCAATATAAAAAAGGAAAAATATTTAACAAAATAAAGTTAAGTCTAATATATAATATTAACCGAATCAACATCAAAAAATATATTTTAAAAAATTCATTATATAAAATAACAATTCAAGAAAATTTATTTACATTCTTGTGCAATATTTCTTTTAATCATTTAAGTTTAAAGCAAAAATTCATCAAAGATCATAAATTTTTAAAGTAAACAAAAGACACTATCTTGGTAGTCAATTTCTTATAAATCTAGTAACTTAGATTTAAGTCAAAACTCATTTTTTATTTTATTTTTAAATTACTCTTTCTTCAAAACAGTTAATCATCATACAAAATAAATTACAAACTTACGATCATAGTATCATATTTAGACCAATGTTGTTTTATATTTTTTACGACTTTTATTTTTAATGTTTTCGTATAATTATTGAAATACTTAAGTTAAAATCACATTTGATTTTAACATCAATAAGTAAATTTTCAAAATAAAAAATAGATTATATATTAAATAAATTCTCTATACCCAAAAAGAAAAATATAATTTGAAAAGTTTTTTTTTTCGTGTTTTGGATAAATGCTAAAACTTGTACGATTATATCACATCTGACTGCAACATTAAATTAAGATTTAACGACCAACAAGTGTTATCTGATATATATAATTCAATTAAACAATAAAATAATTCTACTCAATTAACTATAATAGTCTGATTTTAATGTATATCATGTGTGATTTTATAATACATGTAAAAATTTAAAACTCATAATGAAATACCCCCTTCGTATCAAAAGAATTGTCATGTTTGACCTTTTTAAGTATTTTTTTTTTTTTAACTTTGAGTTTGAATAATTTTGTTTGTGATACATATTACTTGATTAAAATTATATCAATAAAATTACATTTAAAACTCAATCCATTTATATACTTTGTATCCATTAATATATAACACAAACAACATTATTTAAGATTAAAGATAATAAAATAAAATAAAATAAAAAACCCTTTGAAAAGTCAACTAAGACAATCTTTTTTGGGTGAGTAACAAACAAGATTTTAACACTAAATGTGTTTTTTAAAATACAATATTGGGCCTGACCATGGTGGCTCCCATTTAAAACGTAGAAGGGTTAGTAATCTGAATATTGACCAGACTTTGGATTATTCCACACCAAGATTTGATTTACAGATGGAGATCGATAAAGAAGCTTCCCACTTCACATCGATTAATTTAAATAACACCCCCCTTCCCTCGGTCAGTGAATGTTCTCATACGGATCCTAATATTCCTGAAATTGATTTTACTGTGGCGATTGGTAGGGCAGTTGGTTTCGAGGTCGACAGGGAAGATCCAGTCCTTCTGGAAGCCATGGGAGAAACAGGAGATAACAATAACCCTCAATGAATCTTATGACCCTTACTGTTGGTGATCAATCGGTTGGGGTGGCACCTCACTTTCTTGTCGACGGTAAATTTAATGTTGCCCTTATTCGTAAAAAACTGGAACGAGCTTTTCATTGGGTGTGTGATGGTCCCTTCCATTGGAATAAATGGATCCCTTTTAAGGTCAGTTGCTTTGTTTGGCGTGCTCGTTTAGGGCGTATTCCTGCTGCCTCGGAGCTTATCAAAAGGAATGTGGCGATTGATTCGGAACAATGCAGCGCGTGTTTTTCTAACCTGGAGTCGGTGAATCACTTGTTGGTCAACTGTCCTTATGCGTCGTGGGTATGGTCCAAGATTAATGCTTGGTGTGGCTTTGGTGTTAATACTTTCACTAGTGTTCGAGATTGGATAGATTTTGCGGCTAAAGCTGGGCATGGTCCGAAGGAGAAACGGAGAATTGTCTCTTTGGTGGTTTTTGCGACGCTATGGGTTCTTTGGCGAACTCGAAATGATCGAGTTTTCAACTCCATCATCCTGGAACCGGGCTATGTGATAAATATAATTAAGTCTTTATCTTTTTTGTGGTTGAAACATAGAGGTGGTAAGAGTGGTGCAGTTAGGGGTGTTTGGTTTCAATCCCCCTATCTTTGTTTGTAATTTCTATTTTCCTCTTGTATTCTCGGGCTCCCCGGCTAGCTCCTTGCTAGTTTTGGTGTGTCCCTTTTTTATTGAATTATTTGCCGGTTCCAAAAAAAAACATGAGGTATAATTAATATAGATTTGGGAAATGCTGAAATTTGATGATTTTTCTTATTCTCATTTTTAGACACATGTTGATATTTATAAGATAAAATCAAATACAATGTAACATTAAATGTGAATTTCAAAGTCTAGATAAATCTTATGATAGTATATTCAACTAGATGCAAAACGAAAATATGGGTCAAACTAATAAATTATATTTAATTTAACTATAATTTTATAATTTTTATTAAATTATAAATTATTTCATGTTTTATTTAAAAGTTGAAATTTTAAGTAAAGTCAAATGACTAATATGTTCTCTTTTCAATACTAGGAGAGAAAACTATTGAATAAAATTTTATATTAATGTATATTAATGATTTGTATTAAAGTTTATTAAAACAAATTTATTAAGGAGTTATAAAACTTCATTCATTAAATTATTTAATTTATTTGATTTAAAATATTCGATGGCTAAGATTGATTTAGAAAAAATAGATGGACATGATCATGTTTTCTTAAACTGAAAACTTAAAACTAAAAAATATTGTATGTTTTATAGAGTAGTATAGAAAATGCAAAATTAAATTTAAAATTAAAATGGTATTTATTGTTAGTTAATAAATGTGAGAATATTTTATATTAAATAATTAAACTTTATTGTTATTTAATAAATAAATGCAAAGATAAGACATCTTTGAAAGAGAAGATTAAAATAAACTTTTCGATTTAAAATATAAATGACATTCGTGGATCGTGAAACCCGGATTTCCTCTACCTATCACATATGTTTGTGGGTTATAGTTTACCCATGGACTTGCGGGTATCTGCTAGCGGGAATTTGTTTACACCCCCTCTCGAGTATTTTACATAAAACAACAAATTAATAAAATAATAAAAAACGTTTAGTTATTATAAAGAGATAAAATTGATTAAAATAATAGTAAATAACAATAAATCTTAAAAAAGTGTTTGTTGTTGAAATGTGAAATCTAAAAAGCACCAAAACAAGTGGTTTTTACATTAAAATCCTCGAAAACGTTTTTTCTTTAATATATACGAAATTCGTAAGACTTGAATACTTTATTATCATTTCATGATTTTTCTTCAATTTTGTTAAATTATTAACTATAATATGTATAATAAAGTTTATTTATTATATGACAATACATCCTGGTACATGAAACGGGTTTTTCAAAATCGTGGGTCGGGTTATGTGTGACACATAATGCATTTGTCGTAATCCGCTCACAACCCGTCGACGGATACATATTTTTCTTCATAACCTAACGTGCATGTGAAAATTTGAAGGTTTATCGAGCCGTGACGCCGGGGTAATCTCGAGTCACGAGTTTTCTCGTCCATTGTCATCCTTATCCCTAATTTCAAGTTTGTAATAATTTGTAATAATGGACTCATAAATTTCAATGATATTGGTTTATAAAAAAAATAAAAAAATAGCATGCCTTACGAAACGAATTAAAACCTTCTATAAAATGTTTAACATAGTATAATTCAAATGGATATAATCTAGAAAATGTTAACGTATTGCAGTAAGAATCCAAAACTATAACATTCAATGTATGTATCACAAATGATTAGAAACTATAAAATAAAAACCCATTAACGTAGTTTAAAGAGAAGTTATGAGAATCATAAATCGAAACTATATGTATCTTAGGGCCGTAATGAGCTAATTGATTGAACGACGTGAACGGCCTAATGGGTCGAAAGTAATGACCAATAGGACAAAAGATATTCTTTTATATTTTGCTTAATTATTACCTCAACATAGCTAAACACTACAAATTTGTATTTTTGGCCGAATGAGTTTAGTGAACGAATGGCCTAAACGAGCTTAATGATGGAAGAACCTAAACTAGAAGTATTACTTATTATTGTCTTAAGGTGTCGAATGGGCTAAAAATATTTAGTTTGCCAAACGGTTAAAATGAGAAATATATAGATAAATCTTTTATATTTAAAAGAAAGAAACTAACAATCTTTGCTACATAGATGCTTTGATGGCCGAAGGATCTTATCCGACATCATTACCGCATTATTTTTTTTATGACCATATTAGACATCATTATGGTAATGAAATTTTTTCAAATTAAATTTTTTCAAATTAAATTTTTTCGAGTAGACTTTTTGTCGTCACTAGATCGCGCGGATACTATACTAGTATATATATATTTACAAATTTGTCAAAAAATGGGAAACAATTTTGCATCATATCAAATGGGTTCTCTAAAAAGAAAGAAAATAGTAAATAGTTCTTGTTTTAATTTTTTCGTTTAGTAAAGTGAACACCTCTCAAATTTTCTTTTGATATATGATGATCTAACACATAAGATTAATATCAGTATATTTCGTTTATTCAAAAATTTAAAACTAATGTCATTCATGCGAAATTACCCCCATCGTCATATGTAAATTTGTTTTCTTTTTAGGTGACCAAATACATCATATATTATACAAATGAAATTTAGCTTACCATAAAAACACAAAACAAAATGCCACCTATTTTTAAGGTATAACATATATCATAAGCCATACTTGGGAGAAAAACAAAAAATAAAATAAAAAGAGAGTTATAAAACAGACACAAACAGATTTACTCCCTGATCCAGAGTTACTGGAACCTCAACTGAGTTATGTACCACTGAGTTGACTCAGTAAGACCAAAAACCAAAGGCTTGATCGTCTCGATAGTAAGAGTCCACCAAATGAAGCTCTGCGTAGTCATGATTTTCCATATTTGCTGACGAATTATCGTCCACCGAAGGTAGAAACATCTTGTGGAAATTATTTTCTTGGTCCAAAGATTCTTCACTTTCAAACACATAAGATGAATCACCATGTTCTAAGAGAGATGTTTGGACCCCATTATGAAACAAGTCGATTTTCATTGTGAGATTAGCCTCCTCGGCATATTCCTTGTTCATGGCTTTTGATACATCGCGATCAAGAGTCTGTTGGCATAGTTGTGGCTCAAACAGGCTTGATGAATCCTCGATTCCCTTCTCTTGCAGTAGCAACTTGTGACTTAATTCATCAACCTGGAACAAGAATGCACCCACATTAAGAATCGAAATCATGTAATTTTAATTACAATTCTGATTACCTCAGATTTAAGTATTTCCTTGTCTTTAACAAGATTCTCATAGTTGGCTTTGAGTTTATTGTAACTTTCTTGCAAATCGTCATATTCTTTCTCTAGTTGTTTATTCTTCCAGCGAGCACGTCGATTTTGAAACCAAATTGCAACCTGCCTAGGCTGCAACCCGAGGTCTTTAGCAAGTTGAATCTTTCGATCTGGCTCAAGCTTGTTATCTAAATCAAAACTTTTCTCCAAACACCGAACTTGATCAGCCGTTAGCCGCCTTTTCTTTTCAGGCTGCTGAAAGTATTCGTCATGCTCATCATATCCGTTGTCTTCTTGATCAAATAATTGCCCCATGGATCCATTTCCTCTATCCTCAAAACTAACCATTGATCGAGAACCTATAACCATCGAAAATAAGACATTATCTACATCAATGTAAATTAAAAACAAAAGTCAACCACCAAGATTTATGATATTTGTGTTTTGTAAATCAAACCCAACTCTAATTCATATAATTACCATGAAAAGAAGACGATCTGGGGAGAAAGAAAGAATCACCGGGATTAACCCTTTTGTTTGCCATCAAACCACCACGAGCGTACAGAAAACTTGGAGCTGCCATGGCTACCTATAATAATAGTCAATAAAAGTAAAGTTGATGTTATGAGAAAGTGTTTGTTAATAAAACTTATGACGGAAGAAGCTGGTGATGATGATCTCGGTGATATGTGAAGTATGGGAACACCTCTTCTCCCCCATTACACTCAACAAATTGTTGGGGAAAATTGTTTCAGATTTTAAAGCCTGAAACTAAGAAAGAAAATTCTAGATGTGAGTTGAGTTGAGGGTTTTGATTCCTTTTGGTTGGTTGGTTGGATGGATGAGAGAGTGTGGAAGAGCTGCTGAATGTTGATTTTTATAGGGAAAATTATGAAAATAGTAAAGGTGGATGGGGGTAGTTTATAAAATATCAAAATCTACGATACATTTTATAAAATAACACATGGTTCGCATACGCTACATGGGGTTCGCAACTCCGTGTTTTTTTTTTTTGCGTTTTTTTGTATTTTCGCACTATGTTTGTTAATTTAACCACTTAAGAAATTGAAATACTACATTTTGGAACATAGAAATACATCATATTACAAATAACTAATCATCATGCAAATTAGGGACCGATGCTTGAGACGACTGAGTAGATTTTTTTTTCCACGAGACGTTGAAACAGCTTTTGTTGAACGGGAGGTTGAAGGTTGGCTTGAACTTTGGTATTCTGGGATCTTTGCACTACATATCTTTCTAGTGTGACCTTTTTTCTTACAACGGTCACATGTCACTTGTTTTGACTCCCCTTGTGATAGTATACGATCTTTGTTTTTTAGACTACCCACCTGTCTCCTTTCCATGGATGGTGGGTTGATGGTTGAGATCTTATCTTGGCCCAACCATTCAGATGGATGACCAACTGGGAATATGGATCCCGTATATGTTCGTTTATAATTTTCTGCCTTGAGCCAATGTTCTGCCCAACCCGCGACATCATGTTCCATTTTGAAAAAATTTAAAGCTACTACAAGATATGAACAAGGTATACCAGACTTTTGCCAAACTTGACAGGTGCATTTCTTATCACGAATAGTGACCACTGCATTTTTCTTGTTGTCTATCACCTCAAACGTGTAGTCATTAATTGGTATGACTTTCCATCCGGAGCCTCTTTTTATCCTACCATTTAATTTCTCTGTAGCCCACGGTGTTAATGGTTGATCGAAATCCTCTGCTTAAAATAAATAAAAATATTAAAATAGGAAATCATACTTATTATGAGACGACAAAGAATTACCTGCAATCTTGCGACATTCATGGTACCATTTTTGAGTAGTTGCCCGCATAAACTCTAGAAGCATACAAATCGGAAGCTTGCGTGCATGACGAGTTATCGAGTTTAGAGATTCAACACAGTTAAACGTCATAAGGTTATAACGATCTCCGGGGAAATAAGCCCTTGACCATTTTGCCTTATCTAAGTTATCAATAATTTTCCTTGATTTGGCAGGTGGAATTAGTTGTAGTTGCCTAAATGCCTCCAGAAAGTCCGATTTTATGTATGCCTTACATGTCTTCCAGAAATGATATTCGTTGTCATCGTTTGCTTGTGACTTAATTCGTAAGTTCATGCACAGATGTCGACAACAAATGTCGTGAAGAGCATCTGGGTACACTTTTCGTATTACAAGGTCAATGGAACTTGCTCTATCGGAGATAAATACCAAGTTATCGATTTGACCCAAGCATTGTCTAAGCTTCGACAAAAACCAGGTCCAACCATATCTACTCTATGTCGCCCCTAATCCATATGCGATAGGAAGAATATTGTTGTTCCCATCCATACCTACTGCAACAAACATTGTGCCTTGATATCTTCCGTTAAGGTGAGCCCCGTCTATTACAATTATCGGACGACATGTTTCGACAAAACTGCGAAGCTGTAAAGAAATAGATTTTGATACATATTAGTATGATGAGATATCATGAATAATAATAATAATTAAGAAAAATAACTTAAAAACCGTTACCGATTCACCGATTGCAACAAATAACATTTCAAAACGCTTTTCACGGTCCCTCGTCATATGTGTTATGGTTCCCGGATTTTGCTGGATCAAATTGTGTAGATAAATTGGTAGTTGAGAAAATGATTCTTCCGAGGTCCCTCTAATCTGTGTTATAACATATTCTCTTGCTCTCCATGCTTGTTGGTATGAAATGCTAATGTTATGATTAACACGTATGTCAGTGATAATGTATCTTCATGTGTATTTCCTGCTTGGATCTTCAAGTGCTACTTTTATTAAACATGCCAAGACTTTCTTTTTTGCTTGTTGATGATTTGGATGAATTTGAGTTTTTGAACATGTATGTCTATCGGTTAACTTTTTAACTACAAAAGACTCAAGATTTCTGATTTTTGTGGCTCACAAGAACCACTCGCATTTTTCAAATTTACATTCTCCCTCAGACCTTGTTTTACATGATCTTTTAACTTTTATTTGAAAACCTTATTTTATACATTTTAACCCTAAAGCGATTTTTAATTTTTCTTTGTTATCTAAAACATCACGTAATTTGACATGTTCAGGGGTTATATCTAAGAGGTTTTGATGGAGGCTTAAATGGGGCAGGTGTTTCAGGTTTTGGGGGCATGTCCCAGAACACATTTTCGGGCACTTGAAGAAGTGGGTTATCTTCATCATCACTACTTTCGAACGATTCGCTAGATTTTTCCTCGTCTGAAAAACCTTGATCATCCCTTGAATCATTTGTTGAAACATATTAATATTCAACATGTTCTTTAAGGGAATAAACATATTCCGGAAATACATAGTTTTGGGAGTTTTGAAAATTGTTTTCTTGGTTTTGAAAATCATTTTGTTGGTTTTGGAAATCATTTTGATGGTTTTGAAAATCGTTTTCATAAACATACTCAACATGTTGGTCAGCAGAATAATCGTATTCTGGAAATACATATTCAACATCTTGGGAGTATTGAAAACCTGTTGGTGATTCCCATATTGATGTTGAGAGTTATGAAAATCATTTGCGTCATGACCATAATGATATTGAGAGTGTTGATACTCATATGTGTCATGACCATAATGAGATTGAGAGTTTTGTTGGAACTGTTCACCTGTGGACGATTCGATACCATGTACATTGTGGATAGGTTGAACTTCGGTTTCGACTTGGTCTCCGTCACTCGTAGTTGAATTCACGACAAACAGTAGAAATGTAAGGTTCATCGCCCAGTTCTACTTTAAACTCTCAGAAACTGTATTTTGGTGAGCGGGGGTCTAATCTGAAATGTGTGTCGGTTTTTCTTTAGGTTAAGACTTGAAATTGTGTAACGATCTAGCAAACTTTTATGTAATGTGGAATTGAATATTTATTTTCCATAACAGGTCTTATATATCCAAAAAGGGATTTACTCATCTAAAAGTCCGTTGGTTGGCTCGTAGATCGTTTTAAAACTCAATATACAAATGTTACAAAAGTTTATATTTTTGGACACATTATATAACCCGTTTTACTTGGGCCATATCTCTGTGAAAACTTATTCAATTTTGGCATATCTAACGATTAATACCTCGGGTGCAAGTAAAATAAAATGGTTAATTGGAAATCATAAAACGTACATTAAACGGGATTAAAACTTGAAATATAATTGCTCACGTAACTTTACTTATACAAATTTTAGGGAAGCTCATTATCTAGTCGGGAGTTTTAACTTGTGACCTACATACACACACACATTCACACTACTTGAGTAGTGTACATTTTACTATACTTACGAGGTGAGTCATCGCCCCTTTATTACTACTGTTTTCTATATTTTAAATCGGGGGAATGTAAAGCAACCTAAATGACTTGAAATAAAATGATTTACGAGAATGATGTACTACTTTCTATTTTTGGAAACATTTCTATTTTTAGAAACTTACCATAAATAGATAATTCTATTTATTATGGAAATTTACGATATTTCGAAACTCTAAATTGTGTAATAAAAGCTAATGCGATTTTTTAAAAACATCACAAACGGTTGTTCAATACTTGCTTCGATATACTATTACGATGGATTATCGGTATGTGTGTCATACCGATACCGCACACTCTTTATGTGGTGCACTTACTACGATGGATTATCGGTATGTTTTTCATACCGATACCGCACGCTCTTTATGAGGTGCACTACTACGATGGATTATCGGTATGTGTGTCATACCGATACCGCACACTCTTTATGAGGTGCACTTACTACGATGGATTATCGGTATGTGTGTCATACCGATACCGCACACTCTTTATGAGGTGCACTTACTATGATGGATTATTAGTATGTGTGTTTGATACTGATACCGCACGCTCTTTATGAGGTGCACTTGCTATGTTCCCACTATACTACATGCTTGTGATGTACTTTTATACTATACGATGAGATGATTGTTTTCTTACTACTTTAAAACGCATTAGTTACACAATATTTCTTTACTGATTTGTACTATGAGATTGATTACTTTTACTACTACTCGATGTACTCGCTCAACTTTATGTTGACGTTTTCAGCTTTACTTTCAGGTATGAGCAGGCATAGGACTTGGCTTTAGGAGTCGGACTCTAGATGACCTCAGGATATCTTTGCATCGTGGACATTAAATACTTATACTTTTGGTTTTCATTTCGGGCTTGCATGCCCAAGTATTTTTCCATTCGTAGATTATTTACATTTGAATATTCTTCTTGTAGTGTGTGACGATTTTCGTGTACTAAGGTTTATACCCTGAGTATGGCGACGTCATAACAATACATTATTTATTTATTCATATAGATTATATTCTTTATATTACTGTTGTGTTATGACGATAGCCAATTGGTTACACCCTGCGTTTCCGCCAATGGCGGGGTGTGACATTATGGAACTTGCAGAAGAATTGAACACTAAGTCAAATATCAAAGAAATCTTCAAAGAATGAAAAAACGCCCCAACAAAGGCATTTCTTCACAACATTCAACCATCTTCCAAATACTTCGTATCAATCCCAAATGAAGAAATGGAAGACAATCAAACCACAAATCTTGATGATGAAGAATCCGAGGAAGAAATATCTCAAATGATTGCTTTACTTTCAAACATGGTTCAAAAGAGAAAATTTGAAGGTCTAATGGTCAAAGGTTTCAATCATCTCAAAGATCTTACAACAACAACAATTATCGGGGTCGTTCTTCATACAATCACAATCAAGCTCCACACAATCAAGGTCAACAATCAAACACTCAAACCACTCAAGATGAGCCGACCAAATAGATGACCAAGGATAAGAATACGGTGATTTGTTACAAGTGTATGGAGCCGGGGAATTTTGCTAGAGATTGTAAGGTAAAAGTTGTGAAGAATTCAGAATACTACCGAAAGAAGATGTTGTTTGAGAAGAAAAGCGAATCTGGAGGAGAAAAAGGTCAAGGTTTTTTTTACCGAAGATGCACACTTGATGAGTGATTCAGACAACAAGGACCAAGCAAGTGCTAATTTCGCTCACATGTTATTGATGGTCGATGCCGACTTTGAGGAGTCAGACGACGATGAGGTATATCAATATGTTTTTGATCCGGTTAGGATGGAAACTTGCATTTTTCAAATGAAATTTATTGAGTCAAAACTTCTTGCTAAACGTGAAATAATCAAATATCTTGAAACTAAAAATTCTAAACTTATTGAAAAGAATCAAAAATACATTTCTGAATTTTCAAGCATGAAATGTCACATTAAACAACTTGAGAACGAAGTTTTGAGTCAAAAAGTGAATGAGAAAAACATGAATGAAAGGGTGTGTGAAGCAACTATCAAATGTCAACAATTGATAAATGATTGTAACTTCCACCAAAGTGAAGTTGAACGTATTTCCAAAGAAAATTTGGAATTATGTTCAAAATTGAAGGATTTAGAATTGGAATTTGTCATACGAGGACAAACGGACCAAACGATCCATTTGAACATGACCGAAACAATTAAACTTTTACATAAAAAAGATGGTCTTGGTTTTGATGAAAACACATTTGTTGAAAATCCGAAGTTTCTTAAACGAGCCATATCAAAATGTTGCTCCCTCTACGGTTTTGATTTCATCAAATTAGGAGCAAACATTGATAGGCTAGTTTTTATTAATGCTTCAAATGAAGAAATTTCGGAAAAAAAATCTTGTGAGGATGCAAAGAGAAAACGGGGGGACAAATGTCAAACACGTTTTGAATATTTTGGAACTAATAATAAATATTTTGAAAAAGATTCGCCTAACACATTTAAACCTCAAACACGAGATTGGAAACCCACAAATTCGATTCCAACGTTTTCCAAAGAAAAAATGTGAGTGTGCAACCTTCAAAAGTGTTAAATTATACACCAAATTTGATTCTCGAACAACATTTAGAAGAGTTGCATACTTATATTTTTAACATAACGGTTTCAAATGAATTGGAAAGGACAATATTTTTTGAAAAATACGAAAGTCTCTTTGAAAGATTGAATTGGAAAATTTTCAACTTGAAAGGAAAGCAAACACAAATGTGAAACTGCTTGCAAAAGAAAAATTAGAATATGGGAAATTGTGGGAAGAGTTTTGTATCCTACAAGAACAATTGTCAAATCGCTTTCAAATGTGTCGTCGTCAACAACTGCACATGTCCCGAAAATACAATTTGATCAAAAAGCAATGTTTTATCAAAAGGCGTTAAATGAAAAAGAACAAACCATTTATCTTTTGAAAAAACGGATTGATGTGCTAAATGTGTCTAAACCAAGTCTTTCTAATGATAAAGTTTTTAAAACACCATCTCCAAAGATTAATTCCACGGAAAAATCAATGGAAAATGGCTCATTTAAAAGTTCACTCAAAAAGAAAGATTCGATAATGACAAATTTAACAAGTAAATCTCCGAAACATGTCAAATTTCAAGAAGTTAAGACCAAACAAGACATTAGTAAATTGGCAAAAAAACTTGATTTTAATTCAAAAGACATGGATGAATGGTTTGATTCGGATGAAACTTTTGATACTTCGTTTGATCACTTCTTTACGAAAAACACGAAAGTGACTACCAACGATGCAAAGCAATCTAAGGTAGTTACACCATCAAAAGTGATTGCTAATAAAGTTTCTAGTGTTTCAGTGCAAAGGAAAGGGAGTGTAAAGGGAATTTGGAAAGCAAAAGGTGACAAGAAAGAAGTCAAGGAAAAAGGGTTGCCGAATACGAAAGAGTCTAAATTTGAGAATAAAATTTGTAATAAGAGTGTCGTTAAATACAATTTGTCATTCGATAATTCAAAACTTGCAAACAAATGCTTAAAAACGATGTTTAGATTTGGTTTTAAATACAATGAAATTGTTGATGTTTCTTATAATCCTACAATTACTAACAAAAAGGCCCCATTTTAAGTGGGTACGTAAATCTTCTTAATCCTATTGTGCAGGCCCGTCATGTGTGGTATTTGGATTCTGGATGTTCAAAACACATGACCGGGAGAGAGAATCTATTGGCAAACTTTGTGAAGAAATACATGGGCACGGTACGATTCGAAAATGATCATTTTGGAGCAATTGAAGGCATTGGGGATTTGAAATACGACAAGATTACAATTAAGGATGTTGCTTATGTACGGGATTTGCATCATAATTTGTTCAGTATTGGTCAGTTTTGTGATAAAGATCTTGAGGTGAATTTTCGAAAACCGGTGTGTGCGGTTCATGATTATAATGGGCAAAATATGATAACGGGGTCAACAAAGGCAAATCTCTACACAATCAATATGAAGCAATATAAAACTGAAAAAACCGTGTGTCTTTTGTCTCAAGCCGATTCTCAAGATACGTAGTTATGGCATCGACGACTTTCTCATCTGAATTTCAACAAACATCACGAAACTTGCAGTTAAAGGTGTAGTCACCGGACTTCCTAATCTCAAATTCGTCAAAGATCAACTTTGTGATGCGTGTGAAAAAGAAAAGTTGACAAAATCATCTCACTCTTCAAAACAAGTTTGGGATACATCGCATGTCCTTCAACTAATCCATATGGATTTGTGCGGACCAATGCAAGTGGAGAGTCGAAGTAAAAAGAAATATATTCTTGTGATTGTCGACGACTATTCTCGCTTCACTTGGGTATATTTTCTCCATTCGAAGTCGGAAACTTCATATATTGTGATGTCTTTCATCAAGAATAAGCAATTTCATGCTCAACATTGTGTGAAGACTATTCGCTCGGATAATGGAACGGAATTTAAAAATCACACTCTCAATGATTTTCTAGCAAAGGTGGGAATCACACATCAATATTCGGCGGCTCAAACTCCTCAACAAAATGGAGTAGTTGAAAGGCGTAAACGGACACTAGTGGAGGTTGCAAGAACAATGCTTTCTTATTCCAAATTGCCTCTTTCATTTTCGGCCGAAGCAATTTTAACCGCTTGCTTTACTCAAAACCGTTCAACAATCAACAAACGATTCATTATCACCCCATATGAAATAATGAATGGTCGTCCTCCAAACCTCAAATTTATACATGGTTTTGGATGCGAGTGTTTTGTGTTAAATGACAAAGATCAATTGAGAAAATTTGATGATAAGGCGGATGAAGCGGTGTTTGTCAGATATTCTACGGATTCAAAGCGTTTCGTGTTTACAACATTCGGAGAAAGGTGATTGTGGAAAGTGTAAATATGTCATTTGATGAGTTTGGAACAATGAGTTCGGATTATTTCAACTCGAAAAACCAAGTGCATACTTCTCAACCAATTTTGGAAAATTTCTTCGACACATTGTACTACTTCAACGATGAAGAATCACGTCATTCACTTACTTCTTTTTCAACTTCTACGCCAAATGAAACAATCATTTTGAATGAACAACAACAAACCTCAATTCATGATGAAACCGAATCCTCAAACAATGATGAAACATAATTATCACATGATGATGCACCAGAATCTTCACATGTTCAACAACAAGAAGATGAAACCGAAGAAACTTCAAATCCACAACCTAATTCAACCACCATTCCGACTAATACACCAATTGTAACCAATCCAAATGTTCAACAACCATCATCATCAATTCAACGTGTCATGTTGTGGACGAAATCTCATCCTCTCAATCAAATCATTGGTGATGTTAATGAACGTTTTTGCACTCGTAGAGTACGACAAATGAATGTCTCTTCTCAATCTTTTTAAGCTCCATTGAACCGAAAAACATAAAGGAGGCTTTTAATGATCCAAATTGGATAAATGCGATGAAAAAAGATTTGAATCAATTCAAGGGTTTGGATGTTTGGGAAAAGGTATCTCGACCGAAGGATCGTTCAATTGTAGGGGTCAAATGGATACACAAGAAAAAAAAGGATGAAAATGGTGTTGTGGTACGGAATAAATTGTGACTAGTGGCTAAGGGACAATAAGGAATTCATTATGATGAGACATTTGATCTGGTTTCTAGGATTGAGGCCATTAGAATGTTTCTTGCATATGCGGCAACGAAGGATTTCATTGTTTATCAAATGGATATCAAGACCACATTCTTAATGGAGATCTCAAAGAAGAAGTATACGTTGAACAACCGGAAGGATTTGTTGATCCACATCGACCAAGTGATGTTTACAAGCTAAATAAGGCGTTGTATGGTTTGAAACAAGCACCTCAAGCATGGTATGAAAAAATTTCGTCTTTTCTCTTAGATGCAGGTTTCACTCGAGCTTCTATCGATACTACACTTTTTAGTCGTAAAAAGGGTCAAGACGTAATTTTTGTACACATCTATGTCGATGACATCATTTTTGGGTCAACAGGTAAACATTTATGTAAACAGTTTTGTGCGTTAATGTCTAAACGTTTTGAAATGAGCATGATGGGAGAAAAGTCGTTCTTTTTGGGATTACAAGTAAAACAATTACTAGATGGAATTTTCATTAATCAATCAAAATATATTTTTGATATGCTTAAAAAGTATAAAATGGTTGATTTTTCTCCAATGTACACACAAATGGCTCCTCGAATAAATTTACATGATGATCCAACGGGACTATCAACGGATGTAACGTTATATCAAGAAATGATTGGTTCTTTGATGTATTTGAACTCAAGTCGTTCGGACATTATGTTTGCTACTTGTATGTGTGCTCGATATCAATGAAACCCAAAAGTATCTCATTTTTTGGCTGTAAAAAGGATTATTTGATATTTAAAGGTACTAGTGATTTGGGTTTGTGGTATCCAAAGAATACGGGTTTTGATTTTATTGCTTATTCTGACGCGGACCATGGAGGATGTAATTTAGACAGGAAAAATACTTCGGGTGGTGCTCACTTTCTAGGAAACAAGCTTATAAGTTGGACTTCGAAAAACCAAAATTGTGTTTCCATTTCCACAACCGAGGCGGAATATGTGGCGGCAGCGATGTGTCTTTCCCAAGTAATATGGATACGCGCACAACTTCGAGATTACGGTAATGAAGCGGACTCAATTCCAATTTATTTTGATTCAACAAGTGCAATCTCGATTTCTTCAAATCTGGTTCAACATTCTCGTACTAAACATATTGACATTCACTATTATTTTTTTTGAAAGATAACATTGAAAAAGAAATAATTGAATTACACTTTGTTGAAACCGATTTTCAAATTGCTGATATTTTTACAAAAGCTTTGGATAAAAAACGTTTTAAATTTCTTATTTCCAAGCTCGGCATGTTGAATTTAAAAAATTAAATCGGTTAGTTCAAGTTATAACTTGGTCGTTTCTTTTTGTTACTTTTACTTATGAATATGTATTTAGTTATGTGTTTCAATTTTTGAGGGGGAATCATAATTTGAGGGGGAATATTTGCATTGTAAATAGGTGTTTGTGATTATGTGTTTTTCGTGATATTTGTGATAATGTCAACATATTGTTCGTGTTTTCGTGGAGGAGTATAGGTCAATAAAGAGAGATTTTTTTTACAAGAAAAAAAAAAACTTGAGGGTGAAAAGTGTAAATCTGAATATGGGTATCCATGGATAACCCATTGGGTTTTCGTATTCTATATAAGATCAAAATCGATTTGTTTTTCATAATTCACTTGTTTTTCACTATTCGATCTCTCTGGGTAAAACGTGTTTTATGAAGGATTTGAAATTTTTACGGATCAAAGAAGACGTTTTTACAAAGAAAACGTGTGTTTAGGTAAATTTTTCTTCTAAGTGTTCTTAATGTTCTTCTTTTTCCTTTTAAAATTTTTTATGATTAGGATAATCATGCATGATAAATTGTGTTTTTGTGAAAATTTTACTTGATTTTGTGGTGTGTTAGTATAATTTGATTCGATTCGAATAGGTTTTGCTTGATAGGATTGTGTTTATGCTTCATTAGTATAGATTTGTGTTCATTCGATTTAGGATTCAGTTCATTCGAATAAGGCCATTCAAATGGGATTTTAAAAGACACGAATAGAAATAAAATTCCAGAGTCTTGGTTCGAACAGGTTTTTAACATGCACGAACAGTTTCATTCGGATGATTTTTTCACTTACACGAATAGGATGTAATTCGAATTACATGTACATACACACGTATAAGACTTGATTAGAATAATCTTTTCACATTCGAATAGGATTGAGATTAGAACTTAGATGCTTAAACGATTTGAATGAAGTGTTCTTTCGAATAGAATGGATTTCAATGAAAACGAATAGGTTTATTAAAATGTTCTTTTTGTTCTTACATGAATAAGGTGGATTACAATTTAAGTGCTTAAAAAATTAGAATGACTTTTCAACGTACACGAATAGTTTCATTCGAATGCTTTTTCAATGTACACGAATAATATCATTCGACCAGAAAATACATTTTTCACCAAGTGTGTATTCGAATGCCTTTTCAACGTACACGAATAATATCATTCGACCAGATAAAACCTTTTTCACTTCGAATGCATTTTCAACTTACACGAATAATCTCATTCGACCTGATAGGAGTTTTTAAAATCAAGTGTGTTTTCGAATCATTTTTCAACATACACGAATAATCTTATTCGAACAGCTGGAAGATTTTAAAACAAAGTGTGTTTTCGAATGATTTTACAACATACGCGAATAATCTCATTCGACCAGATATGAGATTTTTGTGTATTCGAATACCTTTTTAATCCATCATTCGAATAGGTTTTTCCCAAATGATTCAAAATGATTTTTCGAATACGACTTCCAATCACATCGGATTGGGACTCGGTTTTCATGAGAAATTGAGCTTAAAACGAAACGGTATATAAACATTTTACGTGAATTCATTACGGATGAATTTTTGTAGCAGATCTCGAGTATCGAATAGAACTAGTTCATTCGTTTTGTGTTCATTTAATATGTCTAGAATTCGTTATTTTTCTTAAACTTGAAGTTTCACGAATGTAGTTTTTGTGGACTAGAGTGGATGTATTTTAGTAGCAGCTTCTCGAGATCTCGACTAGAACTAGTACATTCATTCAACGTCTTCCTAAATGGATATTCATTGTTACTTCATGATAAATCAAAGACTTTCAACGACGAATCAAAATATAACATGTGACTTACGGGTTTATTTTTCTAAATATTGAGCTAATCACGTGAAAAGTGAAATAGTAGCAAATATTTTGAACTACAACTAGAACTTGCACATTTTTACCTTTGTGAAGATGTGTTTAAGTAGCATATTCAATTGATCACGAATAGAACTAATCACTTTTTACGGTGTTAATGAAAATATTTGTTAATATATTCACGTTCAAAGTGTGATCCAAATGATAAAATCTTCTCAAAATCACACTTTCAAAAAGTTTTTGATTTACTCTAACGGTTTATTGTGTTTTCAAAGATCAAATGGTGAGGACGAGAAAACCGTTAAAATGGATTCTGATATTCAAACATATCATCGAATGGAAGGTTATATCGGGCCCGCTGCTCGAAGAATGGCCATATATTCCTTATCAAAGATTTCTTCAAACGATTGTAGCAAGGGTTCTTCGTGATGTTCCTGGCAATTTTAATAGACGTATTGGCGATCATATGTATCCGGATGTGACAACCGTCACTTTCTCCGTCCTTAGTTAGTCTAGTATGCCTGTAAATCATTACCGCATTTTACTGAAAAATTTAAAACTTGATTATTACTATTGATACGGGATTAAAATATCTTTCTAATGTATGATGACTTCTATGTTATGTGTGTTTATTTTTTTGTAATGCTTTCGTATTAGTTAGGTTCACAATAGTTAGTTCCACTAGACGAGCTCCTAGATGACTTATCGATTATTGCCGCATTCTATATATATTACCGTTTCACTTTGCTACGTGATCAATATTAAATTTATTCAGTGTCCGTGTTGATGCTTGTACATGATGTACTTAAAACACAATTCCTGATTTTGTTCATCTTATGATCTAAGCTTTTGAGAAACTCAACGACTTTTACTAGTTGTTACTAATTAATTAAACCTTAAACCATAAACCTTCTATTATATCTATTATTAATAATTTCGAGTTAAGTTGTTTGTGTTCGTTTATAATTCTCGAGACTTAGAATTGATAACGGGACATCAATTTCGTTAAATTTAGCCTACTAAGCTCAGGCCTCATATTAGTCACTGAAACTAGACATTTTATTTAAAACAATGATCCAACCCGTTAACTAATTAAACATCACACCTTAAGCCCAGAAAAAAAAAAAGCAGTCGATCCTTGTTTTTTTTTTTTTTTTTTTAGTCGACCAAAACCTTTTTCTCCCTCCTAGTCGCCGCTCTAAACCCTCCATTTTTTCTTGCCGCTCCTGCTGTTGTTCGTCGTCATCATCATAATACCTATCCGTCCTAGTTTATTCTTCACCATCATTGTGTTCATCATCTCCATTAAGCAACGTAAAGTGTTGTTCCTTTTGTGATTTCCCTCATATCCGAAAACCCTAAGTCAATTGTAAATCATTTGTAAAATTCTGTGTATTTGTGGATGACCAGCGAATTCCACACACCAACTATCCTCTTATTCAGCACCTTGCTCGTTCTCAGCAAGTGAATTCTCCAAGGTGAGCAAAGAATATCGTTTGGTAAACTGTTCATGGCCAAATTCTATTTAGAGTTTTCATTTGGAGTATAATCTTGATTGTTACAGCCTTGATTTTCAAGCTTAGAGATTCGATCTCCATTCCGTTATAATTTGTCTATCTCAGGTCTGATCTCACTTTCTAATTGTTATCGTTATCGCAAAAATCGTTTCTCTTGCATGTATACATAGGTTGTTATTCCGTGTTGAAAAACTTGCTGAACTGGTATGATAGGCTGTCTTACACGGTTAATATCTCCTTGGTCGTATTAAATTGGATCCTGTAGTCTAAACGAATATTATAGTACTCACTCTCTAGTTTTCGGGAATATAAGGTAGGTTGTCTAGATGTTTTTCAAACTCCCAGAAACTGAAAATTAGTAAACGTGTTAAAAACTGAATATTTTTATTTAGCTGCTATCTTAAGCTGTTTCGTTCGATTCATATCTCTCGGGTCTTTTCGAATTAGCTTCTGTAATCTAAACATAAAATGTAGCCCTTCCTCTGTAGGTTTCATATATATAATATACATCGTCTAACAGTTTTCCAAACTCCCAGAATCTGCAAAATAGTGAACAAGGGTCAATCTGCGTGTTGAGCTGAGTTTTTTATATCCGATTATGGGCTAACTTGTTGTGTGGTCTAAAAGCGTATAAATGGAGATTTTAAAACATGGAGTCCTTGTTTATATATCAAATTAATGATCTGGAGGTGTTGGTAATTTTACGTGGTCGTGTGATATTTTAAAACAGTTTTACAAACTCGAGTACATGATGTACCGAACGGGTCAGCAAGCTTTTCTCCAACTTGTTTTGATCATATCTTGGTCATAACATATGCTTATTATATAAATCTTGATTTCTCGTTGTAGTTCTCGGAATGTACTTTTTGAAAATATAAACCTCGTCCTCTAATTCGTTTTAGAACCCTCAGAAACTGCACTTAAGTAAACGTTGGTCAAATCTGAGTTTTTAAACGAAAATTACTAGGTTTAATAATCTATTTCGTGTAACCATTTAGATAACCTTAAAAGTGATTAAATACATTTATTATAAGTTAATAACAGGACTAAAAGGTGTTAAAAATATTTATCGTGTCTACATCTAAATTATACAACTCTAAAACGTAATAAACTCAACTTATACAAATATACCGTTTTTAGACAGATTAAGTAACTAGTTTCGTTTTCATCATATCTCCTCCATAACGAAATCATTAGTAATGATATCTTAGTCTAAAACATAGCCCTCGGTGTCTAGTTTCCGTATATATAAGATTCGTCGTATAAATCTTTCTGAAACTCAAGTTACTACAGTTTTAATGAACGTATGTATTCGTTGAATTTCTTCAACATAATTGATTCTATTCCTTTATCGTAAACGTACAACCTTCCTAACCTTTCTAAAACGAGACAACTTGAAAACATTGTGTATCGATCTTAAACTTTATGATTCAATTACTTACGACTCATTACTTACTCATTTAGGGGAGCTCTATACCTAGTCGGGACTTAGCTTGTGACTTGCTTATACACACACACATACACACTACTTAAGTAGTGACTTTGCTTATTCGAGGTGAGTTCATCGCCCCATATTTACTGCTTTCTTATTTTAAACTAAACGGGGGAAAGTAAAACTCAACTAAACGATTTATGAGAAACCGAATACCATTTTCAAACTTACTATTTTTGGAAACCTTCTATTTCGGGAAATTTACTACTTTCGATAAACTTACTATAAATAGAACTTCCTATTTATAGAAACTTACTACTTTTAGAAACATACTATTTTCGGAAACTTACTACGAACTGGATTTCATAAAACGTGTAACAAAACCTAATGCATTTTCAAAAACTTACGAGATACGGGTATATTTGGGTTCATGGTACTTACACACTACTTAGCTAACTTAGTACTGCCGAGGCGTACTAAGGATAGCGTTCGGACCTGACACAGCCGATGCGTGTCATACTGACTTGACGTTGCCGAGGCGCGTCAAGGACAGTGTTCAGATTCGATATTGCTGACGGGCGTATCACTTACAGGGCACTGCTGAGGCGTGTCACTGTGTTCGTTGGATATGATTACTATTCTCGATATGGTTACTATTTTACTACTTATGCATTAGTTACACGCTTTTCTTATACTACTGTTGTGCTTGAGATTGAAAAACAGTTTACTTATATTTTCTTACTTACTACTCGATGAATTCGCTCAACCTTTGTATTGACTTTTAAGTTTTACTTTCAGGTATTGATCACGCATAGGATCTAGCTGGACTGGACTCCTAGAGACTTAGAGTTGTTTTATGCATGGTGGCTTGAATTTACATTTGATACTTGAACTTTATTTCGGGCTTGCATGCCTAAGCACATTATTTCATTTCTGGATTTATTTTGGATATTGTTTCATTCTAGTGATTGACGTAATTGTGTACCAAGGGGTTTTACCTTGGACATGGCGACGTCATGACACACGACTATTATTTATTTCATATAGATTGTTTCTTTATTTACTATTGTGTTATGATCGCCAATCAGTTGCACCCTGCGTTTCCGCCACCGGCGGGGTGTGACAGATTGGTATCAGAGCACATGGTTATAGAGAACTAGGTGGTTTGGCCTAGACTATAACTAGATGTCCTCATATAGATTATTTTAGGATCTTTTTCATTGATTTCATTACGTCTCACTACTTGTACGCGACGACTCATTCGCCTAAGGAAGACGGCGACCAATATCAGCTTTCGACATGGGAATTTTCTTCGTTTTGATTTATACTTTAAATTTAGATTTCTTGATTTTATTTTACTACTATTGCTACGATTTGAAACCTCGATTCGATTTTTTTTTAATTTAAATCCTTAATTTGTATATGTTAATGTTATGATAATGAACATGGGGAGCGGATATGTATATGAAACGAAGTGAATATAATTTTGGGCGTATGATGTGTAAAATCTAGTCTTAATTTAAACCTACTTTTTTCACGCAATTACACACTTCTAGGCAGTGGACCTATCCGTATATAATATAGTTTAAAGCAAGTAAAGGTTCGTTCGCAGGGACTGATTTGTTTTAATATTTCGAATAAATAATACTGAGTATTTTTGGGGGTTTTTTATCGTAACACAAGATTGCAAGTAATTGAGTAAAAGTGATGATTAATTAAAATCGAACGAAAAGTAATTGATTAAATCAAATAAAGAGAAATTACACTTGTTTGACACTTCACCTATTTTCCGTTAATTTTACGAGATTGATTGTTTTTCCAACTTCTAAGATATAATAAAAGTCCTTCCGAATCTTTTACTAACTTTAATTATCTCTACTTACACCGTTCTTTCCGAATACAGTTATAAATATTAACAATCAAGCAATAAGTAACAAGCCTGTTTTTAGTGATTTAACCTTATAGAGTTTCCTTCCGAATAACTCCTCTAATTATCAAGTCCTTCCGAATCTTAATACTTAGACCTACTCACTTAAATTTAATTACCTAAGTTGTTATTACTAAGTCCTTCCGAATCTTAATAATTTTAAATCGATTATAGACCGACCGATTACTTCATAAAACTTATCTAATCTATCTAGATTCCTTCCGAATACCTAGAATGTTGATTAGTCAAATTTAATATAAACAACTCTGATAATATACTAAAACTTAAGCAAATAAGGATCAACGGTTAAACACAAAAACATAACAATCAAAAACGTTAATTAAACGTCAAATAGGATCCGTTGTTCAAACAAGCATAAAGAGAATTTAGCAACTCATGATCAAGTCTAAAACAGCAAATAAAGTGTTAGAAAGCATTCTGGAAAATAGTTTAAAACTAAAAAGAAACAAACGAAGAGTTTTGTCGAACGTGTCGTAATCGCCGATTTCCGAAAAAGTGATCTTCCTTGCCTTAATCCTTGCTTCTAAACGTAATACCAGCTCCAGAGACTTGAAAATAATAATGGGATGGTTTTCTGGACGGATTTGGTCTTGTATTTATAGGCAAAATCAAGGTGGAAAACGTATTCGACTAGAACTCAAATTTCTTGTAATTATCCAGATAGGTGCGCAGCACCATGTCCCTAGGTGCGCAGCACCGGGCTGTTTCCGTGTCCAAAACCAACTCGAACTCCTCGGTGCTTAGCACCCCTTGCTTAGGTGCGCAGCACCTCCTCGGTTTCTCCGTAATCTCGTCATTTAAGCTCATTTCTTCACTCCTTTCCACTTCCCGATCATGTAAACCTGTAAAATAGATAAAAACACTTTTCCACACGATTAAATGTAAAAACCTATCCTATCCATCATGTTTACTATGAAAACCGACACAATATCGCATAGAAATATCTATATAAATATGCGATATCAAATCCCCCCAAACTTGCCTTTTTGCTTGCCCTCAAGCAAAAACTGTTTTCAAATTAATTATCAAAGCCAAAACTAAACATAACCAAACTCCTCACGATTTTTATTGGAAGTAAAATCACACAACTCTCAAACTAATCTAAAAGGGTGTGTAAAATATCTCTGTAGAATCGCTCAATTGCTCAGTCATGGTGAATATTCTATAATAGGCTTGATAATGTATCAAATCTCCACCACTAGAGTCTAGGTACAACTAAACGGGGACTTTTATTCGGGTTATAACGTACAGGTAAAGGCATGTGAATAAATATATAATGGAGTGTAATTGGGTTAAATAAAATAATACAAACTTAGATTAAGTCCGAACTAAATATAATCTCGAACGTACTGGATTGCTTAATTTCTCCAACTTCTATTTTCTTCTCCTCGAAATATACATGTATCGTAAATAATACACGACTCATAATACACTATTTCTCTTAAAATCTACAACTAATTTTTTTTTTTTTTCGCTTTTCTGTTTTTTCGATTTTTTTTTCTTTTTCACTTCTTTTCTCTTTTTTTTTCTTTAGCCTAGTACATGCCTTACAAAATAATTTTTTTCTCGTGGTAAGTACACATGCTCAAAAGGCTAATAATCAACTATTTCTTCAAATACAAAATAATACAAGGCAAAAATAATAGACTTTTCTTTTATGCCTTAATAACTCTAACTTTACTTCATATATAGCAATCAAATAACTTAGTTCGGAACTAATCTAAAAAGAAACAAAAATAAGGCGAGTGTACAAAATAATATAGTAGTGTTTAGAAACGAAACGGTTTAGGCGCAAATTGGTTTAACTAGAGTTTCTAACACTAAAAATAAGTGTTACAAGGGTTAGGCGGAAAATATATAAAAAGAAACGAAAAGGCTAACAAATGGTTAATCCTAAATGCCCCTATCATTGTACCAAATCACACTAAGTTACCCTAATGCAATTGCTCATATGTGGTCTCGAAATGTATAACAATGTCAAGTTCTAAAGTCATCCCCATCGGCACACTCAAAGAAATGAAAAAGTAGCATTAAAAATGAATGCTTTCAATAGGCTCAAATTCTCACTATTTTTCTGAGTGGGGTAAAAATGCGTCTGGTTATGCTTACAGTTTAAGGTATTTACCGACTAGACACGTTATATTTTTTTGGTTTTTTTCAATTTTTCAATTTTTTTGGATTTTCTGGTTTTTTTCTGACTCAAAAATGTACAAAAAGAACACAATTCAACACGATGGAAACTAAGCTAAGGGTCGAAAAATAAAAGGTAAAATTTCCCGATGACCCCCCCAAACTTAAGTAACACATTGTCCCTAATGTGTTTACGACTCAAAACTAAGGGAAATTATACAAAAACTATCCTAAAAAATAAAAATAATACAAAAATAAAAGAAAGGTAGAAAGTATAGAACCCGTTGGTGTAATGTGGAAATATGGCGGTGGAATGCTGTTTGCTGAACTGAATGCCAGGCTTATGAGCGGGTGCTGAACTTACTGCCAGTCTTAGAAAAAAAACTAAAAAAAATCAACCACACATGTTAGAAAAATAAAAAGAAAAATAATAAGAATACAAATTACGACGAATATAAAAATAGTCTTACTATTTCTTCTAATAAGAAATAGTATATAGTAAACAATAAGTTCATAAAATAACATCACAATACATAAAAATAATACAAATCACTCGTCATCACTATCCTGGTGATCCTCCTGCTGGGGTGCTGGGTGGTACCCGGGATATGGCTCCGGATAGTAGTAGGCGGGTGGAGCAAAAGGAGGATATGGAGCTGGATGCTGCTGCTGGTATATATACTCCCAGGATGACTGGTATCTATCCTGAAAGTACTGCTCTCGCTGCTGGTAGTGGTCCCATCGTTGGTCTGACTGAGCGTTGTCGAACTGAAGCCTGTGTAACCCAGCCAGAACCTGATCCTGAAACTCCCGCTGTGGGAGAGCCCTCTGCCTCTGTACCGGAGCTGGAGCTGGAACATCCTCAACTCGACCGAAAGCAGCCAAACGCCTGCCGGCTGGGTGAAGAATCCCAACTCGGAGCATATCAGCCTGCCCGTTAACCTTGCAGTGAACCGGTGGGGAACACTGCTGGATGTTGGCCGCAGTGGCCACCCCCAACTCTCGTGCAATGCGGGTGATGAAATGCCCGCAAAGCATCTTGCTTGACTCCGTCTGTCCCTCTCCCTTGTCCGCCATATGCCTCGCTAACGCCCACGGGACGTTAATAAACCGGGTGGGATCTCCAGTACTGAAAGCATGTAAACACCACAAATCCTCCCTGTAACACTTGTCGTGGTGTGTATCACGGTGGAAGAAAGAGTAAGAGAGCAGCTTATGCAAAAGCCGCAGCGTGGGGTCCTGGATATTCTTAGCGCGGATGGATCTGGGGTAATATCCCTCCAACCCCGTCAAAGCTAACCATGCCGCATCGGCATCAAAACCAAGGGTATCTCTCTCCGCATCCGAGAGATAAGCCACCATCAAATCCTCGTTACCTGCCTCACCAGTGGTAAACAAACCTGTCAGTCTACCAAAATCAATAACCGATACCTGGTGTTCCTCGCCGCCTAAGCGGAAGGATATCAGAGGTGCGGTCAGGAAAGTCTCGTCGGTGAAGTCCCTCGAGACCTCTAGAGAACAGTAGAACTCTAGTACCCACTCTCTGAACACCGGCTCCTCGGTCTTCCAGGCTCGACCCCAGATCGGAATGTGACGCTGTGCAGAGCGGCTGTGGGTAGACATGAAACCTCGCAAATCCACATGAATGTCTGTCAAGAAATTCCAGTCCATGGTACGAGGTGCAGCAACTGAACGACCCCGTAATGACGCAAGTTTGTTGTTGAGTTTTATCCTGCGGTCAGCTGAACATCCCGGCCAAAGTAACCATGGGTGGCGTTCGGGTGCCATAATCGCCGCATTTAGGGAAGCTTGAGATTGTGGTCGAGGTCTCCGGCTGCCCTCTCCGCTTTCTTGCACGGCTGCCCGCTTTCCCTGCACACACAAAATCAACAAAAACAGCAGCAAACACGTTAGAATCACGAAAGAGACGACCAGCAGCCGGAAAATAGGCCGGGCCGCGCACCTAGGCGGCGGTGCTGCGCACCGGCGGCTTTTTCCGGTCAAAATCCGGCCAAAACTGGTCGTCATCCAAAAATAATACCTCAAACCTCGTTAATTCAACAATCCTAACCCTATTATGCAATCAATTTCATGTTTTAGGACGAATTAAAGAAAACCTAGAAATTTCCCCAAATCAATTTAACCTAATGGAACTCGAAAATTGAAAGCATTAAAGAGTATAGGGAGAATTACATACCCGTCGATTCATGATTAGTAGATTAAACGAAAAAAAAAAACGAGCTAAATTGATGATTTAGAAGTGTGTGTGTGCTGTGAACTCTTCGCCGCTGCTGTGATGTTATGTTATTTATGTGTGTGCTGTGTGAAATAAAGGAAACAACAAATATAAAACCTGGACAGTGACGAGGTGCGCAGCACCAAGAGGGGGGGTGCTGCGCACCGAGCTTTTTTCTTTTTGGATTTTTTCGTTTTTCGATTTTTTTTTATATTTTCTGACTTTTTCTTGGTACCTAACTAAACAAGCTCCAAAAGAACAACGTTAAAACGTTCTAAAAAGAAGAAAAAAATAAAAATAAAAATAAAAATAAAACTAAGAAAAGGAAAGAAACAAACTCGGGTTGCCTCCCGAGAAGCGCTAATTTTTCGACCGAGTCGTTAGCTTGACTCGATATGTCTCTTTATTAGGCGTTGATGGAATAGAATCCGTCCTCGATCATCATTCCGTTTTCATTATCTTCTTCGTGGTATAGTTTGACTCGTTGCCCAGAAACGATGAATGGTTTTCCGCCTTCTCTCCACAACTGTACATAGCCGGAGGCATAAGCCTGTTTGACGGTGTTCGGTCCTGTCCATTTCGAGCGTAATTTAGGAGCCTTGAATTTGTACTTTGATTGAAATAAAAGTACTTTATCGCCCTCCTTGAATTCTTTACGACGAATTTTACGGTCGTGGAATTCCTTAGTTCTCTCCTTGTAAAGGCGGGAACTTTCGTAAGCCTGTAACCGTAATTCATCCATCTCGTGAAGTTGTAAGAACCGCAAATCTTTTGCTAAATCTATGTCAATGTCGCAAAGCTTCAATGCCCAGTACGCCTTATGCTCGATTTCCACCGGAAGATGCCACGTGTTCCCGTAGAGTAGTCGATACGGGGTGGTTCCAATTGGTGTTTTATACGCCGTCCTGAATGCCCACAATGCGTCCTCCAGCTTCCTTGACCATATATTGGGATTATTGTTGACCGTCTTTTCCAAAATTCTTTTGATTGCGCGGTTTGTATTTTCCACTTGCCCGCTAGTTTGAGGATGATACGAAGTCGCAAACCGGTGATTTACTCCATATCTTTTCAAAGCTTTTGCAAGCTGAGCGTTGGCGAAGTGGCTTCCTCGATCACTGATTAATGCCTTTGGCACTCCAAACCTGCAAAATAAACTTTTAAGAAAATCAACAACCACGTTAGCGTTGTTAGTCGGTAATGCCTTAGCTTCAACCCATTTAGAAACATAATTTACAGCAACTAGAATGTAAATATTTCTGTTTGAGGGTTTGAAAGGGCCCATAAAGTCGATTCCCCAGATATCGAAAACTTCACACACTTGGATCCCTTGCTGTGGCATTTCGTCCCGCTTCGTGATATTCCCTTGGCGTTGGCATGCGTCACAGGTGTTTACGAGTGTATAGGCCTCCTTGAAAATTGTTGGCCAGTAGAATCCTGCATCATAAACCTTTTTCCCAGTTACCGTTGGTCCGTAATGTCCTCCGGTGGGTCCATGATGGCATTCGTTCAAAATTTTTCGAGTTTCTTCTCCGTATACACATCTGCGCACCATTCCATCAGCACATCTACGGAACAAGTATGGCGAGTCCCAGTAGTAGTACTTTGCATCCGAAATAAGTTTCTTCCTCTGTTGATAGGTTAGGTCTTTGTTGATGACTTTTCCGACTATATAGTTCGCAATGTCCGCGAACCATGGGGTGTAGCTGTCTGTGTTACTGATATAGGCCAGCATTTCCCCCGGAAAAGCGTCATCTATGTCCTCTTCCTTCAACTCCCCCAAACTTGGGTTCTCCAATCGGCTCAAATGGTCCGCAGCGACATTTTCAGCCCCTTTCTTGTCCTTGATCTCGATGTCAAATTCCTGCAACAATAAAATCCAACGTATTAGTCTAGGTTTAGCATCTAATTTAGAAAATAAGAATTTTAAAGCAGAGTGATCCGTGAAAACAATTGTCTTGCTCATCACTAAATATGAGCGGAATTTATCAAAGGCAAATACAACGGCCAAAAGTTCCTTTTCCGTAGTGGTATAATTCTGTTGGGCTTCGTTCAGTGTTTTGCTGGCGAAGTAGATAGGTCGAAAATGTTTATCGATCCGTTGCCCCAAAACAGCTCCCACTGCGAAATTACTGGCGTCACACATTAGCTCGAAAGGTTGAGACCAGTCCGGTGCTACCAAAATAGGTGTATTGGTGATCCGGTCCTTGAGTATCTCGAAAGCTTGTAAACAGTCCTCCGAAAAATTGAAAGCTACCTCCTTCTCTAAGAGTTTCGTCATAGGACGAGTAATCTTGGAGAAATCCTTGATAAATCTTCGGTAGAATCCTGCATGTCCCAAAAAACTCCGAATTGCCTTCTCGTTCGTCGGTGGTGGAAGTTTGGCAATGACCTCGATCTTTGCTTTGTCTACCTCTATACCAGCTTTTGAGATTTTGTGTCCCAATACGATTCCCTCTCGAACCATGAAGTGGCATTTCTCCCAGTTGAGGACCAAGTGTGCTTCCTCGCATCTTCCCAACATCTGATCTAAATTCTTCAAGCAGTTGTCGAATGAATCTCCGAAAACTGAAAAGTCGTCCATAAACACTTCCATTGTCTTCTCCACCATATCCTGAAAAATGGCTAGCATACACCGCTGAAAAGTGGCGGGTGCGTTGCATAGACCAAATGGCATCCTCCGATATGCGTAGGTTCCGAACGGGCATGTGAATGTGGTCTTTTCTAGATCTTCGGGATCGATGGGGATCTGAAAGTATCCTGAGAATCCATCCAAGAAGCAGTAGAACTCATTTCCTGCTAGTCTCTCGATCATCTGGTCCATGAACGGTAGTGGAAAATGGTCCTTCCTGGTGGCTTCATTCAGTTTGCGGTAGTCGATGCAAACTCTCCATCCTGTGACTGTCCTTGTTGGCACAAGCTCGTTCTTCTCGTTCATCACCACGGTCATACCTCCCTTTTTCGGCACGCAATGAATGGGGCTCACCCATGGGCTATCTGAAATAGGGTAGATAATACCTGCATCCAACAACTTCACAACTTCCTTCTTAACGACATCTGTCATATTCGGATTTAGCCGCCGTTGTCTTTGAACAACGGGTTTTACATTATCATTAAAATTTATTTTATGTTTGCAAAAATCGGGGCTAATTCCGGGTATGTCAGATATACGCCAAGCAAAGGCCTTTTTATGACCTTTAAGGACTGTCAATAATCGAGCTTTTTCGTCACCCGAAAGTGATGACGAAATAACAACCGGTAATAAATTAGTACCTTCAAGAAAAGCATATTCTAAATGTACCGGTAATTGTTTTAGCTCCAAGTCGGTTGGTGGTGACTCGATTGAAGATTTGATCCTCATGCTTTGGTCCAACTTCAGTTCTTCCTTAACTTCAACCTCCACTTCCTCGATCTTCTCGTCTTTCAACTCCTCCTCCAAGCTAGTTTCTATCTCGAGAATTTCCTGCCAATCTAATTCATCAAACACATCAATCCGAAAACAGGTTTCATCAGTAGAATAGGAATGAGTCATAGCTCTATCTAAATTAAAAACAATTCTTTCATTCCCAACCCCTAATGAAATTTGCCCATTTTTCACCCGAATAATTGCGTCAGCGGTGTTTAGGAATGGGTCCAAGGATTAGTGGAACAGAGACATCCTCATCCATCTCTAAAATCACGAAGTCAACCGGAAAGGTGAATTTTCCTACGTTCACTAGCATGTTCTCAGCAATTCCTAATGGGTACTGAAATGATCTGTCTGCTAGTCGAATACTCATCCTGGTGGGTTTTAACACTCCAATGGCGAGTTTAGCATATAGTGAATACGGCATCAGGTTTATGCTAGCTCCTAAGTCTGCCAAAGCACTGCAACTGTAGGTATTACTAAAGTTGCACTGGATCAGAAAACTCCCTGGATCATCCAACTTGGGTGGTGTGTTTTCACCAAGGCTGAACATTCTGTGTTTAGAATGCGGCTTGCTCCTCCGATGGCTTTCCTTTGTTTGTGACCAATTCCTTGATGAATTTAGCGTAGTTTGGCATCCCTGCAATCAAATCTACAAGAGGAACGTTAATATTAACAGATTTAATCATGTCACAAAATTTACCGTACTGCTCCCTCATTCTTGCTTTTCGTAATCGTTGAGGATATGGAACATGAGGCTTGTAAGCTTTGATGGCTTCTTATTCCACTGGTTCAGGTGTTGGTCTTGGTCTGAACTTGGTGCCTCGTCCTCATCGTCATCGATCTCGAAATCATCAATACGGGTCAGCAGACAGGTTGCTGCGCACCCCTAGGGGGTGCTGCGCACCTACGTGGTCAGACGGTGCTCGCACCTGTAGATGGTGC
>CAJVGC010000432.1:18374904-18498483 GCA_910822075.1 Senecio squalidus | reverse complement strand
TTTACTGAAAATTTAAAACTTGATTATTACTATTGATACGGGATTAAAATATCTTTCTAATGTATGATGACTTCTATGTTATGTGTGTTTATTTTTTTGTAATGCTTTCGTATTAGTTAGGTTCACAATAGTTAGTTCCACTAGACGAGCTCCTAGATGACTTATCGATTATTGCCGCATTCTATATATATTACCGTTTCACTTTGCTACGTGATCAATATTAAATTTATTCAGTGTCCGTGTTGATGCTTGTACATGATGTACTTAAAACACAATTCCTGATTTCGTTCATCTTATGATCTAAGCTGTTGAGAAACTCAACGACTTTTACCAGTTGTTACTAATTAATTAAACCTTAAACCATAAACCTTCTATTATATCTATTATTAATAATTTCGAGTTAAGTTGTTTGTGTTCGTTTATAATTCTCGAGACTTAGAATTGATAACGGGACATCAATTTCGTTAAATGTAGCCTACTAAGCTCAGGCCTCATATTAGTCACTGAAACTAGACATTTTATTTAAAACAATGATTCAGCCCGTTAACTAATTAAACATCACACCTTAAGCCCAGAAAAAAAAAGAAAAAAAAAAGCAGTCGATCCTTTTTTTTTTTTTTTTTTCTAGTCGACCAAAACCTTTTTCTCCCTCCTAGTTGCCGCTCTAAACCCTCCATTTTTTCTTGCCGCTCCTGCTCTTGTTCGTCGTCATCATCATAATACCTATCCGTCCTAGTTTATTCTTCACCATCATTGTGTTCATCATCTCCATTAAGCAAGGTAAAGTGTTGTTCCTTTTGTGATTTCCCTCATATCCGAAAACCCTAAGTCAATTGTAAATCATTTGTAACATTCTGTGTATTTGTGGATGACCAGCGAATTCCACACACCAACTATCCTCTTATTCAGCACCTTGCTCGTTCTCAGCAAGTGAATTCTCCAAGGTGAGCAAAGAATTTCGTTTGGTAAACTGTTCATGGCCAAATTCTATTTAGAGTTTTCATTCGGTGTATAATCTTGATTGTTACAGCCTTGATTTTCAAGCTTAGAGATTCGATCTCCATTCCGTTATAATTTGTCTATCTCAGGTCTGATCTCACTTTCTAATTGTTATCGTTATCGCAAAAATCGTTTCTATTGCATGTATACATAGGTTGTTATTCCGTGTTGAAAAACTTGCTGAACTGGTATGATAGGCTGTCTTACACGGTTAATATCTCCTTGGTCGTATTAAATTGGCTCCTGTAGTCTAAACGAATATTGTAGTCCTTACTCTCTAGTTTTCGGGAATATAAGGTAGGTCTTCTAGATGTTTTTCAAACTCCCAGAAACTGAAAATTAGTAAACGTGTTTAAAACTGAATATTTTTATTTAGCTGCTATCTTAAGCTGTTTCGTTCGATTCATATCTCTCGGGTCTTTTCGAATTAGCTTCTGTAATATAAACATAAAATGTAGCCCTTCCTTTTTAGTTTTCAGATATATAAGATACATAGTCTAACGGTTTTCCAAACTCCCAGAATCTGCAAAATAGTGAACAAGGGTCAATCTGCGTGTTGAGCTGAGTTTTTTATATCCGATTATGGGCTAACTTGTTGTGTGGTCTAAAAGCGTATAAATGGAGATTTTAAAACATGGAGTCCTTGTTTATATATCAAATTAATGATCTGGAGGTGTTGGTAATTTTACGTGGTCGTGTGATATTTTAAAACAGTTTTACAAACTCGAGTACATGATGTACCGAACGGGTCAGCAAGCTTTTCTCCAACTTGTTTTGATCATATCTTGGTCATAACATATGCTTCTTATATAAATCTTGATTTCTCGTTGTAGTTCTCGGAATGTACTTTTTGAAAATATAAACCTCGTCCTCTAATTCGTTTTAGAACCCTCAGAAACTGCACTTAAGTAAACGTTGGTCAAATCTGAGTTTTTAAACGAAAATTACTAGGTTTAATAATCTATTTCGTGTAACCATTTAAATAACCTTAAAAGTGATTAAATACATTTATTATAAGTTAATAACAGGACTAAAAGGTGTTAAAAATATTTATCGTGTCTACATCTAAATTATACAACTCTAAAACGTAATAAACTCAACTTATACAAATATACCGTTTTTAGACAGATTAAGTAACTAGTTTCGTTTTCATCATATCTCCTCCATAACGAAATCATTAGTAATGATATCTTAGTCTAAAACATAGCCCTCGGTGTCTAGTTTCCGTATATATAAGATTCGTTGTATAAATCTTTCTGAAACTCAAGTTACTACAGTTTTAATGAACGTATGTATTCGCTGAATTTCTTCAACATAATTGATTCTATTCCTTTATCGTAAACGTACAACCTTCCTAACCTTTCTAAAACGAGACAACTTGAAAACATTGTGTATCGATCTTAAACTTTATGATTCAATTACTTACGACTCATTACTTACTCATTTAGGGGAGCTCTATACCTAGTCGGGACTTAGCTTGTGACTTGCTTATACACACACACATACACACTACTTAAGTAGTGACTTTGCTTATTCGAGGTGAGTTCATCGCCCCATATTTACTGCTTTCTTATTTTAAACTAAACGGGGGAAAGTAAAACTCAACTAAACGATTTATGAGAAACCGAATACCATTTTCAAACTTACTATTTTTGGAAACCTACTATTTCGGGAAATTTACTACTTTTGATAAACTTACTATAAATAGAACTTCCTATTTATAGAAACTTACTACTTTTAGAAACTTACTATTTTCGGAAACTTACTACGAACTGGATTTCATAAAACGTGTAACAAAACCTAATGCATTTTCAAAAACTTACGAGATACGGGTATATTTGGGTTCATGGTACTTACACACTACTTAGCTAACTTAGTACTGCCGAGGCGTACTAAGGATAGCGTTCGGACCTGACACAGCCGATGCGTGTCATACTGACTTGACGTTGCCGAGGCGCGTCAAGGACAGTGTTCAGATTCGATATTGCTGACGGGCGTATCTCTTACAGGGCACTGCTGAGGCGTGTCACTGTGTTCGTTGGATATGATTACTATTCTCGATATGGTTACTATTTTACTACTTATGCATTAGTTACACGCTTTTCCTATACTACTGTTGTGCTTGAGATTGAAAAACTGTTTACTTATATTTTCTTACTTACTACTCGATGAATTCGCTCAACCTTTGTGTTGACTTTTAAGTTTTACTTTCAGGTATTGATCACGCATAGGATCTAGCTGGACTGGACTCCTAGAGACTTAGAGTTGTTTTATGCATGGTGGCTTGAATTTACATTTGATACTTGAACTTTATTTCGGGCTTGCATGCCTAAGCACATTATTTCATTTCTGGATTTATTTTGGATATTGTTTCATTCTAGTGATTGACGTAATTGTGTACCAAGGGGTTTTACCTTGGACATGGCGACGTCATGACACACGAATATTATTTATTTCATATAGATTGTTTCTTTATTTACTATTGTGTTATGACGATCGCCAATCAGTTGCACCCTGCGTTTCCGCCACCGGCGGGGTGTGACAGATTGGTATCAGAGCACATGGTTATAGAGAACTAGGTGGTTTGGCCTAGACTATAACTAGATGTCCTCATATAGATTATTTTAGGATCTTTTTCATTGATTTCATTACGTCTCACTACTTGTACGCGACGACTCATTCGCCTAAGGAAGACGGCGACCAATATCAGCTTTCGACATGGGAATTTTCTTCGTTTTGATTTATACTTTAAATTTAGATTTCTTGATTTTATTTTACTAGTATTGCTACGATTTGAAACCTCGATTCGATTTTTTTTTAATTTAAATCCTTAATTTGTATATGTTAATGTTAGGATAATGAACATGGGGAGCGGATATGTATATGAAACGAAGTGAATATAATTTTGGGCGTACGACTTAATTATATCCATGACGAGTCATATATATGTTTACATGACCATGTTTGTAGTCGTAATACAAAACATACCTAAAGTTCTTATGGTTGAGTTATTGACCATATCCATTCCTTAAAATTTTCGATTTCTTTTATGCTAGGGTATGCTTATCTGGACGCCTACACGGATCGTTTTCATGAGCTTGCACGACTATGTCCTCAGATGGTAGTTCCGAAGTCGCGAAGTATCGAGCGTTTCATCTATGGTTTGCACCCCGAAGATTCGTCGTTCGTTGAGGAGTATGGAACCTTTTACCATTCAGAGTGCTATTCAGTGGACTGGAGCTATCACCGATGATGTGGTTCGAGACGGTGAAATGTCGGACGGGAAGAGGAAAGAATCACAGTGACGAGGAGCAGGGAAAGTCCAAGGAAGTTAAACGAGATTCAAGTCAATCTAGCAGGAGTCGAAATCTGGGTATACTCGTACACTTCCTCTATGTCAGAAGTGTAATTATCACCATGAGGAGCACATGATATGCAGTTGTTCGCTATGCCTCAGGAGAGGCCACCTAGCCAAGGATTTTCGTTCCAGGTCTGTTGCTGCCTTACCAGTGAATGCATTGAGGCTTAATTCCAGTTTTGGTTGCCGAGGTACCGGTCTTTTTCTTCGAGATTGTCCTCATAAGCAGGGAACTTTCCCTGTCGGCCTTGCTAACCCACCCTAGAACGTACCAGGAAACCAGGGAAATCAAGGTGGTCAAAACACTCGAGCTCGTAGTAGAGCATATGTACTGAGAGCTGCGAAGGAGCAGCAGAATCCGAATGCCGATATTGATACTTTCTTATGCAATTCTCTGATATTACTTGTAACGCGTACTCATACTTTACATTGTTGATTCTGAGCCTTACCTTTCGATAATTTGGTTCGTGACGGTACTTTCTACTTGAATTTCGGGACGAAATTCTTTTAAGTGGGGTATACTGTGACAACCGTCACTTTCTCCGTCCTTAGTTAGTCTAGTATGCCTGTAAATCATTACCGCATTTTACTGAAAAATTTAAAACTTTATTATTACTATAGATACGGGATTAAAATATCTTTCTAATGTATGATGACTTCTATGTTATGTGTGTTTATTTTTTTGTAATGCTTTCGTATTAGTTAGGTTCACAATAGTTAGTTCTACTAGACGAGCTCCTAGATGACTTATCGATTATTGCCGCATTCTATATATATTACCGTTTCACTTTGCTACGTGATCAATATTAAATTTTTTCAGTGTCCGTGTTGATGCTTGTACATGATGTCCTTAAAACACAATTCCTGATTTCGTTCATCCTATGATCTAAGCTTTTGAGAAACTCAACGACTTTTACTAGTTGTTACTAATTAATTAAACCTTAAACCATAAACCTTCTATTATATCTATTATAAATAATTTCGAGTTAAGTTGTTTGTGTTCGTTTATAATTCTCGAGACTTAGAATTGATAACGGGACATCAATTTCGTTAAATTTAGCCTACTAAGCTCAGGCCTCATATTAGTCACTGAAACTAGACATTTTATTTAAAACAATGATCCAGCCCGTTAACTAATTAAACATCACACCTTAAGCCCGGAAAAAAAAAGAAAAAAAAAAAGCAGTCGATCTTTTTTTTTTTTTTTTTTTTCTAGTCGACCAAAACCTTTTTCTCCCTCCTAGTCGCCGCTCTAAACCCTCCATTTTTTCTTGCCGCTGCTGCTGTTGTTCGTCGTCATCATCATAATACCTATCCGTCCTAGTTTATTCTTCACCATCATTGTGTTCATCATCTCCATTAAGCAAGGTAAAGTGTTGTTCCTTTTGTGATTTCCCTCATATCCGAAAACCCTAAGTCAATTGTAAATCATTTGTAACATTCTGTGTATTTGTGGATGACCAGCGAATTCCACACACCAACTATCCTCTTATTCAGCACCTTGCTCGTTCTCAGCAAGTGAATTCTCCAAGGTGAGCAAAGAATTTCGTTTGGTAAACTGTTCATGGCCAAATTCTATTTAGAGTTTTCATTCGGTGTATAATCTTGATTGTTACAGCCTTGATTTTCAAGCTTAGAGATTCGATCTCCATTCCGTTATAATTTGTCTATCTCAGGTCTGATCTCACTTTCTAATTTTTATCGTTATCGCAAAAATCGTTTCTATTGCATGTATACATAGGTTGTTATTCCGTGTTGAAAAACTTGCTGAACGGGTATGATAGGCTGTCTTACACGGTGAATATCTCCTTGGTCGTATTAAATTGGATCCTGTAGTCTAAACGAATATTGTAGTCCTTACTCTCTAGTTTTCGGGAATATAAGGTAGGTCGTCTAGATGTTTTTCAAACTCCCAGAAACTGAAAATTAGTAAACGTTTTTAAAACTGAATATTTTTATTTAGCTGCTATCTTAAGCTGTTTCGTTCGATTCATATCTCTCGGGTATTTTCGAATTACCTTCTGTAATATAAACATAAAATGTAGCCCTTCCTTTGTAGTTTTCAGATATATAAGATACATCGTCTAACGGTTTTCCAAACTCCCACAATCTGCAAAATAGTGAATATGGGTCAATCTGCGTGTTGAGCTGAGTTTTTTATATCCGATTATGGGCTAACTTGTTGTGTGGTCTAAAAGCGTATAAATGGAGATTTTAAAACATGGAGTCCTTTTTTATATATCAAATTAATGATCTGGAGGTGTTTTTAATTTTACGTGGTCTCGTGATATTTTAAAACGTTTTTACAAACTCGGGTACATGATGTACCGAACGGGTCAGCAAGCTTTTGTCCAACTTGTTTTGATCATATCTTGGTCATAACATATGCTTCTTAGATGAATCTTGATTCCTCTTTGTAGTTCTCGGAATTTACTTTTTGAAAATATAAACCTCGTCCTCTAATTCGTTTTAGAACCCTCAGAAACTGCACTTAAGTAAATGTTGGTCAAATCTGAGTTTTTAAACGAAAATTACTAGGTTTAATAATCTATTTCGTGTAACCATTTAGATAACCTTAAAAGTGATTAAATACATTTATTATAAGTTAATAACAGGACTAAAAGGTGTTAAAAATATTTATCGTGTCTACATCTAAATTATACAACTCTAAAACGTAATAAACTCAACTTATACAAATATACCGTTTTTAGACAGATTAAGTAACTAGTTTCGTTTTCATCATACCTCCTCCATAACGAAATCATTCGTAATGATATCTTAGTCTAAAACGTAGCGCTCGGTGTCTAGTTTCCGTATATATAAGATTCGTCGTCTAAATCTTTCTGAAACTCAAGTTACTACAGTTTTAATGAACGTATGTATTCGCTGAATTTCTTCAACATAATTGATTCTATTCCTTTATCGTAAACGTACAACCTTCCTAACCTTTCTAAAACGAGACAACTTGAATACATTGTGTATCGATCTTAAACTTTATGATTCAGTTACTTACGACTCATTACTTACTCATTTAGGGGAGCTCTATACCTAGTCGGGACTTAGCTTGTGACTTGCTTATACACACACACATACACACTACTTAAGTAGTGACTTTGCTTATTCGAGGTGAGTTCATCGCCCCATATTTACTGCTTTCTTATTTTAAACTAAACGCGGGAAAGTAAAACTCAACTAAACGATTTATGAGAAACCGAATACCATTTTCAAACTTACCATAAATAGATATTTCTATTTATGGAAACTTACTATTTTTGGAAACCTTCTATTTCGGGAAACTTACTACTTTCAATAAACTTACTATAAATAGAACTTCCTATTTATAGAAACTTACTACTTTTAGAAACTTACTACTTTTAGAAACTTACTATTTTCGGAAACTTACTACATTTTCAAAAACTTGTAACAAAACCTAATGCATTTTCACAAACTTACGAGATACGGGTATATTTGGGTTCATGGTACTTACACACTACTTAGCTAACTTAGTACTGCCGAGGCGTACTAGGGATAGCGTTCGGACCTGACACAGCCGATGCGTGTCATACTGACTTGACGTTGCCGAGGCGCGTCAAGGACAGTGTTCAGATTCGATATTGCCGACGGGCGTAACACTTACAGGGCACTGCCGAGGCGTGTCACTGTGTTCGTTGGATATGATTACTATTCTAGATATGGTTACTATTTTACTACTTATGCATTAGTTACACGCTTTTCTTATACTACTGTTGTGCTTGAGATTGAAAAACTGTTTACTTATATTTTCTTACTTACTACTCGATGAATTCGCTCAACCTTTGTGTTGACTTTTAAGTTTTACTTTCAGGTATTGATCACGCATAGGATCTAGCTGGACTGGACTCCTAGAGACTTAGAGTTGTTTTATGCATGGTGGCTTGAATTTACATTTGATACTTGAACTTTATTTCGGGCTTGCATGCCTAAGCACATTATTTCATTTCTGGATTTATTTTGGATATTGTTTCATTCTAGTGATTGACGTAATTGTGTACCAAGGGGTTTTACCTTGGACATGGCGACGTCATGACACACAAATATTATTTATTTCATATAGATTGTTTCTTTATTTACTATTGTGTTATGACGATCGCCAATCAGTTGCACCCTGCGTTTCGCCACTGGCGGGGAGTGACACCGGAGTTCTTTACTCCTGTATTTCGATCACGTCAATTCGCAACGGAGGAAGAAGGAATGTCGATTCCTGATCATTTGCTCAATTATATACCAAATGGAGATTCTTGATTACTTGCCTATAGGAATTCATTACCTCGTACGGATCAATCAGAACCGATTGTTCCTTCCCCACGAGTATTAGCACCTACCCAAAGTGAGGGTTTAGATTTAGGGGATCGAGATGATGAGGATCTTAATCTTGGTGGGAATGATGATAACGATGATGATGGAAATGATGATGTATAGAGTGACGGGAGAATTGTGGTTGTACAAACACCATTACACACTCCGCCGGTACTTGTACTTGCGAGTCCTTCGGGCACAAATGAGGAAGGAGTAGAAAAAATGTGAGCGTGGGTGAGCGAAAATAGAGTGGGGACAAAAAGAAACGAAAAAGAGCCCCATCCGAGCCTAGGCATAGACACCGGGGCACCAAGTCTTCTACTCTCCGTCATGAGTCGACAGAGAGTATTGAAAAAGACGTCGAATCCCCACCGATGCAGACGGCGGATACCCCTCTTCACCACTCATTATCCTCACAGGGTAATGTTTCAAAAGCCACGGGACAAAACCCAAGTCAACTAACGTCCACTCCTTCGGAGCCGGATGTTATTGAAAAAGAGAGTCAAAACCCCAGACTCTCGATATCTATTGCACACGAGTCATCGAGTCCCTCACACTTAGAAATTTTATCTAGGGTTGCACTTGATTCTAGTAGTCTTCGTGACGCTAGCGGAACGGTTATAGGACGTTCGCAATCCGAACGCTTCCAAGGATTGACCGGAAACCATGCCTCCGTCAACGTTACGCCAGCGGTCGAAGCAGGTTCATCTAGTGGTGCCTTTGTGTCATCCCTAATACGACAACGAGTAATCTAAGTGATCTCGGTTTTGAGCCATGGATGATCGAGCTTGCTCGAAATTCTATACATTACCCGAGTTCCAACAGCAAAAGTAAAGAGGTGGAGGAGCTTGACCCGGTGAAACGAATCCGTTATCATCTAGATGTGATTGAAGAACTTCATGAAACTCAACCAGAACAACCATCAACGGATCCTCGATCAGATTATGAGGTGGTTAAGGAATTTATGAAGACTCTTCCTCGCTAGGTAATAGAAGAAACTTTACTTGAGAAGATTCTCTATAAGGAACCGCATTCGATTCGGGATATTATGATTATGGATTCGATTTCTCTTGATCGTGATTATGAACCGAAAATTTTAGAAGAGCTATTTGATCGTGAAGAGGAGGAGCTTGAATATGTTATAACAAAGTACAAAGCCTTGAAAACAAATCGTCGTGCTCAGGCAAAGGATAATAAACGTTGACATTCGGATGATGATCCTGATGATCAACTAAATGAGGGGAAAATGAGAGACGTTTAAAGAAGATTAAGTTAGAAAAGGCGGCGGCTTTGGGATCAAATAAAGAAGGAAATAAAGATGTGGTAAGTCTTGATGATGATAATGAAGTGATTGATGAACAGATTGAGATGGAAAATCCGGATCAGGATCAAAACGAAGAAATAAATGAACAAGAAAAAGTGGTAAAAGAAGGGAACAAAGATAGAGACGTTGAAGATCTTTACCACAGTGCAATGATACTTGGAAAAGATGAGGATCTTAATCCGTTGATTAGAAAAGTTATTTGTGCTCGTATTAGAGAACAAAGAAATTTTGATGAAAGCAATAAAGGCGATTGAAGATTGAGGAAGTGTAAGAATTAAGAATCACCAAAAGTCATATTATTGATCACACCCCTTACCAATTTATAGGTAAGGGGTAAAGGTTCATTACATTACATAATCGAAACCATATCAACTATTCTAAGTTCTAAAATTTCCCCCTTTGATATAGTTTCTAGATAAGTAATTACAAATTTTTACAATACAATTCAAGATTCTATACTAAGCTTTGAGTCTTCTATTCTTGAGTTGGAATTTCTGCTTCTTGAGACGCTTGTTCTGGTTGAGCTTGAGATTGGCTTGTTGTAGCTTCTTTTTCTTTAAACTCTGGGTAGAGTTTTGCGCACTCATCTCGTTCTTGTTGCATTTCATGCTTTCTTCTTGCTTTGATTGTTGCGTAGATAGAGTACTTATTTTCTCGAATCTTCAAGCACATTTCGTACCGTTGAATAATTCTCTTGTTTTCCAAGCATTTCTCAATAGCATCTTTTCCGAACTCATATTCTCTTCGTCCAGCTCTCCACCTAGCATATCCATCAGAGTTTATATTGTTCTGTTCATCACCGTTTCTCATGATGGTATCTATTTCCTTTTTGATTAACCTTAGAATTCCTGTAGAAAAGTGATGCACTTCGTCGAAAATCATAAGGACATTCTCACTCCAATGAGGGATCGTATAGATAATCCCTTTGTTTCCGATGTTCACGATTTCCCACTTTCTTACATGCTTTAGATCAAACTTTTGTTTTGGAGCAACCAGATTCACTTTTCCTTTTCCACTTTCGAGAGCAATCTGGAAATCAAAGTATGTAGCTTCTTTCACCTTCCCTTCCATGAATCGCTTTATCCTAGACTCGGAAAATCTTTCAACTGCCCTTTTGTTTGACCATCGCGTCATAGACATGTAGAGCCATTCAATGTAATTTGGATTTAGATCGTTGAAATCAGCTTCAGTGAAATTGAATACTTTTCCGTTGCTTCGTGCAATCTTTTATGTAGCATACTCGATCCCGTAGTGAAACTTTGAGGCTATGTTTCGAGCATCTGAGATTGCGTGAATCGAGTATACTTTTTCAGCTCCTTTGTGCTTCTCATGGATAAAGTGTTTGAATTTGCTCGATAATTCCTTTTCATGTGTCGTGAACCCATGAAGACTTGCTGCTTCTACCTTTTTCGGAGTTTGGACAAAGAAATCTTGAACTTGATCTTCCATAAATGGTTGATTAATTCTCTTGTGAATCTTTTTCTGTTCTTCAATGTCAACATCATTATATTTTGGAATACTGAAATCATTTGACAAGGCATATTTGTAGAATTCTTTGTGTTCTTCTTGCAGCTTCATGGTTTCTCGTTGAACATCTTCGTCATGGAGATCTTTCACATCCCTTTGCTTGAGTCTGTTTTTGAATGCATATTTCCTTAGCTTCCATTCATTTTTCTCATTATAGTTTCTTTGTTCCCGAAGACGAGCACACACAACTTTTCTTTGATCGAGATCTTCATCGTTTTCAAGAACCATCACATTGTGATATAAGTCTTCCATATCTCGATATTTGCTCTTTTTAGCATTCCTTTCTTTATTTTTTTCTTGATAATCTCCTCGTCTATCTTTTCACCGGCATCTCCAAGATCTAACACTTGTTCACTTGATCCCAAATCCAATTTGCTTTTCTTTACACGTCGTTCATTTTCCCCCTCATTTGGATGATCATCGGGATCATCATCCGAATGTCGACGTTTATCACTTTGAGCTTGAGCCCGGAAATTGGATTCCAAGGATTTGTATTTGGCAAGCACATAATCGAGTTCCTTTTGCTCATTATCAAATAACTCCTCCATGCTCGTTGGTTGATAATCTCTATCCAAAGCAATAGCATCCATGATCATAACGTCCCGAATGGAATGCGGTCCGTTGTACAAAATTTGCTCAAGAAGAGTTTCTTCAATTAGACCCCGAGGTAATGTGTGACAACCGTCAAAAATTCAGGAAAATTACGTATTCTTTATCTTTGAGATAATTTGTTATTGCTCTTATCTGTACTTTTACCGTAAACGTGTGTGTCTCAGAATCGAAATCGGAATCAATAATTGAATCCTAATACCAAGAAAAAATATAATGAACTTGCCTAAGTTCATTGCATAACAATCATAAACTTTCAACAAACGAAAATGCTTAACGATAACGAAACGAAAAACGGGAAAGGCTCAAAAACAGCCTGGTAATCCTAAGCCAACGATAACGATAAGAACCATTTTGTTTTTTAAGTTTGATGACTCAAAGTTGCATGTAATCTTAAGCCAACATCTGTCCAAGCTCGGTTGGACCTCCCTATGGTCCAGAATAGAGCCAACTAACACCCCACTTTCACCTCTCTCACTCACTTTCAACATTACAAACACACACACACACTTCTCAAAACTCTCACAAGCTCTCCATTTTTACAGCCACAAATTGCAGAAAAATCACATCAAAACACCTCCATAAATCGTCCTAATAATCAAGGAAAGCAAGAAGTATTCATTCATTTGGTTGCATACACCGACTTTCATCAATTTGAAGCTAAAATCACCAACAAATCATCATCCATCTATTTCTCTCCGGTAAAAACTCTTTTATCTACTATTTTTACTCAAATAACTAATTGTATGTTATATCAATCACCTAAAAATGTGTTTTTGTTAAGTTTCAAGGTGATTTACATAAGATAATAAGTTTTTATAAATTATTACATAGATCTTCATTTTTATGGTTAAAAATCTAATAGAAACTGATATTTGAAAGTATTTTAAGGTTTTCATCATTTGCATGTTAAGATCCACCATTAAAATAACCATTTTCACAACAAAAACGAGTTTTGGAAAAACTCAGACAGCAAGGGCGTCGCCCCTGCCCTTTAGGGAGGGGCACCGTGCTTCTGACCGTTTCCAAAATCGTTGTTTAATCGATAAAATCGTAACCTTGAACTTATATTATTAGAATCTGAATAAAGGTTACAGTAATAAACTAAAACTTGTGTTTAAAGTGACTTATTTGACATGTAAACATTATATTGTGTCTGTGAATATTGTTATAAAAATTGTAAGCGGGAAAGTGTTTGGAAATTTTGGACCTAAAATTTATAGCGCGGCCCAATTTTCGTTAGACCATAATATAACACTTAAAATATAAGCATTTTCGTTGACTAACGATTGTATAAACTTAAACTGTAATACTTACTCGAAAACTTGGTATGTTCTAGGGTTCCTTTGATTTCCGCACACGTTTAGCTCTTCGCAAACCGTGTGTTACATCCCCACTCTTTTACTGTTTTTATACAACTTTTTGGGGGAAGCATGAGAACGAAGCGTTTTGTGAACTTATGAACCGTTTTATGAACTTATGAACCATTTTATGAACTTGTGAACCGTTTTAGGAACTTATATGCGTTTACTTACTTATCGAACCATTTTACTTGCTTATATGTGTATGTCTTTTGCACTTGATACATTTGGGAACTGAACGATCGATTGTATGACTTTTAACCGCCACGAGAACGGCATCATTATTGACTCTTGATAGGAAAATAGTACAGCCAGACCTTTAGTGTGAACACTTTCAGTTCTGTTATGTCAAGAGGTCAATATCTATATACAATCAGTATTACTTAATACGCATATCTTTACTTATATATATAAATATATATATATATATATAGTTGGTTTTAAATGAGAACCATACAAATAATTAGGAACCGTTAGGAACCAAATTTAATATGATATTTACGAGTGTATATAGATGATATTCACTAGTGTATATAAGGTATTTATATATATATCTATATATCTATATATATGATATTACATACACTGGTGAATATCATATATATATATATATATATATATATATATATATATATATATATATATACACTGGTGCATATCATATGTATACACTGTTGAATATCATATTAAATTTGGTTCCTAATGGTTCTCAAATATTTAGTGGTTCCTATTTGAACCCAACTATATATATATATATATATATATATATATATATATATATATATATATATATATATATATATATATATATATATATATATTATCAAGCACATGAACTGCTTTATTTCCGTTGAGAAATCTTTCAAATATATACCTTGTCGTAAACCATTTTTAGTCGAGGACTAGAAAACTGTATCTCACTCACTACTTTTTGTAGTTGACACTTTTTCTCATGTTTCAGGAAACGCAATGTAAGGACATGAAGTACATATCTTTTGGTCTCGGGTCAGGAATGTCACATAATCGAGAATCGGGGAAAGACCTTATTTATTACTTACGGGAATGTCTTTTGAAGTCTTTACATATGTTGTTGTGATTGTAATGTTCTACTAAAAATAATTGGTTATTTTTCGAACTATGTAAACGCTTTACTTATTTTAATGACTTGAAAATCGTACGTACTTTATTACATCTCGTGTAATGATATCGATTCTCTTCACACCTCGTGTTTCCGCTTTAGCGGGGTGTGACAGACTTGGTATCAAAGCACAAGGTTATAGTGAATACGGGTTTTCAAAATTTTCAAAAAGAAAACCAAACTATAACCAAGGATTTTTCGAAAATCATTTCACGATTTTTAAACTTTAGTGGATTAATTCCGCAATTGCATGGTTCGTTCCCAACTACGCGTAACTTGATCAACTACACTTAGTTCAAAATAAATTATGCGAGAACGGAACGTAATTGCTATTGTTGACGGTTTTCGAGTCAAAAGTTCCCGGTCCCACTGATTCCCGATTCTCACGTGACTGACCCGAACATGCACTGTCATTTTACATTTTTCCTTTTTCCCCCATACTTACTCGTACCGTTTATTCGCAGTTACGACATGTCTCGATCGTCACACTCCCATTCGCACTCGCACTCCCACTCACGGGCAGTATACTCAAACGAAGTCTCGGACGACTTCACCGCATCGGGAGCTCAACATCACGAGACTACCGCTCCCTCTGAGGAAAGCTCGATGGCATTCACTAGCAGGCACGGTACGTCCAGTCCGAGGACTGTTCTACCAGCCGCACCACTGGTCCCTGCCGCAGCTCCACAGCAGCGAGGACCGCACATCAGATTGACTGCTCGCAAGCAGGTCACCCTTCCCGGTCGCTTACCGGATTGTATGATGGGACAGACGACTCCTGACCCAGCCAGAGCTACACCTCCTCAGATGCCACTGCACCCCGAGGACCCCTACGCGACATCGGCTACGCCAAACATGGATCGTTACATGTGGGAGCGACTCTACGGCCACTCGATGCAGCGCCCCGACGGGCAGGACCATCTCGACTATCTATGATGCCACCTAGTCAGAGGTTCACCCCGACCGAGTATCATGCACTCCGCCGAGACCTTCAGGGACTTACTAAGGAGGCTGAGCAGCAGGCTCATCTCCTGTTCCAGGTCTCAGACGCCGCTCACCGCTTATCTGAGCAGTCCCTCCGAGTCATCTCCTCGACTCAGTCTACTTCGAGGACTGTTCAGCGCCTCTTGAGCGCATGCTTGGTGATGGGTACCCTGATAGTTGTCATCCTGTTGAAGATGTTCCTGGACAGGCGTCGTTAGATTATTTCCTTTTATTATGTATTGTACCTTAGTCTAAGTTGTAACCGACTATTATCTTGAAATGGAATTTCTATTATTATTATCACTGCTTTTCTGTCATACTTGGGTTATACTATTATTCATTGATCGCTTATCGTGCGTGCGCTATCTATCCTTCCTATTTACTATTTATATACCTGTCATTATTCATTGTTAAGATCCTTATCGCGTATTCCTATTCGTGTGTTCTAAACAAGTTTTCCTTTTCTGTTGTGGAATCATGCCTCCCAAAAGGACCAATGCTTCTCTCATAGCCGAGGAGGTTGCTGCGCAGCTCAACGCAACAATCCCTAACATGATCGCCCAGATCACCGCTGGGATCAACAACATCAACGATAACCACCAAGAAGCGCAAAACCAAAAACCATACCCTAACCTGAACCAAGATCAAAACCATAATCAGAACCAACACCAGAACCCTAACCCAAACCATCAAGAGAACCTCCCCGGTTGCACCTACAAGGGTTTCATGGCGTGCAAGCCGAAGGAGTTCCACGGCACCTCCGGTGTTGTTGGACTACTCTCGTGGATCGAGAGTATCGAGTCGGTTCTCCACATCAGCCGTTGTGCTGAGGCTAAAAAAGTGGAGTACGCTTCCTGTGTACTCCACGAACGAGCCTTATCCTGGTGGTTTTAATAATCGGGGCCTTGTACATGTCGAGCATGACAATTGAAAATATTTATGCGTATAGAGAATATTGATTGTAAAATGATCGTTGACCACTTGATATAAATAACTGTAATTTTTCCCACTAAACAATAATACTACCGTGAGAGGTCCCTTTACTTTTTTGATTGCAGGCATTTACGTCTGGTTATATTCCTATCAAGATTCAACAGAGGTGCCGTTCCCATGGGGTTTAAAAGACATACAATCAATCATTTATTTTATAAAAATTTCGAGTGTGACAATTTAAAAAATATACGCATATAAGTGAATAAAATAGTTGGTTCTCATATTTCCCCCAAAAGTCGTACAAAAAGAGTAAAAAGAGAGGGGATGTAACTCACGGGCGAAGATCCTAAACGTGCGCAAAGTGTACTCGAAGCAAGCCGGAATCAACGAAATCCTAGAATATACCAAGTTTTTTTTTAAGTATTATTATTACTTTATGTTAAAGTCTCTTTTAACATTTTACAAGTTTATACCATTTTACCTAACTTTGTTACCACACCTTTTATTACCAAAACTTAATATGTCCAAAATATTGTTTATATAGTTATAATTAACTTTTTGTCCAAATAAGGTCCAATATACTCGATGTCCAAGGTTAATAATAATACGTTATATTATTAGGTTTTGAGATGTAATTTATGTAATTTCTCGTTTTTAAAGTGTTGCGCGCTATAGAAATTATGTCCAAAATTCACAACACTTTCCCGCTCAAATCAAAACATTAAGTGACAATATTTCAAAGACATGGTAATTTAGTGGTTTTATACCAATTTTCTTATTTATATGCTACAATATTTATATCTTAACTTTTAATAACACAATATGATTATTATATGTTAAAATTAGTTAATCTTCAACATTATTAACACCATTTTAATTTACAAGACCATTCCATGTTTATAATAATATATTATCACCGTCTTTATACATATTCTCAAATAACAATTTTTTTGTTATCTTAACAACAATAAGAAAGAAATTTGTTATTTTTATTATAATCTTATAATAAAACTTGTATTTTTATGTTAATAAACATTTATAAAAACTTAATAAATTTATATTTTTGATGAAAGATTAGACATGCAAGTGATAAATCATAAAGAAAAAGTGAAGATAAGTGATTTTACCCATAGAAAAGTGAATGGATGGTGATTCGAGTGTCTTGACGATGATTTCGGCTCCAAAGTGGTGGAAAATGATGTATGTAACCAAGGTGGTGAATGTTCTTGATGATCTTGATGTAAATGGCGATTTGTTTATGGTGTTGTAAGTGAAATTTTACTTGCAAATTGGCTGGAAAAATGTGGGAGTTGAGAGAATTTGGTGTGGTGTGTGTATTCAAAGGTAGTAATGTGTGTATGTGTGTGTTTTGGTGATAATGGATGAATGACATATGATCAATGTGGTATTGGAAGTGTTAGGTGACTCAATTCTGGACTCATGGAACTAATGCCACGACTAGGGGCAGGTGTCAATGGTTTGTAACATGCAAGTGTGACTCACCAAGACCTAAAAAAAATGGTGTCTGCACTGTGGTGCGTCGTACTGATGTTTAGGTGCGGCGCACCGGGCTGCTGGTCTTGAGCTTTTTGTTTTCCGTTTGCGTTATCGTTAAGTACTTGTGTTGTTTAGAGTTTACGATTGTTTTGCAATGAACTTAGGCAAGTTCATTATATGTTTTCTTGGTATTAGGATTCGTTATTGATTCGGTTCCGATTCCAAGACACACACGTTTAAAGTCTAAGTATATATAAAAGCAATATCATAATATTTCGAGGCTAAAGATAACGGGATTAGCCTGAAATTTTGATGGTTGTCACACAGTAGAATTTCTAGCATTGTAAACTCATTAAAGATCACATTGATGGATTCCTCAATCATTCTAGTTCTACTATTGTACACCCTGTAAGCCTTAGAACTACTAGAATATCCAATAAAATACCCTTCATCCACTTTAGAATAAATTTTTTCTAAATGATCTTTGGTAAACAAAACAGAACATGCACATCCAAATGCCTCAAAGAATCCACTGAATGATTTTCTTCCTTCAATAATTCATAAGAATTCTTTCCTAAGCTCTTCACTACATGTATCATATTGTTCACATAAAACATTGTATTAACTGCTTCAGCCCAGAATGTGACAAGTAACAATATATCACTTAACATAGACCTTGCACCTTCTATGAGAGTATTGCTTTTCCTTTCTGCAACCCCATTCGTGTCATATTTTTGACCCCGCTGCCGGGGACTTGATATAATTGAGTTTTTAGTTGTTAGTTTTATCGTGTGTTGAATAGTATTCGCGGTATCTCTTGTTTGTGTTGTGATTTTCAGGTGATTTGTTAGTGGATGTTCACGAGAACCCAAGGGAAGCACGTTGTGAGTCCATTTTCGGATCCGGAGAGAGTTTTTCGAAAACAAGGGGTGAAGGCGACATTGTTTAGTGAAAACGAGTCTTCCGAGGAGGAAGAGGATCTTATTTTAGGGGAAAATTATTTTGAGCCAAGCGAAATGTCACAACACGGAGACGACGATGTTCTTCTTAACGGCCCGCCCAACCCGTTTGACATACCGATGATCAACCGGAACCGGGTCGTGCCACTTACACGTGGGTCGGCGATTATTCCACCAAACTTAGGGAATGACTTTCAAAGGTCATCACCTTAAGATGATTCAAGATAGTTCGTTTGATGGTAATTCAAAAGCTGACCCACATAAGCACATTGCAACGTATACGGAGATATGTAAGATGTTTCACTATGGAGATGGTTTAGAGGAGGGAGTCATGCTTAGCCTATTCCGGTCATTTTTAAGGGGAGAAGCGAAGACATGGTTCAATAAGTTGGAGCCGGAATCGATCAAGACATGGGAAGAATTGAGGGAATTGTTCGTGACCCATTTCTTTCCGCCAATCTTGGGTAGGAAGCTTTTGAACCAGATTAGGAGTTTCTACCAAGTTGACAACGAGACCACAACGGAAGCTTGGATTAGACTCAAAGATCTGTTGAGAAATTGTCATGGTCACGGTCTTGATAGGGAGCAGATTGTTGATATTTTTTACCACGGGTTGGATAATCGTTCTCAACACGATTTGGATCTTGCGGGTGGTGGTAATTTCTTATATAAGTCACCTAATGATGCTTATCACATGATGGAGGATCAAGTTCAAGCCGGGATCGCTAGAGATCTGGTCAATAGGACTAGAAAAGTTCGGGGGTCGGTTAACCATGTGGAAGGAGGTAGTAGTAGCAGAAGTGGAACAACGGAGATCGTAAGCGAGATAAAATCCTTGTCGGAGCAAATAAATAACCGAATGGGTCATTTGGAGAAAGATGTTCATCTGGTGAGAAATGGTTGTGGAAAATGTGGAGGGCCACATTATACGGAAGAATGTGAACAAAAGGTTGAAGATGTCAATTATGCAAACTACGGTGATTAAAACCGTGGGAATTATCAAAATCGTCAACAAGAAAGAGGCAACTATGGGTATGCTAACCAAAACCGAGGAATTCGAAATGATGGGCGATTTTAGCAAAATCAACAAAAACCGAGAGAAGAAGAAGAAGATTCGAGCCTGAAGGAAATGATGAAAGATTTAATTCACACTCAAAAGGCGAAAAACGACTTGATGGCTAATTCGGTCAAAGGGATACATGAGAAGATACATCAAGGACAAAGGAATACCCAGGCGAGCGTTCAAGACTTAGAGCGGAGGTTTGAACGGATGAACGAAAGGTTTGCAAGTCGTCCAACGGGTCAAATACCGAGTTCTACCCAACCAAACCCGAGACCGAATAATCAAAACAACAATGGAGGTCAATCTAGTCAAGGTCCAAGGTACCAAGCACCACATCATCGTGATGAGCATGTTAACTCGACAGAGACACAATCAGGTTTTAAGTATGGGGTTGTGCAAGAAAGTGAGCTGAACGTGAACGAAAAAGTAAAAGTGGACATTGAAGCTCCACTGCGTCGCACCCACACACCACTGCGACGCAATGGGCACTCAGTGAGCTCACCATTGGACGAAAATGTAAGCACTGCGCCGCAGTCACCTGTAGTGCGCCACAGTGAGCCTGTAGAGGATGATGATGAAGAAGAAGAAGAGATAGAGATGGAGGAGCGACCCGGGAAGGAACCAATAGTCCCAAGTAAAGTCGAGGAGCGTAAATCGGATGGTAACAGGCAGTTTAAAGCATACAAGCCAAGGATCCCATATCCCCAACAGCTTAGAAAGGAAAAGAAGAAAGAACAATATGAAAAGTTTGTTGAATTGATGAAATCGGTGAAAATTAACGTTCCTTTAGTTGATCTTATTTCAGGTATGCCGAATTATGCCAAATTCATCAAGGAGCTAGTGAGCGGGAAGGGAAACTATTTGGAAAAACAAACCGCGTTCCTAAATGCCGAGTGTTCGACGATTTTGAAGAATAGAATTGCACCAAAGCTTGACGACCCAGGGAGCTTTCTTCTCTCTTGCACTTTTAATAACAAATTTACTTTTAGTGCATTAGCGGATTTGGGGGCAAGTATTAACTTAATGCCTTACTCTTTATACGCTAAACTCTCTTTGGACTCTTTAACACTAACTCGAATGAGTATAAGATTGGCCGATCGATCTTATCAATACCCTTTGGGTATTCCGGAAAACATGGTTGTCACACCCCGCTAAAAGCGGAAACGCGAGGCGTTTCAGTTATAATATCAAGAGTCAAGATTACAACAATATAACCGATAAACAAAACATCAAATTAAATAGATCATGCAAAATGTTACAAAATACATCATAAAGTCAAAGGCGATAAGACACCAAGTACAAATACAATTCCAAAAGAAATAAACAAACGGATCGTCATGGAAATTATAATAAACAATTCAAATTCAAATTTCCCAAAAGCAACCGATCCGAAAATAAACTATGGCATGATCAACGGAAATCCTCAATTTCCTGCAAAGCGTTAAAACGACATCAACAACATGTTGGTGAATTATTCGCAATTTTAAGTAAAAAGTGACCCATCGACAAGTTTTAGTAAACATTATAAATTTAAAAATCATATCTTGTTTCTCAACCCTAGCGAGGATACCATGCCTAGATTAGTCATACACCGAACCTGACCACAATTTTATCTTCCACTCATAGGAGCATCCTACCGAGAATTTTCTAGCATCCACTCATAGGAGCATCCTACCGAGCAATTTAGCTTAACAAGAGTATAAGACACCTAATCTAAGGCAGACCTATTCTACTAGGTAAACAAGATAATAACAACAGTCCCGCATACATGCAGACAATTTAAATTTCGCTTTACAGCCCAAAAAAATTTAAGACAAGGGCTACGAATAACTCACAGAACAATTCCAGCAAATCGCGGGTAAATAATCACAGGATCACAATTCCACCGTCTAAGTGCCTTAAACAATAAACAACATAGTCTCAGTATCTCTATAAGTCTAGTCCGGTTTAGCCTTGTCGGTTAAGATTAAGTTTAATATAACATTCCAACGATTAATAAGTCGAATAAGGATGACGGATTAAGAAGACGATGTTTCGCTCCAGAAAAGGGCCGATCGGCAAGATATCGATCTTTCACGTCTACAGCGACCGTTGGAAACAAGTGATAATTCCGAGTAGAGAAGAATATTAATACCAATGTTCATTATATTGACCAAGATCAAAGATGTTGACTTATAGAAGTCAAATGTCAATTATGTTGACTTATTAAAAGTCAAGGTCAATTTAAAAGTCAAATTTGACACTTTGAATAATTTGAAGTCTTTTCATACCAAAATATTTAGAGTAAAATACCTTTCAAAACCCTTTATAAAGTTGGTCGTAAAAACATGTTTCAATGAATTAAAACGATGAACACAATGTGGCGATGTTTAATGTATCGCAAAAAGGTTTAAAATGTCCGTTTTCAGTAATATTATTACATTTTTGATTGCGTTGGCGTCTTTGAGTCCAAAGTCAATGTTATTGTATAATATGTTACTTTTGTATACGAATTATTTATATAAGTGTTTTAATGTCATAAAAAGTCGTGAGTTGGAATTTCGGCAGCGCTTCCGCGTCATAAAATATTCGTCCAAATTTCAATCACTTTCCCGCTTAACAACAATTGCATTTTAAACCATTATTCATAATACATAATACTATATTAAGTTTAATACAATACTTTGCTCAACTTATATTTTAACTTTATTTGTCCAATCTCAGTCCAATCCGATAAATTACGACGAGTGTTGGTCTAATAACTAACCCTAACCGTTTTCAAGGCTAAAACCGAGTAATGAATATAATGAAATCGAAAGATTCACAAGAGTAACAAGTTATACCGCTAACACCCGCTTGATGTTGACAAGGATCTGGAACAACAACTTCAGTGGTGTAGTAATGAGAATATCCGCCTCCAAAACACAAGACAACCACCGATAATTAGCAAAACGAAGAATTTTGTGACATCAGACACATCCAGCCGCCGGCTGGAGCTCCTCAGTCAGCTCCGGATTTTCGTTATTTTAGCGTTTTTAAGAGTTTTCAAGAGTATTTTCGGTAGATTTCAACATGCAACTTAAAAACCCTTAATAACATCCATAGATTTCTTCAAATAACATCTTTTTATATCAAGATCTAATGTAAAAGTTTATAGAACTTATGTTTTTAGATAAATCACCATAAAACTTTTATAAAAACCTTTGTTTGATCTTTGATGATACATGCATGTATAAAAATGATAAAATGCAAATAAAAACAGTGGGTAAAAGTTATTATACCGCAATAATAGAGTGTTTGATGATCTAGCTTGATCTTGATGGAGATATTGATGGAGATTTAGACCCGTAAATGATGAAGAACTCAAGAAACAACCCGGAAGAATCACCACCGCTTGCTCCCTTTGATGAACATACTTGATTATTGTGATGTTTATGGTGTTTTTATGGTGAAATATGGCTGGAAATCACAGCAACAATGGAGGAAAAATGAAGAATATGATGAGAGAGTTAGAAAGAACTCTATGTGTGTGTGTGTTTTTGATTGAAGAAATGAAAGAAAATGACAAAGACATGTGATAATATCACCTTGGGACAGGGAAATCTGCAATTGGGGAGGTCAAATCGGGCATAACCAAGTGGCACCACTCACTTTTCATGCAAAAATGAGTCACCAAAATCTGACCAGATTGATCCAGCCGCCGGCTGGAGGGGCTCAGCCGCCGGCTGAAGCCCTGCCAGCTGCTGGCTGGTCGGCTGGATCGACAGACTTCCCGTTTCCGCTGCGTAGGCGTTTTCGATCGTTAGGAGTTCCCGTTTGATTCCAAATGAACTTAGGCAAGTTCATTATAAGTATTATTGGTATTTGATTCATTAAATGACAACTTTTAAGTTTTGGATTCGAGAAACGCACGATTTCGGTAAAAGATAAACAAGAGCAAAAGCGCGATATCTCGAGTATAAAGGATGCGTTAACCGACAAATTTGGCATAAACCTTCTAACTTAATACTATGAGCATACTAACTATCTGGCACTAGAGAAACATAATCTTACGTCTCAGGGGACGAATTAAAATAATCACATAAATACTCGATAACAGTAAATCGTGAGTAAAACAAAGCGAAATACAAGGGTCAAATCAATTGCGAATAAAATTAAAATAATGACGGTAACATAAGTACTCCAAATTGACGGGACGTCACAATGGTGGTAAGGGTGGGAAACTTTTTATATCCGGCCGATTTTGTTATTCTCGAGATGGAGGAGGATAGTAAATTTCCTCTCATCTTGGGAAGGCCCTTTTCTAAACACCGCGGATGCTATCATCCGTGTTAAAGATAGGGAAATTTTGTTGGGGTTTGGTGATTAAAGGGTGACATTTACCTTAGATCGATCTATGAAACACTCTTATTCAACTGACAAAACATGTTTTAGAATTGATGTTATAGATGAGGCAGATTTCGACTTGGATTAGGAGGGAATACTTGAAGAGGAGGCTTAAATGGAAATGGAGAATGCTATTGAGAAAGAGGTTGAGGTGGAAGAAACCGATGAGGTAAATGAGCTTTTGATGGATGATGGTATGAGGATCAAGACATCAATCGAGGATCCTCCAAAGCACTTAGAGTTGAAGCAACTACCGAGCCATCTCGAGTATGCATTTTTAGAAGGTAACTCTTGTCTTCCCGTTATCATCTCGTCTTCACTTTTGGAAGACGAGAAAAATAGATTATTGACGATCCTCAAAAGCCATAAAAAAGCTTTTGCTTGGCGCATTTCTGATATTCGGGGTATTAGCTCTGATTTTTGTAAACACAAAATCAACTTTTTAGACAACATAAAACCCGTTGTTCAACGACAACGGAGGCTAAACCCGAATATGAAAGATGTAGTCAACAAGGAGGTTGTTAAACTTTTGTACGCCAGTATTATTTACCCTATATCGGATAGTTCATGGGTTATTCCGGTACATTGCGTTCCCAAGAAAGGTGGGATGACGGTGGTTTTGAATGATAAGAGTGAGTTGGTACCCACTAGAACGGTGACGGGGTGGAGGGTTTGTATCGATTACCGGAAATTGAATGAGGCAACAAGGAAGGATCAATTTCCCCTTCCTTTCATGGACCAGATGATAGAGCGTCTAGTGGGTAATGAGTTCTATTGTTTTCTTGATGGTTTCTCCAGGTATTTTCAAATTCCAATTGATCCCGAGGACCAAGAGAAAACAACATTCACTTGCCCGTTTGGAACATATGCATATAGGAGGATGCCGTTTGGGTTATGTAACGCACCGGGTACTTTCCAACGATGTATGATGGAAATTTTCCAAGATATGGTGAAAAATTCAATGGAAGTATTCATGGATGACTTTTTGGTTTATGGGGATTCGTTTGAGGTTTGTTTGAGGAATTTGGATAGTATGCTAGCAAGGTGCGAGGAGACCAATTTGGTCTTAAATTGGGAGAAATGTCACTTCATGGTCAAAGAGGGTATAGTATTGGGGCATAAAGTGTCAAAGACCGGGATTGAAGTGGATAAGGTGAAGATTGAGGTAATATCAAAACTACCACCTCCAACGAATGAAAAATCGGTAAAAAGCTTTTTGGGGCATGCGGGATTTTATAGGAGGTTCATTAAGGATTTCTCAAATATCACGAGGCCTATGACGAGATTGTTGGAGAGAGATGTAAATTTTGATTTTTCAAAGGAGTGTTTGGAGGCATTTGAGTTACTTAAGGAGAAGTTGACGGATACACCCATTTTAGTCTCACCAAATTGGAATCTACCGTTCGAGCTTATGTACGATGCTAGCAATTTCGCGGTTGGTGCAGTTTTGGGTCAAAGAGTCGGTAAATATATTCACCCGATTTATTTTGCGAGTAAAAAATTGAATGAGGCACAACAAAATTACACCACAACCGAGAAGGAAGTGCTTGCGATAGTCTTTTTCCTTTGTAAAATTTAGATCGTACTTGGTGTTGAGTAAAACGGTGGTATCACTCGGCTCTCAAGTTTTTGTTCTCAAAACTGGATGTGAAACTGAGGCTTATTGGATGGATTTTGCTTTTGCAAGAGTTTGATGTGGAAATAAAAGATAAACGAGGAAGGAAGAACGTAGCGGCGGATCATTTTAGTCGTTTGGAAAATTCGAGTCTTGGAGAGCTTAAGGAAGGGGAGATTCATGACACCTTTCCGGGTGAGCAACTAGCATTTGTTGGACGGGTTAATGGTGAAAAAGGTCCTTGGTCTGCGGATATAGCAAATTATTTGGCGGGTGGAGTAATAAACAAGGACTTGAGTTATCAATAACGTAAGAAGCTGTTTTTCGATGCTAAGAATTATTTTTGGGAGGAATCTTACTTGTTTAGGATGTGTGCGGACGGGATGGTAAGAAGGTGTGTGCATGTAGGCGAATACTTGATGAATGTCACCATGGCCCTATGGGAGGACATTATGGTCCATCGGTAACGGGGAAGAAATTTTATGATGCGGGGTTCTATTGGCCTACAATTTTCAAGGAGGCGCACACATTAGTTAGGACTTGCAACTTGTGTCAAAGACAAGGGACGGTAACGAGAAGGAATGAAACCATCAAATCGAAATGTTTACATCTTGGTTGCGGTGGATTATGTGTCCAAATGGGTCGAGGCAAAAGCTTTTCCCACTAACAATGTTGCGGTGGTAATTGAATTTCTGAAAAGTTTGTTTTGTAGGTTCGTGATGCCAAAGGCGTTGATAAGCGATCGGGGAAGTCATTTCTCAAATTCCCAATTGGAGAAAGTATTGGAGATACGGGGTGCAACATCGGTTTTCGACTTCTTATCACCCGCAAACAAGTGGGCAAGTCGAAAACATGAATCGAGCGATCAAGCGAATTCTGGAGAAAACAGTGCATAACAACCCCGCCTTATGGTCAAGGAAACTAGAAGATGCATGATGGGCATTCCGGACCACCTTGAAGACACCAATTGGTATGACACCTTTTCGATTATTCTATAGTAAAATTTTTCATTTGCCTATGTAAATCGACCATAAAGTGTATTAGGCATTGAGGGAGTGCAATACCGATCTATTGGCAAATGGGGAAGCTCGGTTTTTGCAATTGCACGAATTGGATGAGCTAAGGTGGAATGCTTATGAAAACTCGAGTCTTTACAAAGTGAGAACCAAGGCGATTCACGACTTGAAAATACATAGGAAAGAATTCAAAGAAGGGGACAAAGTGTTATTATTTCAGTCTAAGTATAAGTTTAAGGCACCGAAGCTGAAATCCAAATGGATGGGTCCATATATAGTAAGACGGGTCTTTTCGGCGGGTTACGTTGAACTCGAAACGGATGATGGAGGATCGTTTATTGTAAATGGACAACGAGTCAAATTATATTTTGAGGAAGACGAGAAAAACTCAATGATGATGGAGGACGGGTTTTTACCCGAACTAAGAATGATGGACTGAACGAGGAGTCAAGCTAATGACTAGGGTCAAAACGAGCGCTTTCGGGAGGCAACCCGGTTTGTTGTATCTTTACTTTCATCTTTTATTTTTCGTAATTTTCTATAGTTTTTGAGTAATTATTAGGTAGTTGTCATTTGGGAATTAACGAGTTGTTAACAAAACAGGAAAAAAAAAAAAAAAAAAAAAATCGGGTATCAGTCCCCACTGTGCCGCACCAGGTTCCGACTGCGACGCAGTAGGGGTAAAACGGGTTAAAAGAATCTTAGCCATTTTTCTTTTCACAAATCAAACACACACACACCAGCGATTTCCAGCAAGAGCAAAAAATTTCAAAAATTCAATCGATTTGCATCATGAGGAGATCGGTAAGTCCTTCCTAATAACAATCTAGTAATCTTTATCTTTTATTAGGGTTTATACCTTAAATTGAATTGGGGGAAAAGCTAGAGTTTGATTGTTAAGGCTTAATTAGTTGAATTAAGTTAGCGCAATAATCAATTGTGTTGTGTATGTATGATTTATCATGATTGATTGAGAATTTAACGGGTTAAACTTGAAAGTCACGGTTTTGGAAAAAAATTTGCTGACGCAGTGGGCAGTCAGTTCCACTAAAATTCTTTTTAACATTTTTGGCGCCACTGTGTTGTATGTTGTGTATTTTTGCAGGGAAAATGTCAACCAATTGAAGAATCCTCGGAGCCAAAAAGTGATGTGTCACAAATAAGGAGGGTACCAAAGCCTCCTACACCGTCGAGAAATCGTTGTTAATGCGACCCGAAACACACCCATGGCTGAAATGGCGCAGTTGTTCGACTAACCGAAAAATACAGCTTAACAACAATTTTGCGTACATCCAAGACAAAACTATTAGCTCCCCAAAGTTCATGGATTGGTATTTGTGTACGATTCTTTCGATCGATGGGGACTATGACACTTTTTTCTTGACGAGGAGTGTTGTGGAAAGGGTTTCGTTTGAGATACGGGTTTGGAGGAGAGCATTCGATGTAAGAGAAAACTCTTATCGGGAATGGTGCGTAGAATTTTATTCGAATTTAGAGTTGGATGGCATACCGCGGCACAATCATCTAGTGTACAACGCCCCGATTATTAAATTTCGATTAGGGGGAAGGGAACACGAGGTAACGATATCTCGATTTGGGTACTTGGCGGGGTTATTCACGAGGGAAGAAGTTGAAGATGCGTATGGGATGGTGGGGTACGGTTTAGCGGGGAGTTAGAGTTCTACTGAAGTAAAGGATAAGAAGCATGAGGTGTGGTTGGTATTGTCGGGGAAACCAAAACATTTCTCTACACGTAAGGCTATGGATATCAAGTCACAAATCCTCTGTTTGATACACAAGATGATATCTTATTCATTCCTACACCTTGCTACTCATCAGGATAAGGTTTACATCGAGGATTTGTGGTTATTGAGTTGGTTTGCAAAAAGGAACCCGGAGCGGTTTGTGAATGCACCATGGGCATTGGTGAGTTATATGATGGAGAAAGGGGCGGGTAGGCAATCCAATGGGCCAATGCTTTGCTGACACTTCATCACACGTATAGCTAAGAACCTTGGCTTGGTTACATCCGCAAGTGTTAAGCAATGCAGCACCGGTGTTGGTTGGAAGTTAATAAATAAGCAAGACTTGAAGAAAGCCGGAATAATAACACAATCGGGAGCTTTTGTTAACGAGGAAGAAGGGACATCACAACAACCACCACCACCCGCCTCGAGACGTACCGAACCAAGCATGATGGAGGAAATTTTCCGTATTGGTCGGGAAATTGATGGTACTAGAACATATGTGCACGGAATTGGAGATTTTATCCAATATCACATGGACAGGTACCAACCATCATGGGAAGCAATGGCGCAACAACACCATATGAATGTGTCAGGATCTTCCAGTGGATGGTCTCCTTACAACAAACCGATGATGTATCCACCAAACCCGCCAAAGGAGGAATACCGGGAAGACGAAGGATGTGAAGAAGAGGAGGACGAGTAACAAAAAAGGCTTGCTGAAGTGCCACTGCACCGCACCCACCTCTCAGTGTGACGCAGTGGTTGGGCAGTGTTTGTTTGTTTGTTTTGTTTTTTGTTTCATGTTAAAAATTTGTTTGAACTAGTGACTTTCGTGTCGTGTCGTGGATTTGGAACTTTTTATTATTTGTGCGGTTTTTGTTTTTTCTAATTAACATATTTGATGTTTGTTTTCTTGTCATGTACAATAGTGAAAAAGTCTGGCAGTAAGTTCAGCACGTGTGGAGTCAAGTCGAAAATCAAGAAACATCAATACGACTACGCACGGTTTAACCTTTCTATTAGGATCTGTCGAACTATGTTTGTATTTAAACAAACGTGTATTTAAACAAACGTGTAGATCTAGATCTATCAACACTTTGATATTAACAAGGATCAGTTGATTAACAGTTTATATGAATACGAATGAATAAACGTTAAACAATAAAGAACACAAGAATTTCACCAACAACCTCAATATATTAGAATTAATGTATCTGAACAGACGTATATTTACAACGATATAAGGATCTATATTTATAGACCTTGAGGCTAAAACCCTAAACATAATAGGGTTACAACTCTATCGAAATCTACATTGATAATTATCTAAATCTATTCCATAAATATCTGCTAACAATACGCACTAATATTATCAACTAAACAGTAGAAACCTTGACCAGTAGAAACTTCATGGACTCCATGCAATGGTAGTAGTAGTAGTGTATACCATTAGTAATCTTCACTGACTGATGACCAGTAGAAACCATCTTCACCAGTAGTAATACTCACCAGTAGAAACTTACTTGATGACTAGTATAAACCCTCTTCACCAGTAGTAACACCACTATAATCCAACAATCTCTCCCTAAACTTCTACTTTCCATTATAAGCATAAGTTTCTTCATACCAAAACCTCGAGTACGCTTCCTGTGTACTCCACGAACGAGCCTTATCCTGGTGGAAGCTCGTGGTCCAAACCCGAGGACGATCCGCCGCGTATGCCCTAACGTGGGAAGATTTCAAAAAGCTCATCATGGAAGAATATTGCTCAAGGAGTGAAGTACATAAGCTCGAGGCAGAGCTGTGGAACCATAAGATGGTCGGAAACGACATCGAAACTTACACTGCTCGATTCTACGAGCTTGCCCGCTTGGTGCCACGGATGGTAACCCTAGAAGAGAACTGGATTGATCGTTACATATCTAGTATCTCCACCGAGATCCGTGGGATGGTAATCTCTGCTGAACCAAGGACGATACAGCGCGCAGTTGTCCTCGCTCATCGTCTGACCAACAACCTCCTCTCCTCTCCAGCACCAGCCAAACGGGAGAAAGATGAGAAACGGAAGGCTGAACACCAACCAAGTAGGGACGATGGCAACAAGAAGCACCAAACCACCCGCAACTCTGCAGTAGTTGCTGCCCCCACAATAGGACCCCGAACTTACGCTGGGCCGCACCCTAAGTGTGCCAAATGCACCCTCCACCATGTTGGAAACTGCCCGGTGTGCTACAAATGTAACAAAGTGGGGCACTACTCCAGATACTGCTAAGAGAAAACCAATGACCAAGGCAGGATCCAAACGTAGTAATAGGTACATTTTTAGTAAACAATTATTAAGCATCTATACTATTGGATTCATGAACAAAGAGAAGTCGCGTATTCATTAGAACTTAGACCCCTTATCAATCTAGGTATCAATGTCATTGAGGATAGCTCATTGTGGGCACGCTAACGATCTAGATTACGAAGCTAAGGACGTAATGGTAGGATGTCCCATGTGCCCAGCCAATAAGATCTTCCCTATAGACCTCATCCCCCGTTGAACTAAAATGTTTCAATATCATTGTCTGAATGGACTGGTTAGTTCGGTTCCGAGCTGAAATTGTATGTTCCTACCAATTCATTCGTATACCCCTCACGGACGGAGAGACCCTCATTGTACAGGGAGACAAACCCGGACCGCAACTACGGCTGGTTTCCGTTACAAACATGCGCAGATATCTCGAGAAGGACTGCAAAGCCCTCTTAGCGCACATCATTGAACGTAAACCGAAAGAGAAACGTATGCAAGACATCCCTGTAGTCAAAGATCATCCCAAAGTATTTTCAGAGGATTTAATCGGGCTACCGCCACCCCGACAAGTGGAATTCCGAATTGACCTCGTTCCTGGCGCAACACCGGTTGCCAAGACACCGTACCGTCTGGCACCATCTGAAATGCGAGAACTCCCTGAACAGCTGCAGGAACTCTTAGATCATGGTCTAATTCGTCCTAGTACGTCCCCCTCGGGATCTCCAATCCTCTTCGCTAGAAAGAAAGACTGATCTTTTAGGATATGCATCGACTAACAAGAACTCAATAAACTGACCGTCAAGGACCGATACCCTCTCCCTCGAATCGACGACCCGTTCGACCAGTTGCAGGGTGAAACTTACATCTCAAAGATCGATCTTCGCTTGGGGTAACATCAGGTTCGAGTCAGTGAACCCAACATTCCTAAAACTGCCTCTCGAACTCGTTATGGGCATTAAGAATTTCTCTTTATGCCATTCGGTCTAACCAACGCACTGGCGGTGTTCATGGATTTGATGAACAGGGTGCGTAGACCCTACCTGGACAAATTCGTGATCATATTCATAGATGATAACATCATCTATTCCTGGAACTTCTTAGAGAACAGAAGTTTTTAAACGCCACCAGAACGGCGCCCGTCTTTTAAACGCCATGAGAACGGCGCCCGTCTTTTAAACGCCACGAGAACGGTGCCCGTCTTCTAGTCGCCACGAGAATGCGCCCTCCTTTTAAACGCCACGAGAACGGCACCTGAATTGTAAACGCCACGAGAACGGCGCCTGCCTTTCGGACGCCACGAGAACGGTAGGGGCTCATGAACGCCACGAAAACGGCACATGTCCTTTAAACGCCACAGGAACGGCACCTGTCTTGTAACGCGCACTTGTTCACAGATTCTCCCACTCCCGACGAGACGAATTAATTTTGGGACGAAGTTCCTTTTAACCGGGGTAGAATGTGACAACCGACAAAATTTAAGGAAAATTTCGTATTCTTTATCTTCGAGATAATCTGTTATTGCTCTTATCTGTACCTTTACCGTAAACGTGTGTGTCTCGGAATCGAAATCGGAATCAATAATTGAATCCTAATACCAAGAAAACATATAATGAACTTGCCTAAGTTCATTGCATAACAATCATAAACTTTCAACGAACGAAAATGCTTAACGATAACGAAAACGAAAAACGGGAAAGGCTGAAAAACAGCCCGGTGCGTAGCCCTAGATACCTAGGGCGACGCCTTCCCTTGCAAAACCATTTTTTTTAAGTTTGATGACTCAAAGTTGCATGTAATCTTAAGACAACATCTGTCCTAGCTCGGTTGGACCTCCCTATGGTCAAAAATAGAGCCAACTAACACCCCACTTTCACCTCTCTCTCTCTCACTTTCAACATTACAAACACACACACACACTTCTCAAAACTCTCTCAAGCTCTCCATTTTTGCAGAAAGCGTCCTAATAATCAAAGAAAGCAAGAAGTATTAATTCATTTGGTTGCATACACCGATTTTCATCAATTTGAAACCAAAATCACCAACAAATCATCATCCATCCATTTCTCTCTGGTAAAAACTCTTTTATCTACTATTTTTACTCAAATAACTAATTGCATGTTATATCAATCACCTAAAAATGTGATTTTGTTAAGTTTCAGGGTGATTTACATAAGAAAATAAATTTTTATAAATTATTACATAGATCTTCGTTTTGATGGTTAAAAATCTAATAGAAACTGATATTTGAAAGTATTTTAAGGTTTTTATCATTTGCATGTTAAGATCCACCATTACAATAACCATTTTCACAACAAAAACGAGTTTTGGAAAAATTCAGACAACAAGGGCGGGGCACCGTGCTTCTGGCCGTTTCCAAAATCGTTGTGTAATCGATAAAATCGTAACCTGGAACTTATATAATTAGAATCTGAATAAAGGTTAATGTAATAAACTAAAACTTGTGTTTAAAGTGACTTATTTGACATGTAAACAGTATATTTGTGTGTGTGAATATTGTTATAAAAATTGTAACCGGGAAAGTGTTTGGAAATTTTGGACTTAAAATTTATAGCGCGGAAGCGCTGCCCGATTTTCGTTAGACCATAATATAACACTTCAAAAATAAAAATTTTCGTTGACTAACGATTGTATAAACTTAAACTATAATACCTACTCGAAAACTTGGTATGTTCTAGGGTTCCTTTGATTTTTGACGCGTTCCGACTTCTTTTCCGCACAAGTTTAGCTCTTCGCAAACCGTGAGTTACATCCCCACTCTTTTACTATTTTTATACAACTTTTTGGGGGAAGCATGAGAACGAAGCGTTTTGTGAACTTATGAACCGTTTTATGAACTTATGAACCATTTTATGAACTTGTGAACCGTTTTAGGAACTTATATGTGTTTACTTACGTATCGAACTATTTTACTCGCTTATATGCGTATGTATTTTGCACTTGATACATTTGGGAACTGAACGATCGATTGTATGACTTTTAACCGCCACGAGAACGACATCATTATTGACTCTTGATAGGAACATAGTACGGCCAGACCTTTAGTGTGAACACTTTCAGTTATGTTATGTCAAGAGGTCAATGTCTATATACAATCAGTATTACTTAATACGCATATCTTTACTTATATATATATATATATATATATATATATATATATATATATATATATATATATATATATATATATATATATATATATATATATATATATATATCTTGTCGTACACCCATTTTAGTCGAGGACTAGAAAACTATATCTCACTCACTACTTTTTGTAGTTGACACTTTTTCCCATGTTTCAGGATCCACAATGTAAAGACATGAAGTGCATATCTTTTGGTCTCGGGTCAGGAATGTCACATAATCGAGAATCGGGGAAAGACCTTATTAATCACTTGCGGGAATGTCTTTTGAAGTCTTTACATATGTTGTTGTAATTGTAATGTTCTACTAAAAATACTTGGTTATTTTTCAAACTATGAAAACGCTTTACTTATTTTAATGACTTGAAAATCGTACGTACTTTATTATATCTCGTGTAATGATATCGATGCTTTTCACACCTCGTGTTTCCGCTTTAGCGGGGTGTGACATAATGTCTTCAAATACTCCTTTACTACCTCATAATCAGATCTTGGATCCGAGGAAGGTTGTTCGGTTTGAGTTGCTTGAGAAGCTTCCTCGGATTCAGGAGTTTCAACAATCGTAGCCAACTTCCGCTTGACCCTCTTTTTCTTTCTCTTTTGAAATAATGAATCCGTTCTTTCATGATAATCATTCGATGTTGGTGGTGAAAGAATCGGAAACCAATCGGGTCCCGGATGAAGTGCTCTATTTTCACGGTCATCGATTGGAATTTTGCGCTTATCAATCTGTTTCCTCATTATAATGACATCAAGGTGATAACGAAGTCGTTTGATCGGGTCAAGTTCCTCCACATGTTTTCCTTTTCCACTAGTACCTGGGTAAGGTATGGACACTCAAGCAAGCTCGACCACCCATGGTTTTAACCCGAGATCACTAAGATTGCTCTTTTTCGTATCTAGAGATGACACTAAGTCACTTCTAGACGGACCTGCTTCGACCTGCTCTGATACCAATTGTTTGGGTCTGATCAGTCTAGAGAGAGAAACTTAATCTAGAGAGAGAAAGTGGATTTAGCATTAAGCACCATTAGTTTAATTAATCACACCCCACACTCCTATTTATAGGAGTGTGGAAACTTTACAAAGACTTACTAATTATTACAATTATGCCCTTAAGAACAAATACAAATACAATGTTATGAATATTCTATTCTTCCCCCTTATTTGTAGTTGTTCAAAATATGAAGTCTTTGTCTTCAAGCATCTTCATTGTCGTAGATGCTTGATTTTATCTTCAACCGCAACTTTGGATTTCATTAGAGTAGCTTGTTGTAATCTTTGATACTTTTGTATCTAAATAAAAGTTGCTTTAAGAATCATTTTCTTTTCTTTTGAAAGCTTGACTTTGATGTTTTATTGAATATGTCATTGATGAGTTATTCTCGAAGGTCTTGCTCTTTGAAAAAGTCTTAAGAACCTAATCATCCAAAAACTCTTTTTGGCGAACCTTGAATGATAGTCTTAACGATCTCCTCCTTTTTCTTTGTGATCTTCAAATTTAACTTTAGATTTCATCAGAGTAGCGTTTCAATCTTTGTATCGCGGAAAGCACATTTGAAAGTTGACTTGAAGAAAGAATGTTGAATGTAGACTTGTACTTGATTCCGATGTAGATGTAACATTAGTTTCATTTGATCGTTTGAACCATAAAGTGGAACGCTCCCCCTTAATTGAGTAGTTTCACTTTATCGTTCAACTTGTAGAAGCTTGATTGGATTTCTTTGTTTGAAGCTTCTTTTGATTGAATAATCATTTCCAAATTCTTTGAAGTTTTGATCTTTCGTTTAGCTCCCCCTAAACACATACTTGTAATCAACTATCCGAAAGTTGATGTGTTACTTCATTGTAGCTTGATGATGAACATTACAAGTTTTTGCCTTTGGTACACGTTCATCCCCCTCATGATGATTATGGCTCGTTGTAATCATCATGTAAACGTCTACTACGTCGTGACAAAACGAGACACATCGATGAAATATCAGATAGTATCCATGGTCGTGAAACCGGGAAAGTAACTACGAGATCACTTAGATTGCTCGTTAACACAACAATAAATATCACAAAAGAAGTCGATTGTGTGACCTACGTTCAATGTTGGAAAAGCGTTAGCATTAGTAGGATTTCCATTCGATCATTGTGAAATACCAAGATCGTTGGTACCACTACAAATGTTCCGAGCTATATCACAAAGATATGCTATTTGAAAATTCGTTCGTGTCCTAGAAAATGTTTAAAGGTTTGGCGCTAGACTCAATAGTGCATGAAACGAAGTCGAGAAATGGAGTTGGTTTTCTCTTGTTTCAATATCAATATTCTTCGAGTGAGAATATGATAGAAATGTGCTACTTCTCCGTATATATTGAAACAAATTCTTGGGAAGAATTTGAGTGGCGATCAGGTATATCTGCATTGCATCACTGGGTCCATGATGTCTTTTTCAATATCTAAAATCAACACATGAAATTCGAGAGAATCTTGGTTACCCGGCGATTTAATCGGAGAAGAAACGCTCTCTCATTCTTTTAACCATATCACACACTCCTCACTCAACCTCTCATAATTTTCAGCTCCACCCTCATTTTTGGCATTTTGAAAACGATGTTTTTGTTGATTCGGCACCTTTAACCTCCAATCCTAGACCTAAAGAACCCTCACATTCGAAAGTGATTCCTTGGGTAAGTCCCTCCGGCTCTGGTTGGTCTATAGGAAAAAGATATATTTTTGAAAATCTCTCAAGGTGCATCAACATTTTGCCACATTTTGAAAAACATTTCCAAAGTAACTTGAAAGTTTGCAATATTTTTGAAAAGACGCTCCCCCTTAACATATGCATGATAAAAATGTTTTTGGTTATGGGAAGACTTTTTCGAAAATATATTTGATGTGTTCATGAAAGAATATTGCATTTCGAAAGATGTATTTGAAAAATTGTTTCGTTGAAGCTCATTTGAAAGATTTAGGAGGTAGTTCAAAAAATGATTTTATGAACTCCCCCTTAAAGTTAGATTCTCCATTTTCGATCAAACAAATGTTTTGCAAACTAGGTAAAATAGGAAAAGCCGCTACTAAATCCTTTCTAAAAGATGAAATAATTCTAGTCGAGATTCAGAATCCGCTATTAAATCATCTTTTTCGATTGAATCTTGTTCTAGTCGAGTTAATCAAATTTGCTAGGTTACAATTTTGAAAATATTTGTCATTTCGAAAACACTTATTAATTACGAAAATACTATCAAACACAAAGATAATACTTTGATTATGTTAGTTCTAGTCGAGATTGAAAATCTGCTACTATTCACATTCAACATATTAAACTTGTATTTAGATAAATGAATTCGTAATTTTCCGGTTTTAGAACGGGTTTCAATTTGAAATAATTGAAAGCCTAAACAAACTCAAAATATCATATAAAATAATAATACCCAAAAGTGATAGTTCTAGTCGAGATTTAAAAATCCGCTACTAAACACTTCCAAATATTACGTCTTTCAAGTGATAAACTAAGTTTGTAATTTTGATACCTCGTGTAAGCACTCCATGAAGTTCGAGTCCGAAACTGAGTTGTTCCGGAGTCATTTCGAAAACCTACGTTTCTCCACAATTAAAACAAACTTCTTTTGGTACCCATTGCATTTTGGGTCCTTTTTGGTTAGCTTTGTTCGAAAACCATTGATAAGTTGTATTGAGTATGTGCAAAGAATATGAATTCCATTTCTCCGGTAAACACACATTTGAGGTAGTTGATTTTGCAATTGGTGTGTTTGTTTTTGAAATTGGTGGAGACTTTGGAATCCATTTCTGTTTAAGAGTTGGTGAAGGAGTTTTTGGGACAAAACCATTTGATGAGTGTACCGTATTTGATGCATTTAATGGTACATTTGAAAACAATTGTTTCTTTGATGTGAATGAATTCATTGAAGGTCGTTTTTTAAGTTTAGAAAAAAACTATTCACTTTTTGCACAGAATATTTAAAATGTGATGGTGCAAATTCAAATAACTCGGGTATTGAATAAGTGAGAGATTTTGTTTCCTTCTTGTTCATTTGAGGACAAAGTGCTTGTTTTTTAACAGGTGCGCTTGATATGTTTGTTGATTTCAAACTCGAAGTTTTCAAAGGTGGTGTAAAAGTTCCATTCTTTTGTGATTACGTAGAATACTTTTGATTCTTTTTCCAGAAAGAATTAGTACTCGGAGAAACCACTTTTGAAAATGTTTTGGAAGATTTACCGGTGTAAACCTTCAACGGAAATTTAACTTCCTTTTTAGAATCTTTTTCAAGAGTTTTAGATTTCCGTTTCTCCTCAAGTGAAAGAATTGGGGTTTGTAGTGAAACCGTACCATTCATTTTCCACGTTGAGTCAATCTTTTTCGTTAAAGCTTCAATATCTTTTTCTTTTGAATGTAAGACATTTTGAAGAAATGATATCTTAGCTAGAGATTGTTCATTCAAGGAGAAAGATGTTGTAGATTCTTGTTTTGAAACATTGTTAATTTTAACCTTCGTTTCCAATGAAGATTTGTCATTTGAAGTTGAAGATTTATCAAGTGATGTATTTTCAAAAGAGGAAATTTCCTCTAAAAATTTACCTTTTTCATTCTCAAAGTAATTAGTTCGACATTCCAACTCTTGCTCAAGTTTTGAAAATAGTTTTTTTAAAATCAGAGTTGGAACGTATACTTTTTAAAAAACAACTTGTTCCAAAACATCATCCAAATGAAGTTCCTTTTCATCATAATTTGGAAAGTAATCATTTGAAAGAGGAATTTTCCTAGTTTTGTAACTCTCATTTAATGATTTGTAATCAAAAGATAATTGCGTTTTAAAAAATGGTCATTTTGCATCCTCTTGTTCTTCAATTTCTTTTGATGATTAAATGAAAGCCATTATAACATTTGCTTTTCCCAAAGATTTTGTGTCGTAAAGACCGGGAGCATGATACATAGCTTTCTTCAGATATTTTGGATTATCATGACCCAAACCTTCTTGTGGATTGAAAAATCGAAATTCTTTCGGTTTGTTTGGAAAAATGGGTTGATTCGTTTGTTCTCTCAAACAATTTCGCTTTGAATTTTCATTTCGATTTTCAACTTCATAAGCTTGTGATTTTAAAGATGTAATTTCCGTCTTATAATCTTCAATTTGTTTTCTTAAAAGCATAAGATTATCTTTAGCACGAATATTCTCCATTCTTTCATTTTCTAGTTCATTGCTTAAATCCATCTTTTCATTCATTCTTTTCATCCTTTCATTCATTCGGTCTTTTTTAAGATTCCCCTCATCAAACTTTATGGTTTTTGATTGTTTTTTAAGTGTTTTGATTAAATCCAATTTTTCATTAAGTTCATTTGTAAGATTTTGAATTCTAATCACACTTTGATCATATTTCCCCTTCCAGTTTTTATCACACTTCACCAAAGGGGAGTTGTCGTTGTTAAAACTTGACTGGGATTTAATTCCAAGACGGTGGAAATTTGTGCTTCAGTTGATGGTGCACAATCTCACACCAAAAGAACGAGGAAAAGATTATGCAAATAGAATCACCGTTCTGATGTGGATTGCTTTCACTTTCAATAAGAAGTATGACGTGGCACGTCTTAACTTTTATGACTTAAAAGATTTTATCTCCAAACGGCATAAATTCTTTGAGCAAGAGAGAAGAAAGGATGAAGAAGCGTCGAATCCTCCGAAAAAGGTGTTAAAAAGGAACAAGAAGGAAATTAAAAAGCCATACATTCCTTATCAACGTTTCCTTCAAACGATTGTTGCACAAGTACTTCAAGATGCTCCTGGTGGTACTATTGATACAGATATTAATGAGAATGCTGAAGTAGGGGGGGGGGGGGGGGTTGGATAAATGTGGTTGTACTGACACCGGTACACACTCCGCCAATACTTTTACTAGCGAGTCCTTCGGGCACATACGAGGAAGGAGTCGAAAAAGTGGTGAGTTAGAGTGAGAGAAAAAAGAGTGGGGATAAAAAGAAAAAGAAAAAAGCCCCATCCGAGCCTAATATTAGACACTTCATCATCTCTCGGAATTACTTCATATGCATCGTGATCTGGTAAATCCAAAATATTTTGAAGCTCATCAACCGTCAAGTCTAAGTGGCAAACTTTGAAATCACAAAATAACGATTCTTCTACGATATCGTCGGGATTAGAGTTATTTGCTGGCTGATATTTCATCTTGTTCCACAGATTTTTCAAATAAACCCTCGGTACCAGTGGATGGTTACCGATGAATCTTCCCGATTGATGATATTTGATGATTGATAAAATATGGGAAACGGACATTGATAAATCTCAACGTTGATACGTGTTGTTCGCCACCATATCCAACCATAACCTTGTTGGAAGAATCGTTTCTTCACTTGGAAAAGCGGGAAAAAACATTCGTCGAGCAATAGGCCCGGTGTATCCTTCCATTCGGTGATAAGCTTAGATTTGAGAATTTTTCTTAACGGTTTTCTTCGTTCGCGTCGTGTGAGCTTTGAAAATGAAACAACCCGTTAGAATTAATCAAAAACTTTCGCAAAGTGTAATATTGAGAAGATTTTATCATTTGAATCACACTTTGAACGTGAAAGTTTTACGAAATATTTTCATTAACACCGTAAAAAGTGATTAGTTCTAGTCGTGATCAATTGAATATGCTACTTAAACACATCTTCACAAAAGTACAAATGTGCAAGTTCTAGTCGTAGTTCAAAAGATTAGCTACTATTTCACTTTTCACGTGATTAACTCAATATTTAGAAAGACAAACCCGTGAATCACATATTATCGTTTGATTCATCATTGAAAGTCTTTGATTTAACATGAAGTATCAATGAATATTCGTTTTCGAGGACTTTCAATGAATGTACTAGTTCTAGTCGTGATCTGGAGAATCCGCTACTAAAATACATCCATCCTTGTCCACAAAAAACTCTATTCGTGAGACTTCAAGTTTTTTGAAAAATTACGAGATCTAAACATATCAAAAGAACACAAAACGAATGAACTAGTTCTATTCGAGACTTGTGGTCCGCTACTAAAATGTTTAGATACCGTTTCGTTTACGCTCAAGTGTTTTTGAAGTCCGAGTCCCAATCTGAAGTAATTGGAAGTCTAATCCGGAAAAAAAAAATCTTTTTGAATCATGTTGAAAAACCCATTCGAATGACAGAGTTCGTGTATGTTAAAAATGTATTCGAACATAACCATTCTTGTATGTTTAAAAATCGTTCGAATACATACTTGTTTTAAAAATCCTCAATCTAATCGAATGAGCTAATTCGTGTACATTGAAAATTGATTCCAAACCACACTTGGTTAAAAAGATTTTATATGTTCGAAAGAACGTGTTCGTGTTCAGTGAAAATTGATTCGAATGCACACTTAGAGAAAATATGGTTTTCCTGTTCGAATGCACATTCGAACGTTTTTGTTCGTGCATGTTGAAAACTCAGTCGAACCCACACTTAGAATAATTTTATACATTTAAAGTCTAAGCCACCATAATCATGTATTCGAATAAACCTATTCGTCTAATCCACCTCAATCATGTATTCGAATTAAGCTATTCGACTGGCCATCCTATTCGAATTGAATCAACACATAAGTTCCAAACGGAATACCTATTCGAATTAATCGGTTTGTGTAAGCACAAAAAGCATTCGAACAAATCCATTAGTGTCGGTTAAAAAATTGTTCGAATCAACACTTAGTCAAATTTTCTATCCACTTAACCCTATTTGTGTATTCTACAAAGCTATTTGAATGGCTTAATCGAAGGCAACACAGATCAATAACACACGAAGCACAAACACAGATTTTGCATAAAATCATATTCGAATCGAATAAAAAACAACTAACAAAACACAAAATTTTCACATAAACACAAATTAAAACACATGATTAACCTAATCATAAAATTTTTCTAAAGAAAATATAAGAACATTAAGAACACTAATAGAAAAATTTACCTAATTACTTGTGTTCTTCGTTAAAAAATGACCCTTTGATCCGTAAAAACTTCAAATATCTTCAGAAAATCGTTTAACCGAGAGAGAGAGTGAAAGTGAAAATCGAATGAGTTATGAAAAAATAAAACATTTTGACCTTTATATAGGATCCAAAAACCCAATGGGTTATCCATGGATACCCATATTCATATTTTCAATTTTCATCCCGTAGTTTTTTTTTTTTTATTTTTTTTTTTATATATATACATCACAAGAACACGGAATCATATAGCATAGAATCACGTATTTACAATACAAGTATTCCCCCTCAAACGATGATTCCCACTCAAACTATGATTCCCCCTTAAAAACGTAACTAAACACATATTCAAAATGAAAAAATAACAAAAAGAAACGACCAAATTACAACTTTAAGTAACCGATTTAATCTTTCAAATTCAACATACTGAGCTTGGATATAAGAAATTTAAAACGTTTTTCATCCAAAGCTTTTGTGAAAATATCGGCAATTTGGAAATCGGTTTCAACAAAGTGTAATTCAATTATTCCTTTTTCAATGTTATCTTTTAAAAAATGATAGCGAATGTCAATATGTTTAGTACGAGAATGTTGAACCGGATTTGCAGAAATCGAGATTGCGCTTGTTGAATCACAATAGATTGGAATTGAGTCCGCTTCATAGCCGTAATCCCGAAGTTGTGTTCGTATCCATAGTACTTGTGAAAGATAAATTGTTGCCGCCACATATTCCGCCTCGGCTGTTGAGATGGAAACACAATTCTGCTTTTTTGAAGTCCAACTTATCAGTTTGTTTCCTAGGAAGTAAGCACCACCCGAAGTGCTTTTCCTGTCTACGTTACAACCTCCATGATCCGCGTCAGAATAAGCAGTAAAATCAAAGACCGTGTTCTTTGGATAACACAAACCCAAATCGGTAGTACCTTTTAAGTATCAAAAATTCGTTTTACAGCCAAAAAATGAGATACTTTTGGGTTTGATTGATATCGGGCACACATACAAGAAGCAAACATAATATACGGACGACTTGATGTCAAGTACATTAAAGAGCTAATCATTCCTCGATACAACGTTACATCCGTGGATAATCCCGTTGGATCATCATGTAAGTTTACTCGAGGAGCCATTGGTATGGACATTGGAGAACAATCGACCATTTTGTACTTTTTAAGCTTTTCAAAAACAATTTTGATTGATTAATGAAAATCCCATCCGGTAATTGTTTGACCTGTAAACCCAAAAATAACGACATTTCCCCCATCATGCTCATTTCAAAACATTTTGACATTAACGCACAAAACTGTTTACATAAGTGTTGACTCGTTGACCCGAAAATGATGTCATCGACATAGATTTGCACAAAAATTGCATCTTGACCCTTTTTACCACTAAAAAGGGTAGTATCGATTGAAGCTCTAGTAAAACATGTATCTAAGAGGAAAGAATAAAGTTTTCATACCATGCTCGAGGTGCTTGTTTCAAACCGTACAACGCCTTCTTTAGCTTGTAAACATCATTTGGTCGATGTGGATCAACAAATCCTTCCGGTTGTTCAACGTAGACTTCTTCCTTGAGAACTCCATTAATAAATGCGGTCTTGACATCCATTTGATAAACGATGAAGTTCTTCATTGCCGCATATGCAAGAAACATCCATATCGCCTCAATCCTAGCAACCGGAGCAAACGTCTCATCGTAATCAATTCCTTCTTGTTGCAAATACCCCTTAGCCACTAGTCGCGATTTATTCCGTACCACAACTCCATTTTCATCCTTTTTGTTTTTGTGAATCCATTTGACCCCTACAATCGAACGATCCTTTGGTCGAGGAACCTTTTCCCAAACATCGAAACGCGTGAATTGATTCAATTCGTCTTGCATCGAGTTTATCCAATGTGGATCATTAAAGGCCTCCTTGATGTTCTTCGGTTCAATCGAGCTTAAGAAAATCGAGAAGAGACATTCATTTGTCGTGGCCTTTCTAGTTCGAACGCGGTCATTCGCACTTCCAGTGATTTAAGTGAGAGGATGAGATTTTGTCCACAACTTGACACATTGAGTTAATGACGTTGGTTGTTGAACAATTGGAGTGGTTTCAAGTGGTGTAGAAATCGGAGTAATGATTGAGTTAGATTGTGGAGTGGAAGGTTCTTCGGTGTCATCGTCTTGAACATTTGAAGATTATGGTGTATCAACATGTGATGAATCAGGGTTATCATTGTTCGAGGATTCTTCATTGAGGTTTCTTGTTGTTCATGTGAAGTTTCTTGATGTTCATTCAAACTTGGTGTTTCAGTCGGTGTAGTTGTCGAGATACGAGTTCGTGAACGACGTGAGTCTTCATCATAGAAATAGTACAAAGTGTCAAAAAAATGTTTCGAGATTGGTGGAGAACTATTCACTTGAGTTTCCGAGTTGAAATAGTCTGAAGTCATTGTGCCAAATTCATCGAAAGACACATTTCCACTTTCCACAATTACCCTTTTCCGAACATTGTAAACACGATACGCCTTTAATTCCGAAGAATATCCGACAAACACCGCTTCATCCGCCTTATTATCAAATTTTCTCAATTGATCTTTATCGTTCAACACAAAACATTTGCACCCAAAAACATGTAGATATTTGAGATTCGGAGGGAGACCATTAATTATTTCGTACGGAGTGACAATGAATCGTTTGTTGATTGTCGAACGATTTTGAGTAAAGCAAGCGGTGGAAATTGCTTCGGCCTAGAATGAAAGAGGTAATTTGGAATAGGAAAGCATCGTTCTTGCAGCCTCCACCAGTATCCGATTACGTCTTTCAACGACTCCATTTTGTTGTGGAGTTCGAGCCGCAGAATATTGATGTGTGATTCCCACCTTTGTTAAAAAATCATTGAGATCATGATTTTTAAATTCCGTTCCATTATTCGAACGAATAGTCTTCACACAATGCTCAGAATGCAACTGCTTGTTCTTGATGAAGGAAATCACAATATCCGGAGTTTCCGACTTCGAATGAAGAAAATATACCCAAGTGAACCGAGAGAAATCGTCGACATTCACAAGAAAATATTTCTTCTTACTTAGACTTTCCACTTGCATTGGTCAGCACAAATCCATGTGGATTAGTTGAAGGACATGCGTTGTATCCCAAACTTGCTTTGAAGAGTGCGATATTTTTGTCAACTTTCCCTTTTCACATGCATCGCAAAGTTGATCCTTGACGAACTTGAGTTTAGGAAGTCCGGTGACTACATCATTAACTGCAAATTTCGTGATGTTGTTGAAATTCAGATGAGAAAGTCTTCGATGCCATAACCACGTATCTTGAGAATCAGCTTGGGATAAAAGACACACGGTTTTGTCGGTTTTATACTGCTTCATGTTGATTGTGTAGAGATTTGTCTTTCTTGATCCTGTTATCATATTCTTCCCTGCATAATCATGAACCGCACAAACTGTTTTCCGAAAATTCACTTCAAGGTCTTTATCAAAAAACTGCCCGATGCTGAATAAGTTGTGATGCAAATCCCTTACATATGCCACATCCTTGATTATAATCTTGTCGTACTTCAAATCCCCAACGCCTTCAATCGTTCCAAAATGAACGTTCCCAAACCGTACTATGCCCATGTATTTCTTCACAAAATTTGTCAAAAAATTCTCTCTCTCGGCCATGTGTTTTGAACAACCTGAATCCAATTACCACACATGACGGGCCTGCACAATACAATTTAAGAAGATTTAGGTACCCACTTAAAAATGGGTCCTTGTTTGTTAGCAATCGCAGGATTAAATGATACATCAACAAGTTCATTATATTTAAAGCCAAAATCAAACATTGTTTTCAAACATCGTTTTACAAGTTTCGAATTAAAAAACGAGATATTGTTTTGCAAGACATGTTTATTACAAATTTTATTAACGACAAATTGTTTAGACTCTTGCTTCTTCGGCCCCCCTTTTGTCTTGACTTCAATCTTTTCACTCTTTTCCTTCCAAATGCCCGTTACTTTCCCTTTCCTTGGCACTGAAACACTAGAAACATTATTAGAAATCATTTTGGATTGAGTAACTACCTTAGATTGCTTTTCCACTTTGGTAGTCACTTTTGTCGGTGTAACTTCCTTAGTTGCCACTTTGGTAGGCACTTTTGACGGTGTAACTACTTTAGTTTGCTTTGCAACTTTGGAAGTCACGTTTGACGGTGTAACTACCTTAGTTTGCTGTGCAATTTTAGGAGTTACTTGCTTTGTTTTCGTGAAAAAATGATCAAATGAAACATCAAAAGTTTCATCAGAATCAAACCATTCATCCATGTCTTTTGAGTTAAAATCAAGTTTAGTTACCAAATTGGTAATGTCTCGTTTAGGTTTAACTTCTTGAAACTTGACATGTTTTGAAGATTTACTTGTTAAATTTGTCTTTTCCGAATCTTTCGTTGTTATTGAACTTTTAAGCGAACCATTCTCCATTGATTTTTCCGTGGAATGAATCTTTGGAGATGGAGTTTTAAAAGTTTTATCATTAGAAATAATCGGTTTGGACACATTTAGTAAATCAATTCGTTTTTGCAAAATATCAATGGTTGTTCTTTGTCATTTAATGCCTTTCGATAAAACATAACTTTTTGGTCAAATTGAGATTTCGGGACGTGAGCATTCGAGGACGTTGACACATTTGAAATCGACTTTACATGTTCTTGTAGGATGCAAAACCTTTCCCAGAATTTCCCATACTCCGATTTTTCATTTGCAAGCAATTTCACATTTGTGTTTGCTTTTCTCTCAAGTTGAATATTTTCCAATTCAATCTTTTCAAAATGACTTTCGTATTTTTCCAGAAAAATTGTGGTTTGCAATTCATTTGAAACTGTGATGTCAAAAATATAAGTTTGCAATTCTTCCAAATGTTGTTCGAGAATCAATGTTGGTGTATCATATAACACTTTCGAAGGTTGCACACTCACATTTTGTTCTTTGGAAAACATAGGAATTGCATTTTCGGGTTTCCAATCGTTTGATTTAGGTTTGTATGTATTAGGAGAATCTTGTTCAAAATATTTATTATTTGTTCCATAATACTCAAAACCCATTGGACATTTGTTTCCCCGTTTTCTCTTTGCATCCTCACAAGATATTTGTTCCGAAATTTCTTCCTTTGAAGCATTAATAAAAACAAACCTATCAAGGTTTGCTCCTAATTTGATGAAATCAAAATCGTAGAGAGAGCAACACTTTGATATGGCTCGTTTAAGAAATTTCGGATTTTCAACAAAAGTGTTTTCATCGAAACCAAGACCATCTTTTTTATGTAAAAGTTTAATTGTTTCGGTCAGGTTTAAATGAATTGTTTGGTCCGTTTGGCCTCGTTTGACCAATTCCAGTTCTAAATCTTTCAATTTTGAACATAATTCCAAATTTTCTTTGGAAATACGTTCAACTTCACTTTGGTGGAAGCTACTATCATTTATCAATTGTTGACATTTGATAGTTGCTTCACACACACTTTCATTCATATTTTTCTCATTCATCTTTTGAGCCAAAACTTCGTCCTCAAGTTGTTTAATGTGACTTTTCATGCTTGAAAATTCAGAAACATAGTTGTTATTCTTTTCAATAAGTTTCAAATTTTTAGTTTCAAGATCTTTGATTATTTCACGTTTAGCACGAAATTTTGTCTCAATAAGTCTCATTTGAAAAATGCAAGTTTCTATCCTAACCGGATCATAGACATATTGATATACCTCAACTTCGTCAGATTCCTCGAAATCAGCATCTGCCATCAAAGACATGTGAGCGAAATGTGCACTTGTTTGTTCCTCATTGTCGGAATCACTCATCCAGTGTGCATCTTCAGTTAGGAAAGCTTGCCCTTTTTCTCCTACAGATTCCCATTTCTTCTCAAACAACATCTTTTTGCGATAGTATTCTGAATTCTTCACCACCTTCATCTTGCAATCCCTAGCAAAATAACCCGGCTCCATTCACTTGAAACAAATTACCGTACTCTTATCCTTTGACATCTCTTTGTTTGACTCCTCTTGAGTGATTTGAGTGGTTGATTATTGACCTTGATTGTGTGGATCTTGAGTGTGATTGTAGGAAGAACGACCCCGATAAGTGTTGTTGTTTTGAGACCTTTGAGATGATTGGAATCTTTGACCATTAGACCTTCCAAATTTCTGCTTCTGAACCATGTTAGATAGTAAATCAATCATTTGTGAGATTTCTTCCTCAGAATCTTCATCAGAATTTGCAGCTTGAATTCTTTCCATTTCTTCATCAGGAAACGATACAGAATATTTGGAGGATGGTTGGATGTTGTGAAGAAACGCCTTTGATTGGGACGGTTTCTCACTCTTTGATAATTTCTTCGACATTTCATCGATCTTGTTCAACACGAGTGCTAATGGATCATTCTCCTTCTTCGAATTAGTCTTCGTTTCTTCCATAAGTTCCATAACTTCCTCCTCATTTTGCATCAAACATTCAAACACATCATGCACCGGAGTTGTCTGAATGTTGATGTTTTGCTTTAGGTTTGACGTGAAACTTTTCCAGACTGGCTTAAGTGTATTCATGAATTTCATGTTTGCTTCGAGATGAGTCTTTACGAAGCCGTTTTTCCTCAACTCAATGAGTAACCCACAAAAGAGATTGTAGGTTTGCTCAAGCATTTCTCCATCTAGCACTCGAAATTCTTCAAATTTGTACATAGCTCCAATCATCTTTATGCTTTGACCCGCTTTACTTCCTTTAAGTTCCTTGGTTAGTGATGTTCAAAATCTAGTTTTCCAAATTACGCTTTTCCTAGATTACGACACCGGGCAGTGTACCCTTATCGATCGTAGTATAGTATAGACAAATTTCCTGTTCGAACTCAGGGACTTTGTTAAATTGAGTAATTTAGCTTTATAAGTAACTAGTAACAAGTGGGGGGTTTTGTAATTAACTAACGATAACAACGATTAAAAATTGGTTTTGATTCAATATTAGATAAGGACACTTGCTTGGACCGTTCACGAATGTATGATCTTTCCTAAGTATGAAATGCCGATAAACTTCTAATTTAAAACCTAGTTCCTTTCGAATACCAAATTTCTCCAATTATCCGACCGTCAAACCGTTCCTTTCGAATACGGTTAACACCCCAAATAATTGTGCATAAAGTGCCAAGCTGATGTGTGAGAATTAATTTATAAACTTCCTTTCGAATAGTTTACTAGTCAATAAACTGATTTCTCTTCATTTATCAACTAGCGTTTGTGTTTAATCTTACTTATTTTAATTACTATTAATGATTCCTTTCGAATACCGTTAATTTCTATCAACTATAGACCGGTCAATATATTCATTCTTATTATAGTAAAATCGAATTCCTTTCGAATACCCGATTTTTAAATAAGAACATAAGCAATTTAATAATTTCTTAAAGCTTAAACCCAAACGGATCCCAATTAACCAAACACACATCAATCATGCAATTTCATACTTAAAATTAATCACACGAACGATCACATATCCAAGCAATCGTATAATGAAATTAGATACTCATGTGGATAACAAAACCCAAATTATATGAAAAGACATAATTCTATTGAAATAAAAATAGGGAATAAGTTCAATACCAATCCGAAAAAAAAATCTCAAATAGTTCCAAAATGACAAAATGATGAAAAACTGGAAATTTGCTTAATGATTACTTCAAAAACTCCGAAAATATGATGACCCTTGCTTGCTTCCTCCTCTAATGATTAGTAAATTGAGATGATAAAAGATAAGATAGATAAAATACTGGTTTTTTTCGTCCTTAAAATGCAGTCACAAAAGTCCCTTTAGTGTCCCAATCAATGGCAATTAAGTCAAGACTTGTAACAGCAAAATGGCCCACTGCGGCGCATTGGTATGTGGCTGCGCCGCATTCGAGACTCCGTAGGGTCAAGTAAAGCAGCCATAGTTTGACTGCTTCGCATAGGTAGTGGATGCGGCGCATCCATGTCCTGCCACTTCCAAAATTGTTTTACTTTGATCCTTCCTTGTTTTCTTTAGTCCAAAACAACTCCTTTTTCTCCAATTGTGTCCAAAAACCTAAAACACATACTTTACACAAACATAAGTATAAAACGGGCCTATCCATTACGTTTTGGACTCGAAACATAACAAATATCGCGATAAAATAATCGTATAAATGAGCGATATCAAACCCCCCATCCTTAAGCATTTGCTTGCCCTCAAGCAAATCCGACTTAAAACTACTCTAAATTTACAAAAACATACAACTTAAGAAAAGCTAAGGAATCACGGGCTCAAACATTTAACTACATTCCGACATTAGTAACTATAGATTTGCGTGAAATTGTAAGATCGTAAAACCTACTACGAACATCAAAAGTTACTAAATTACTTAAGTAAATAAAAACCACAATTTTCTAAAGTCAATTCCTATTCTAACCCCTAGTTTTGATTTGTCCAAATAACCACCCCTTTTCCTTTGCTCAGCAATCAAAATTGGCGTGGTCGGCCTACCATCGAGCCAACCCCTATATCGCCTTGCTTTCGGGAGGAAACCTTAAAATATCACAAAATCATTTTCCTTCTAGAATTTGTTTGGTTAGTCTACGCCTTTGGCTTTCCTCTCATTTTTGTTCACTTCAAATACTAAAAATTTATAATTTATATTTACTTTGAAGTGAACGATTCTTTTTGTAACGGGATTTGATTCATCGTTATAGTGAGGTTCGAGTGTAATTTGTGGACGGGAAAGATCTATGACCTTTTTCTTCGCCTCTAACTCTATTTGGGATTAAATGATACTAGGTTTCCCCAACTACCCCCTAAAGGGTGCAAGTAACTACAAAGGCTAGGTACTAAGGATATATAGTGATTATCCGGATTTAAGAATTTTCGGGGAAATTTAAGGAACTAAAGTTAGAATACCTAAATTCTTTTTTACAAGTATTTTATTAGCTAGAGATGTTCCTACACAATTTCACGTTAAAGTATCGGAATGTTTATAAATATACAAGCCCCTGTCATCTTCCCTAACTACGTTTAAGCGTTTTTTTTTTTTTTTTTTTTAAGAAAAACTAAAACTATTACGAAAAGTAAATAAAAGAAAGGGAAAAGATACAACAAACCGGGATGTCTCCCGAAGGTGCTCGTTTTTACTCGAGTCATTAGCTTGACTCCTCGTTATTCCTTCAAACTTAGTACGGGTAGAACCCGTCCTCTACCATCATCCCAGTCTCATTATCCTCTTCGAAATACAGCTTCACTCTTTGCCCATTCAAGATAAATGTCCCTCCATCGTCCGTTCCAAGTTCCACATATCCGGTTGAAAAGACCCTTTTAACAACGTATGGACCCGTCCATTTGGATTTTAGCTTTTGCGCCTTGAACTTGAATTTCAACTGAAACAACAAGACTTTATGTCCTTCTTTGAACTCCTTTCTGCTTATTTTCAAGTCGTGAATGGCTTTAGTTCTCGCTTTGTACAAACTTGAATTCTCATACGCGTTCCATCTCAGTTCATCCAACTCATGCAATTGAAAAAATCGAGCCTCTCCACTTGCCACCAAGTCGGTGTTGCACTCCCTTAACGCCCAGTACCCTTTATGTTCTATCTGCATAGGTAAGTGACAATTTTTACCATATAATAAGCGAAAGGGTGTCGTACCAATTGGTGTTTTAAAGCGGTCCTAAATGCCCAAAGTGCATCCTCCAATTTTCTAGACCATAAAGCGGGATTATTGTGCACCGTCTTCTCCAAGATTCGTTTGATAGCTCGATTAGTGATCTTGACTTGCCCACTTGTTTGGGGATGATAGGAAGTCGAAAACCTATGATGCACCCCATACCGTATCAACACCTTCTCCATTTGGGAATTCTCAAAGTGGCTCCCCCGATCACTTATCAATGCTTTTGGCATCCCAAACCTGCAAAATAAGCTTTTCAAAAACTCAATTACAACCATAGCATTGTTGGTAGGTAGAGCTTTTGCCTCGACCCATTTGGATACATAATCCACCTCCTCCAAAATATACATATTCCGATTAGATGGTTTCAAAGGGCCCATAAAATCTATCCCCCAAATGTCAAACACCTCACAAACTTGAATGCCTTGTTGTGGCATCTCGTCCCTTCTTGTCACCGTTCCTTGCTTTGACATGAACATGTTCGAACCAAAGTGTGCGCCTCCTTAAAAATTGTGGGCAAATAGGACCCGGCATCAAAAACCTTTTTCCCCGTTACCGACGGACCATAGTGTCCTCCCGTAAGTCCGTGGTGACACTCATCAAGAATCCTCCTCGTCTCATTTCCATGCACACATCTCCTCACTATCCCATCAGCACACATCCTAAATAAATAAGGCTTCTCATAAAAATAATACTTAACATCCGAAAACAGTTTCTTGCGTTGTTGGTAGCTCAAATCTTTATTAATCACTCCGCCCGCCAAATAGTTCGCTATATCCGCAAACCAAGGTCCCTTCTCACCATTCATTCTCCCAGCAAACGCTAGCTGCTCCCCCGGAAAAGTATCCCTAATTTCCTCTTCTTTCAGTTCTCCAAGACCCGGGTTTTCCAAACGACTTAAATGGTCAACCGCTACATTTTCCTTCCCCTCTTATCTTGAATTTCCATATCGAACTCTTGCAACAATAAAATCCATCGAATTAGCCTCGGTTTAGCATCCAATTTTGAAAACAAAAATTTTAAGGCTGCATGATCCGTAAAAACTATTGTTTTGCTCAACACCAAATGAGACCTAAACTTATCAAATGCGAACACCACCGCTAGCAACTCCTCCTCGGTTGTGGTGTAATTCTGTTGTGCCACATTCAGCTTTTTACTTGCAAAATAGATCGGTTGGAAGTGCTTACCGATCCTTTGTCCCAAAACTGCTCCAACGGCAAAATTAGTCGCATCACACATGAGTTCAAAAGGTAAATTCCAGTCTGGTGAGACCAAAATTGGTGTATCCGTCAGTCTCTCCTTAAGTATCTCAAACGCATCCAAACAATCCTTTGAGAAATCAAACTTTGTATCTTTCTCCAACAACCTCGTCATCGGTCTCGTGATCTTTGAAAAATCCTTTATGAATCTCCTATAGAATCCCGCGTGCCCCAAAAAGCTCCTCGCCGCCTTTTCATTCGTGGGAGGTGGTAATTTCGATATAACATCAATTTTTGCTTTGTCAAATTCGATCCAGGTCCTTGATATTTTGTGTCCCAACACTATCCCCTCTTTGTCCATGAAATGACATTTTTCCCAATGCAAAACCAGATTTGTCTCCTCACATCTTGCTAGCATCCTATCCAAATTCTTTAAACAATTCTCAAACGAGTCCCCCCATATACCGAAAAATCATCCATAAACACCTCCATTGAAGTTTCCACCATGTCTTGGAAAATCTCCATCATGCATCTTTGAAAAGTTCCCGGTGCATTACACAACCCAAACGGTATTCTTCTATAAGCAAATGTCCCAAAGGGGCAAGTAAAAGTTGTTTCCTCTTGGTCCTCGTGATCAATTAGAATTTGAAAATAACCCGAGAAACCGTCAAGAAAGCAATAATACTCGTTACCCGCTAGGCGATCTATCATCTGATCCATGAAAGGAAGGGGAAAATGATCCTTCCTTGTTGCCTCATTCAGTTTGCGGTAATCAATACATACCCTCCAACCCGTAACCGTCCTTGTGGGTACCAACTCATTCTTATCATTTACCACTACCGTCATCCCCCCTTTCTTAGGTACGCAATGTACCGGACTAACCCATGGGCTATCCGATATTGGATAAATGATACCTTCATCCAAAAGCTTCACAACCTCCTTTTTGACCACATCTTGCATATTCGGGTTTAGCCTCCGTTGTCGTTGAACAACGGGTTTTATGTTATCTAAAAAATTGATTTTATGTTTGCAAAAATCGGAGCTAATACCGGGAATATCATAAATGCGCCACGCAAAAGCTTTTTTATGGCTTTTGAGGATAGTCAATAATCTATTTTTCTCGTCTTCCAAAAGTGAAGACGAGATGATAGCAGGAAGACAAGAATTACCCTCTAAAAATGCATACTCTAGATGACTCGGTAGTTGCTTCATCTCTAAGTCCTTTGGAGGATCCTCGATCGATGTTTTGATCCTCATACTTCCATCCATCACAAGCTCTTTCACCTCATCAGTTTCGTTTTCCTCAACCTCTTTAGCAATCGCATTAGCCATCTCCATTGCGGCTTCCTCTTCGAGTATTCCTTCCACATCCAAATCATAATTTGCTTCATCTATAACATCAATTCTAAAACATGATTCATCAGTAGAATAAGAGTGTGTCATGGCTTGGTCTAAGGTAAAAGTTACCCTTTCATCACCCAATCCCAAAGAAATTTCCCTTCCCCTAACACGGATGATAGCATCCACGGTGTTAAGAAAAGGTCTTCCCAAGATGAGAGGAACAATCGTATCCTCCTCCATCTCGAGAATAACAAAATCACCTGGATATAAAAAATTTCCCACCCTTACTACCATGTTTTCCGCAATACCCAACGGGTATTGATAAGATCGATCGGCCAATCTTATACTCATTCGAGTTGGTGTTAAAGAATCCGGAGATATTTTGGAATATAAAGAATACGACATTAAATTGATACTTGCCCCCAAATCCGCTAAAGCACTAAAAGTAAATTTATTATTAAAAGTACAAGACAAAAGAAAACTTCATGGGTCGTCAAGTTTCGTTGCGATTCTATTAGTCAAAATCGCCGACCATTCGGCATTTAGAAACGCGGTTTGCTTCTCCAACTAATCTCCTTTTCCGCTCACTAGCTCCTTTATAAACTTGGCGTAATTGGGCATACCTGAAATAAGATCAATCAAAGGAACATTAATTTTAACCGAATTCATTAAATCAACAAATTTCCTATATTGCTCTTTTTTCTTTTCTTTCCTAAGCCGTTGAGGATATGGGATCCTTGGCTTGTATGCTCCTTTAGCATCTGTTTTAACCTCTTCCTCTTTGCTTGGGACCACTGGTTCCTTCCCAGGTTGCCTTTCCATTTCTATTTCTTCCTCTTCATCGTCATCGCTGTCAACTGGTTCACTGCGGCACACTAGGTTTGGATGCGGCGCATTGGCATCATGTGTACCAATTGGCGAGCCCACTGAGTCTGGACTGCGGCGTACTGGCTCTGGCTTGCGGCGCACTGGAGCTGTGACAGCTTCTTTTTGCTTTTTCTTCACGTTCAGCTCATTTTCTTCCTCTCCCCCATACTTAAAACCTGATCGTGTCTCAATGGCGTTCACATGCTCATCATGTTGATGTGTTGCTTGGTACCTTTGACCTTGACTAGTTTGACCCCCATTGTTGTTGTTTTGATTAGTGGGTCTCGGGTTTGGTTGGGTAGAACTCGGAATTTGACCCGTTGGTCGATTTGAAAACCGTTCGTTTATCCTCTCAAATTTCCGTTCCAAATCTTGAACACCCGCCTGTGTATTCCTTTGAACTTGATCAATTTTCTCATGTATTCCCTTAATTGAGTTTGCCATCAAATCGTTTTTCGCCTTTTGCGTGTGGATGAAATCCTTCATCATCTCCTTCAAACTCGAGTCCTCTTCCTCCTCTCTCGGTTTTTGTTGATTTGGTTGAAAACGTCCTTCATTTCTATTCCCTCGATTATGGTTTCCATAACCGTAATTCCCTCCATCTTGTTGACGATTTTGGTAATTACCACGGTTTTGATAACGGTAGTTGGCATAGCAAACATCCTCGAATTTCTGCTCACACTCCTCCATATAGTGTGTTCCTCCACATTTTCCACACCCATTTCTAACCATATGTACATCTTTTTCTAACCGACCCATTCGGTTTTTCATCTCATCCGCCAAGGATTTAATTTCAGTCACAATCTCATTAGTACCACTTCCGCTACTACTACCTCCTTCTACTTGGTTCACCGACCCTCGAACCTTTCTCTTCCTACTAACCCGATCTCTAGCAATCCCGGCCTGCACTTGATCCTCCATCATTCTATAGGCATCATTCGGTGATTCACACAAGAAATTTCCACCACCCGCAAGGTCTAAATCATGTTGAGATCGTGTCCATGATAAAATATGTCAATGATCTGCTCTCTATCAAGATCGTGTCCATGACAAATCCTCAATAGGTCCTTAAGCCTAATCCAAGCTTCCGTTGTGGTCTCATTATCGAACTGATAGAAGCTCCTAATTTGATTCAACAATTTTGCTACCCAAGATAGGCGGAAAGAAACGGGTCACAAAAAGCTCCCTTAGTTCCTCCCACGTTTCAATCGATTCCATCTCCAATTCGTAGAACCATGTCTTAGCCTCTCCCCGTAAAGATGATGGTAATAGACTAAGAATGACACCCTCCTCTAAACCTTCTCCATACCGAAACATCTTGCAGATTTCCGTAAATGTTGCAATGTGCTTATGCGGGTCGGCTTTTGAATTTCCGTCAAATGAATTTTATTGAATCATCTTGTGGTGATGCCCCTTGACGGAAAAACTATTCCCCATGTTTGGTGGAATAATCGTTGATCCTCAAGTAAGTGGTACGGTCCGGTTCCGGTTGATCATCGGTATGTCAAACGGGTTGGGTGGGTTGTTAATAACAGCATTATCGTCTCCGTTTTCCGACATCTCGCTCGGCTCAAAGTTCCTCTCTCCTAAAATAAATTCTTCTTCCTCCTCGGAAGATTCGTTGTCACTAAATAATGCGGCTTTTACTCCTTGTTTTCGCAAAATTCTCTCCGGATCAGAAAATGGGCCTACAACGTGCTTCCCTTGGGATCTCGTGTACATCCACTACTAATCACCTGAAATCACGACAAAAACAAAAAAAAATACCGTGAAAACTATTCGAAACAAAATAAAACACAAAAACTAAAATCTCAAATAAATCAAGTCCCCGGCAGCGGCGCCAACAACTTGATGTTCAAAATCTAGTTTTCCAAAATACGCTTTTCGTAGATTATGACACCGGGCAGTGTACCCTTATCGATCGTAGTATAGTATAGGCAAATTTCGGGTTCGAACTCAGGGACTTTGTTAATTGAGTAATTTAGCTTTATAAGTAACTAGTTACAAGTGGGGGGTTTTGTAATTAACTAACGATAACAACGATTAAAAATTGGTTTTGATTCAATATTAGATAAGGACGCTTGCTTGGACCGTTCACGAATGTATGATCTTTCCTAAGTATGAAATGCCGATAAACTTCTAATTTAAAACCTAGTTCCTTTTGAGTACCAAATTTCTCCAATTATCCGACCGTGCAACCGTTCCTTTCGAATACGGTTAACAACCCAAATAATTGTGCATAAAGTTCCAAGCTGATGTGTGAGAATTAATTTATAAACTTCCTTTCGAATAGTCTACTACTCAATAAACCGATTTCTCTTAATTATCAACTAGCATTTGTGTTTAATCTTACTTATTTTAATTACTATTAACGATTCCTTTCGAATACCGTTAATTTCTATCAACTATAGACCAGGTTGATATATTCATTCTTATTATAGTAAAATCGAATTCCTTTCGAATACCCGATTTTTAAATAAGAACATAAGCAAGTTAATAATTTCTTAAAGCTTAAACCCAAACGGATCCCCAATTAACCAAACACACATCAATCATGCAATTTCGTACTTAAAATTAATCACACAAACGATCACATATCCAAGAAAACGTATAATGAAATTAGCTACTCATGTCGATAATGAAACACAAATTATATGAAAAAGACATAATTCTATTGAAATAAAAACAGGGAATAAGTTCAATACCAATCCGAAAACAAAACTTGCAAATAGTTCCAAAATGACAAAATGATGAAAAACTGGAAATTTGTTTAATGATTACTTCAAAAACTCCGAAAATATGATGATCCTTGCTTGCTTCCTCCTCCAATGATTAGTAAATTGAGATGATAAAAGATAAGATAGATAAAATACTGGTTTTTTTTCGTCCTTAAAATGCAGTCACGAAAGTCCCTTTAGTATCCCAATCAATGGCAATTAAGTCAAGACTTGTAACAGCAAAATGGCCCACTGCGGCGCATTGGTATTTGGCTGCGCCGCATTCAAGACTCCGTGGGGTCAAGTAAAGCAGCCATAGTTTGACTGCTTCGCATAGGTAGTGGATGCGGCGCATCCATGTTCTGCAACTTCCAAAATTGTTTTACTTTGATCCTTCCTTGTTTTCTTTAGTCCAAAAAAACTCCTTTTTCTCCAATTGTGTCCAAAAACCTAACACACATACTTTACACAAACATAAGTATAAAACGGGCCCATCCATTACGTTTTGGACTCGAAACATAACAAATATCGCGATAAAATAATCGTATAAATGAGCGATATCAGTTAGCTCATTGAACATCTCTTTGCGGTCTTGTGACTATCAATATTCATGAAGATGTCATTTGGAATGGCATTCATGATGTGCGATCTTGCTAGACGATTTGCTTTGTGATAATTCTTTTCATCGTTCGTCATTTGAGTAAATAGCTTCGCGGTTGTAGTTTCACTTTCCGTTCCATATTCATTAATGATCTTCACCATAATCTTCACTGGACCATTCCTGAAAATATCTAACATTTTTGGACCCAAGTCTTGTCGTTCATTGTAGTCCAAAAACCTTGATCTCCATTGCTCGTAATCACCACGGAAAAGAACTTGAGGTCTTGTGTCTGAACCGATAGACATTTGATCCCTGGACGTCATGATTCTTGATAAATTCATTCAGGAAAAGCGTAAACTAGGTTTGTATAAACAAACGTATAGATCAAGATCTATAAAAGAAACTTGTAGATCTAGATCTATAAAACCAGTAGTAACTTAACCAGTGACCAGTATTAACTCTTTTCACCAGTAGTAACACAATATATCCCAATAATCTCCCCCTAAACTTATGTTTTCCATCATAAACACAAGTTTCTTTTATCAAAATTGGAGAATTCTGCCAAAAACCTTTAATCCCTTTACATGGAGTTTCTATGGTCTGTAAGCTGACATCTGATCTTCCACAATAGTTGAACTGCTTCTTCTGAATTCTGATTAGCCTTCAACTTGACATTGAGCATATTGATCATTACATTGATGCCATGCTTATACTTATTTTCCACCAAGAAATACTCGGTATTCCATCAGTTCTGCTTAAGGAGTAAACTCCACAGCTTTCATAATGAATCCATTCAATCACAGAAGTAAATCTTGCCTGCTTCTCAGGAACATTCTCAGGCTCAAACATGATCTCTAACAACTCCATAAACAAGTCATTAAAGTCTGAAACATTACCTTGCCCTTGAGAATACTTCTTACCGCCAATCAGGAATATGTCCACCAAATCTCTTCTGCTTATGTCCCTGAAGATCTCCAGATAATTGTAATAAAATTTGAAGCTCTTAGAAGCTCTCACAACCTTTTACCCATTCTGACCATCAATCACAACTGCATACCAATCAATGATAGGCATTTCAGTAAAAGTTGTAGCACAGTTGATGTCTTCAGAATGTACTATCAAATCTTTCATATCATCAAACACTCTGTCAGCAGCTTCATTTACTTGTTCATCTGAGATTTCAGGAACACAGTCAAATTCAAATTCACCAGAAAAATCTTCTTTCTTTACCTTCAAGATCTGTGGCTTCTGTTCTTCTTGTTCCTTTTCTTGAGACTTTTCTTCAGTAGATTCTATTCTTGCAGGTTCTGCCTTCATCTTCTTAGCACCAGTATTAACCTGCTTACTAGTGTTTTCCTTCCTCTTACCAGTAGTAACTCTTTCTACTGCTGGTTTTGTTCTTTTAGCAGTAGGAACATTACTAGTCTAGCTTGCTTTTCTTTTCTTTTTTGGCACAGATTCATCAGCAACCTTCTTCTTACTCTTCTCCTTCTTTGTCTGTTCATCTCCAAAATGAACCACTTTATATCCTCTGTCTAAAGAAGCTTTCAAAGCTCTTTATGTCTCCAACTAAGATTTCTCCTCTGTTGCCTTCTGTAACTTCTTTTCTTTCACATACAAATATATAATTGTATCAAGCTTCATTAGCCCTGGCTGTTTTCCACTATACTTCTCAGTAGACTTTAGAAAGTCAGTGTACTTCTTTTTATCTTCAGGTCTAGTTACATTTCTTCTAATTGTGCTCTTTCTCCTGGCCTCTTCCTTCTTTTTCTTTTGCAATAATAGTTCATCCTTCTCCAACATTCTTTGTGCTAGCTCATGATCAGCTTTTTCTTGAGCCTTTCTTTTTAGTTCATCTTCAATCTGCTCTTGTGACATTTTCTTTGCAGCAATAGCATCATCCTCCTCCTGCTTTCTCAATCTTTCTTTTTCATCCCTCAGTCTTTCCTGTTCATCCCTTTCAGCATCCATTCTTCTTATATTTTCATCCCTCTCTTCAGCTTTCTTTCTTCTCATTTCAGTATCCTCTATCCTCTAATTCTTGCTTGCTTTTCATCTTCCCCTTTCCCTTGCTTTTGAAATTAGGATCTTCTTCAGCATATACCTTTTGAATTCCCTTCTTTGTTTGAATAATTCCCATTGATATTCTTTCAACTCTTGGGGGAATGATGGGTTCTGTTAACTCAGTAGTAGGACCTGAAGATCCACCAGTATTAAGTGTAATTGGCTTCTCCTTAGGTCTACCTACAGTAGCCTTTCTCTGTCTTGCCACAGCAGCAGCTATTTGTCCTTCCTTATTGCTTCTTGTTTTAATTTCTCTTGCTTTAACCTTTCCAACTCAGTAGCTAAGGTGATGTCTTCTTCAGTTGGAGGAGATACTGGTGGATCAGAAATAGGAGGTTCACTTTCTGTTTCACCAGTAGAAACTTTATGCTTTGTTTCTGTCTCACCAGTTGAAACATTCTCACCAGTATGAACATTATCACCATTAGAAACAGTCTGCTCTGTAGATTTCTCCTTCTCCTTTTCTCCTTCATCTTCATCCATATTGATAGTTACCACCCTTATTTCTCCTTCATCATCACCTTTTGTTTCACTATCAATCCATTCTGGGTATTTTTCTCCAAAATAAGGTTCATTAAGTTCATTTACAGATCAATAGTAGCATCTGCATCCTTCTGTTCTCCAGCAGGAACCTTTGACTGCTTATCCTCATCCTTTTCTTCCTTCTGTTCAACCTCTTTCTCAGCTTCCTGCTCAATCACCTTTTCAACCTTCAGTTTCACTTCCTGATCTGGCCCATGTTCAACATCCTGCTTTCCTTCTTTATCTACCTCTTTGTCAGCATCCTGCTCTACATTCTCCCCCTTTTTGGTAGCATTCTTATCAGACATATCTGAGAAACTAGAGCTTGAACTAGAGGGAGTGGTCAATTTGTAAGCTTTAGGCCTTGAACTACCCTTCTTGGCCACCTTCACATGTTTCTTCATTGAAAATCTGTAGTTTTCACCTCCCTCGTCAACTTATACACCACCTGGTTCAGTTTCTTTATCTCTTCTTCTTGAATAACCACCTTATCAGTATATTTCAAGCACATTTCCGTCAATTCAATATTAGATTATGCAAAGCTATCCTCCCCAATTTTTTTGTTGAGTACCAATAGTAGGCGGTTCCTTGGATGATTTAGAGGGTGCCTCCTGCCTAGCAGGAGCGTCACCCTCCCCCTTGGTTTCTTGGCACTGGGTCCTCTTGACAATGATTCCAAAGAATCGTCATCATTAAGAGTTTCCATTGGTTGGGTCTTATTTCCATTCATACTGTCTTGTGCACCACGAGGTGGTACAGCAGTAGTATGAGCCCTTCCAACATGGTCTCCCCCCTCCTTATGGACCACCTTCTTTTGGAGCTTGGGTGAGTGCTCAGATGTACCCATTTGTGTAGTATCAGTAGGAACTGATTTGACAGGTTTAGAAGCAGGTTTTGATTTTCTTGTTTTTGTTTTTGTTTTTCGTCCAAGAGGTGAAGGAACCCTCTTAGACTTTCTAGTATAATCCTGCAGAGGAATATGTTTAGGTGAAGTTGAAGGTGCATCAGAAGCACTTGGTGGTTGTTCTGTAACAGGAATTGAGGATGCAACAGAAGGTGTATGTTGGGACTCAAGTGGGTTACTTGGTCCTTCACCTGTAGAACCTGCGACACCCACCATTGTAGAGAATAATAGGGTCACCTTTCGGGAAAATTGATTTACTTGCCTCCTCATATTAGAAAACGTTTTCTTAGAATGAGAATCCATGAGGAGGACTTTACCTTCAGTGGAGAGTTCACCAAGCACTTTATCCAGAAAAATTTGCAAAAATCGTGGATACATTAAACATTTGTTTTTAGGATGAGCAAGGTTAGGTCATTGAAAATCATGTTTGAAAAATTGAACACCCTTCCTATAGCCAAACACGCCATAGCAGTAGCTATAGTTGTGTTAAACTTATTCCAGGTGTATCGTTTTTTAGAGATACACTGTTGTAAAACATGAACAAGGTATCTCCATTGGGGAGAAAGAAGTGCCTTTTGAAAAGTAAATTTTGTCAAACTTCCATCATACCCCATTCTTTCAAAAATTCCAAAGAGTTCGTTATTAGGAAGAGAGGTAATACCAGTGTCATCTTGAAGTTGAAGATGAGTGCGAATGTTCCATTCGGTAGCAATAACCTCCCTTTTATCAGTCTGAGCCCTAATCCGTTGGTGACCATCCACCTCCTCAAAAACAGTTGTATTCCAAGACACCCTGATGTGCTTTTCATAAACCTCTGGGTTAACCGTTAAAGCATAACGTATGTGTGAGTGGCGAAATAATGTGATAATTGGATGAAAATCAGTGGCGTCTTGATGAAGTTCTAAATCAGCGACAATGTTGTGTGAAACACCAAAGGTCAGTTGTTGATTCGACATCGAAAGATTTGTGATTTTAGGGTTTAACAACTATCGTCGATGATCGATTAGGGTTTATTGAAAACGAGAAGGTTTCTTGATGAAAGGGTTTGCTTTTGAGAGAGAGCGGAAATTCTAATTTGAACGATATTTAATATTTCTGAGTTACTTCGCTATTTATACCAATCAATCCCTGCAGTAGAAACACCAAACATAAACCTTTCCCAAAGGCAGCAGTAACTACTGGAAGTAGTAACTGCTCAAGATCAGCCTCTAAATGCTTGTGGGTCTCTACTGGTATAATTGCACTCCTTGCATCCTGAAATCCAAATTTCTCCAATATGTCTTTGACATATTTTGCTTGATGAATAAAAATACCAGTAGGATTTTGCTTCACTTTTAGTCCTAAGAAGAAAGTCAGTTCTACCATTGAGCTCATCTTGAATTTCTTATGCATCATTTGCTCAAATTCTCTGCACAGTTTGTCATTTGTAGATCCAAAAATAATGACATCCACATAGATCTGTACCAGCATAATGTCATTTCCGACTGTCTTGATGAACAAGGTTTCGTCAATTGTACCTCTCTTGAATTGAAGATTAAGAAGATATACAGATAATGTCCAATCTCTGGGAGCTTGATGAAGACCATACAGTGCTTTATCCAGTCTGTATACCAAATCTAGATGTTCACGATCTTCAAATCCTGGAGGTTGACAGACATACACCTCCTCTTCAATCTTCCCATATAGGAAGGCTCTTTTGACATCCATTTGGTACACACTAAAACATTTAGAGGAGGAAAATGCTAGAAAAATCCTTATGGCTTCAATCCTTGCTACTGGGGCAAACACCTCATCATAATCAACGCCTTCTTCCTGAGTGTATCCTTGTGCTACCAATCTTGCCTTGTTCTTGATGACTATCCTTCTTTCATCAGTTTTGTTCTTGAAAATCCATATGGTACCAATTACTCTCTTGCCACGAGGGAGAATAACCAATGTCCAAACTGCTTGAAGCTTGAATTGTAGTAGCTCTTCCTGCATTGCTTCAATCCAGCTTGGGTCCTTAATATCTTGTTCTACCTTCTTTGGTGTTAATTGTGAGAGAAAACACACAAAAAGACTCTCATCAAAACTGTAATGTAGTTTTCTCCTTGTTTGTACTGTAGAGTTCTACACCAATGATTTGTTCCAACGGATGATTCTTATTGATCCTTTGTGTTTCATACTGATCTTCAGTTATTTCTTCATTCAAATTGGTATCATTCTGCTCTGGCCGTTTATCATCTTGGGACTGTGGAGAGTTAGTACTGTTTTCTGGATTACTACGGGTAATGATTTCCTCTTCATCTAAATGAGGTTCCTCCTCATCTTTACTACTGCTTGGTTCAGCAACATCTTCATCTTGATCCGTATCTTTGTCGTGATCTTCATCTGAGGATTTGGGCTGAAAGACTCCGGGAGGATCAATGGTGACGTATGGAAAATAGACAAATTGATCATTTCGTCCAGACGGAGCAGTAGTAACGGGCTGACCAGTCGTATCAGTTTCACCAGTAGAATATGAGCGACCAGTATTAACTGAGTTACCAGTTTTAACTGAGGCTCCAGGTTTAACTGAGGTACCAGTATTAACTAAAGCACCAGTATTAACTGACTCACCAGTATTAACTGATTCACCAGTATTAATGGATTCATCAGTATTAACTTCATTCCCAGATTCCTTTTCACGTTGACCTGTAAAATAAGAATTCAGAGATTTGGTTAGTTCGTCAATATTAAATAACCAATCTGGTCCTTCTCCCGTAGCATTCATTGTCTTTTCATTGAACGTGACATTTGTGCTTTCTTACAGAATCCTGTTCTTGATGTTATACACTCCGAATGTTTTGCTTTGAGTGGAGTATCCTACAAAGAAACCTTCATTAATCTTGATGTCAAACTTCCCCACGTGTTCTTTGGTATTCAATATTATACAGCCAAATGGTTTTAAAAAAGCTTATGAGTGGCTTTTTCTTGTGAAAGAGCTCATAAGGGGTCTTTGTATGTGCTTTGACGATTAATACCCTGTTTTGAACATAACATGCAGTATTCACAGCTTCTTCCCAGAATGTGATGGGAAGTTTTGGATCTGCTAGCATTGATTTTGCTGCTTCAATGAGGGTCCTGTTTCTCCTTTCTGCTACTCCATTTTACTGGGGAGTTCTGGGAGCACTAAACTGTCTTTCAATTCCTTTTTCAGTGCAGAATTTATCCATTTCTTGATTCTTGAACTCAGTTCCATTGTCACACCTGATGATCTTCACTCTCTTCTCTGTCTTGTTTTCAATTCTTGTTATGAACGATCTGATATTATCACTTGTTTCATTTTTAGATCCAAGAAAGAAAACCCATGTGTATCTTGTGAAATCATCAGTAATAACCAAACAATAAGACTTCTTTCCTAGACTCATAACATGTGTTGGACCAAAGAGGTCCATGTGCAATAAGTGCAGACTTGACGGATTTGAATTTGTATCTTTGATTTTATGAAAAGACTTATGTTGTTTACCCCTGAGACATGCAACACAGTGATCACTGCATGTGAATTCCTTTTGGGGTAAACCTCTGACCAAACCATTTTTCACCAAGATGTTCATGTTTTTAAATTCATATGACACATTCTTATGTGCCATAATGATGACTCATCAATTGATGCTTTTGAAATAAAACAGTTTTCTTTAGTTTCAGAATCATTATTTCCCATGTCTAAACAGTATACATTCTCTTTCCTAGGTATTCTTAGCAGAATCATGCTTTCATCAGCTACCTTAAACTTAGGATCAAGAATGATACATTTAGTTTTTGTAAAAATCACTTTGTTCTCATTATCATAAACTTGAGAGACACTTACCAGGTTATAATTTAATTCTTTGACAAAGAAAACATTTTCAAAAGTAACTGTACCATTACTGATTGTTCCTCTTCCTGTAATCCTACCACCTCTTTAATTTCCTCCAAATGCAACATAGCCTCTATCATATTCAACAAAATCTTGAAGCTTCAACTTGTTGCCTGTCATGTGCCTAGAGCAGCCACTATCTACATGCCATGTATCTTCTTTCTTCATACTTGGCTTTCTATGCACATGAAAAAGAGGTTAGTTTTCTTTAGGAATCCAAGCCAAAGTAGTCTTGGGTTTACCTTTTTCATTTACATAATCAAATCTTTTAAAATGATATGCAGATTTCCTAGTCGTTGCAAAAAGAGTATTACTACTGTCAGAGTTACTACTGGTGAATCTCCCATAGTTTCTACTTGTAGTAGTATTTTCTTTAAAGTTTGGATTTTTATTTTTTTGGTTAAAGTTCCTTTTGCTCACAAACTTTTGAGCAGTCCTACCGAACCTAGGTGGTGAGTTTGAACCAGTCCTATGAAATCCAATTCCATTTCGGTTATTTCTTTTGTTATAGAAACAGTCTTCAATTAGGTGATTTGATTTTCCACACATGACACATATTTTAAAGACATTTTGACCCTTTTGGTAAATGACACGTTGATTCTAGTTCCTTACATTACCTCTTACTACTAGTGCATATCTCTGTTTACTCATGCAATTGCAAGTTTTGACCTGTTGATTTTGTCCAATGTAGTGCCAGTTTCTTTCTTTATAAACATGTGTTCTGTTTTTGAGATTTTTATGAAAAGTGGGACCTTGACTAGAGTTAGAATCACTATTTTTTGTCCTGTGGGACATTTTGTTCTTTGTTTTTCTCATTGACTCTAGGATTTGTTAGAAGAGTTTTACTTTTCATTGGGTCTGCATTAGCATGTGTATTAACTTCAATTTCTTCCTCACTAAATTCTTCGCTAGAATCTAAGATGGGGGAAATATAGTTGTTGTTATACGGTGGTGCCACATTATTGTACCCAATACCATTCTTATTATTACCATGCACTTGTGATTTAAGAATTTGATCAACAGTTTTTGATGCTTTCTCATTCTTCTTAATGCTTAGGTTAATTTGATCATTTTCAATTTTGATTTCCTAAAATTGTTCTTCTGATTTAATCACCTTAGCTAATGCATTATCCCTCTCCCATTTCACAATTGCTAATTCCTCTTGATATTTCGTTTCATTCTTAACATAAGCTTTAACTTGTTGTTCAAAATTAGCAATTATTTTTGACAATTCTCTTCTTCTTTCTTCTAACTTATGTAAAGATTCACAAACAAGTTTATTATGTTCTCTATAATCCCTAACTTGTTTAATGCATGCAGGAGAGCAAAGTTCAGTTAATACCTCAGTTGGAATGTCATCCTCTACAACATCTTCCATGAGAGCTTGATTGGTTATTTCTTCATTGGATTGAAAGCTCCAGTCAAACCCTAATCCATCCTAAGTAACCAAAGCAATTGAGTTGGATGATCTTCAATAATATTTGTTGCTTGAACCTGCTAAATTGTGTTGAGTTGATTGCTTTTGATTATCATCTTTGTTGCTGTTTGGACATTCCCTAGCAAAGTGTCCAAGTTTCTTGCAGTTAAAGCATCTCACTTTACTTTTATCAAACCCAGTATTGTCACTTCTGCGAACTACAAAGTTGTTCCCGCCAGTCCTTTGAAATGAATCTTCTTATTCTCACACTTAACATAGCAAACTGTCACTTCTAGTCCATCTCCTCCAGATCGTCAGCATTCACTTGCTCCAGATCTTCAATTACTAGCCCATAATTCTCATTACTAGCAAAGAATGCTTCCCTTACACTTTCATCATTCTGCTTTCCTTTTGTTTCTTTAGATATAAAACCAGTTTCAGATGATGAACCAGCTCCTATAGTAGTAACAAAGACAGCATTCTGGGTTGAGTATCTTAATGGTCTTTTAGCATTAACTTCAGGTTCAAAGACACGTAAATCATTGTAGAGTTCATCAGGCTCCATGGTGTCAAGTGTATTTCCTTGTCTGTAGCTGACTATATACATCGTCCATTCTTCGCCTAGAGATCTGAGAAATTTTCTATTGATGTCATCTTCAGCAGTGTTTACTCACATGCTAGATAGCTCTCCAATTAGTTTGTTGAATCTGTCAAACGTTTGAGATAGTGTATCTCTCTTCACAGACATGAAGTTTTCAAATTGTTGCTTTAGCGGATTTTCTGATTTCTCCTAGTGCTTGTTGTTCCTCCAAATCGTTTCTACAAAGCTTCCATAGCAGTTTAGCATCAGTAAAGTTTCTAAACTGATGTTGATATTCATTAGGTATAGCTATAAGTAAGGTACTTAAAGCTTGGCATTCATTATGAATATTTGTCCTTTCTTGCTCAGTGGCTGGTGGTTGAGATGAACCTGTTGCTTTAGATTTGACGTCTGGTCCAGGAAATGCAACAGATTTAGCACCATTCTTCACCACTTGCCACATGGAATAATTGCTTTGAAGAATGTATTGATACATACGACTCTTCCACATATCATAGTTTGATGATGTGAGCACTAGAACCCTATTAGCTTGAACGCCTTCATTGAGATCAAACATCTTGGAATTGTTTGTGAAAAACTTGTTAAACGCCTTGTAGATCTTAGATCTAGAGCAACCATGTGCTCTGATACCACTTGTTAGGATCTGTCGAAGTAGTTTTGTATAAACAAACGTGTAGACCTGGATCTATCAAAGAAGTTGCAGCTGATCTACACTTTGACATTAACAAGGATCAGTGAATAACAGTTTATATGAATACTAATGAATAAACGTTAAACAATTATGAACACAAGATTTCCACCAACAGCCTCCATCTATTAGAATTAGGGTTTTTCAATAGACGTATATTTACAACAATATAAGGATCTATATTTATAGACCTTGAGGCTGACTAACCCTAGACATAATCGGGTTACAATATCTATCGAATCTACTTTGTAATTATCTAAATCTGTTACATAATTATCTGCTAATAAAACGTAAACAATATCAACAAAGCAGTAGTAACCACCAGTAGAAACTCTCAGCACTCCATGCAGCAGCAGTAGTAATAGTGTAGACTAGTAGTAACTTGACTGATGACCAGTAGTAACCATCTTTACCAGTAGTAATAGTTACCCGTAGTAACTTAACCAGTGACTAGTATTAACCCTCTTCACCAGTAGTAACAATTATATCCCAACAGTAAAGGGGTTGAGAAAAGTATATTCGGTTCATGGAATCTCAGATGTTAGAGATATAAGCTCAAAGTTTCATAATGGAATCGAATATGCGATATCCAAAATTGCAAGAAGTAAAGGAAAGGTCTACAACTTTACCGAAGCATATTTTAATGATCTTAATTTAATTGATATAGAGTAGCTCTTCATGTCGATGAAAAGATAGTCGAATAAAAGGGAAGTTGAAAGGTTTGTTGAGTCAAGAGTAAAACGCTTCATGGAAGGCAAAGTTTAGGAAGCAACATACTTTAACTTTCAAATTTCCCTTGAAAGCGGAAGAGGAAAAGTGAACTTGGTTGCTCCACAACAGAAATTCTAGCTAAAACATGTAAGAAAATGGGGGATAGTGAATATTGGCGATAAAGGGATTATCTACTCAAGCTCACATTGGAGTGAGAATGTTGTTATGCTATTCAAGGAAGTACATCATTTCTCAACAGGCACACTACGTTTGATCAAAGGCGAGATAGAAACCATTATCAAAAATGGTGATGAACTGAACAGCACAAACTCTGATGATTATGCTAAGTGGAAAGCGGAAAGAAGAGAATATGAGTTTGGAAGAGATGCTATTGAAAAGTGCTTGGCAAATAGAAGATTTATTCAAAGATACGAAATGTGTTTGAAGATTTAGGAAAATAAGTACTCAATTTATGCAACAATCAAAGCTCGAAGACAATATGAAATGCAACAAGAAAGAGATGAATGTGCAAAACTTTATCTCGAGTTCAAAGAAAAGGAATCTTCAACAACTCAATCTCAAGCTCAAAAAGATCAAGCATCTCAAGAACAAGAAACTCCAACTCAAGAATCGAAGAAATGAAGCTTAGCATAAGATTTTGAAATGTATTCTAAAAAGTCAATAATTACTTTTCTAGAAACGATATCAAAGGGGGAAATTGTAGAGATTAGAAATAGTTAATATGATTTCTAGAAGGTAATTGTATCATGTAATGAATGTTTACCCCTTACCTATAAATAGGTAAGGGTGTGATGTAATAATATGACTTTTAGTTGATTCTCATACCTAACAATAATATTTATCACATCAAGTTTACTTAATTCTAGTAAATTATGTTATCTAATTTATAATAATTAAAAGTTGAATGATTAAATTATTTAAAGTGGAGGGTTTAAAGAGAAAGTAGAAATGATGACATCATTAAAATCGATCTAATGGCTTAAATTAAAAGATGAAACCATGTGAGGGTATTTACTTTGTTTATTTTATACTAATTAAAAGTCGAATGGTTAAATTATTTAAAGTGGAGGGGTTGAAGAAAAAATAGTGATTGATATCAAAATCGATTTAATAGATAAACTTAAAAGATGATACTATCTAAAGGTATCTACTTTGTCATGTAACATTTTAAACATCTCTTTTATTATATATTAAGATAATATAAGTTAAAATTATGTTAAATTTATTATTGTTATTATAGTAATCGGTTGCTTCAGGCCAACTTTTAAACCTCTTTTTGAATATAAAAGAGCTCATATTGCTATATATTCGTATGTTGGCGTGATGTTATATAAAAATAGATGTTTTTTCTCTTGATTTTTTTTTTATCAATAATAGATGTGTTTTAATTTTAGAAGTTTTCGGTTTCATCTGTGATTCAAAATGGAACACATAATTATTAGATCATTAGATTAGATTAGATTAGATTAGATTACTATATCAGTCTCTTTGTATAGGCCCGTTTAGCTAGTTGGCTTAGCGCACTTGATATTTGAAATGATCGACAATTCACTTATCAAATCATAAATACCGTAATAATAATTAGTAAATTCATGTTTTCGTTTTTAAAAAGAGCTAACAACCCTTGTTTATTACATTTTCACATTGTTCAAATTTATTAACAAGAAATACAGACATATTTATGATTTTCTATTAACAATAAAAGGTGTGTTGCAAACATTAAAAGGTCCTAAAAACTACTACTTGTTTCATGCAGTCTAATTAAAAGTTTACACCCTCGTAAGTTTTCTCAAACTGCCAATCTTTAGGAGCCACATTCATGGAAGTTGCGATTCGACCATCACTTCCATGAACATTAAAGCTAAGCGACTGTCCAACTAAAACAACACCGGTTACCCATTTCTGACCCCAATTTCTACTCATTTTATGCCATTCACCTTCATCTCCTTTCACTTCCATGCCGGTTACGTCTCCTGCACCTCCAACGTTCCATACTAAGACTAATAGGAAATACGGATTCCCGCTAATTGAGAATCTGATTCCTCCTTGCCTTGCACATGGAACCCTACAAAAAAACATAATTAAGAAAGAATGAAATTATAAGAAACTGGTTTTACACTAAATCGTTTATAGAAGTTTAATAAGTATGGAAAGAATGGTGAATAATTAATTCGAAAGGTCATTTTAGTTCGTACTCTCGTGTACCAAAACTGAGAGGTGTGTTCGATATTTTAGTGGAATTTATGCATGTCACGACTCACAATATTAAATATGAATGCAAGCTTGTTTAATACATTAACATGTGAGTTGACCATGCCGATCATAACCAATGATTATCTCAATGACTACAACAAGTTGACTTTCAGTAGCTTACAAGGACATGTTCAACATCATCATCCATATAGTGATTTGTTTACCAAACTTCTAATCCATCCGAATCAGTTTTATTCACATTCATATCGTAGTTATATTATCAGTTTATTATTAGTTAGTTTAATTGAAATAGCCGTTTTAACAAAAAAAATGATATAATGATTTGTTCACCAACCCGTTCATGTTGGTCGCTTGAAAGAAAACCATTTTTAAACAATTACAACCTTCTATAACTTTATTGGAAAATATATTTACGTTGAGATAACAAAATGTAATAAAACTACTTCAAGTTTAAACATGTCAAAAGTTGCGTGAAACATATATTTGATGCGTAGAACGTCCCGAAACCTTTCTTTACATTACTAATACTAATATATTTTTTGTAATAAATTATATGAACTAATAATTATATGATAGCATAAAAGATTATATAAAAAATTTATTCGGGTCGCACCAACCCCGTACTAAAGTATTACCCTTTTACCGAGTTTTGTTTTGATTGTTACCTAATTACCCGCCCAACTTCTCCATTTTAAGTTTAATTTATGTACATACCTTCGGTACTGAACAGGAGTAATTCCAGCCTGGTATTCGGCAAGTTGAAGAAACGCTGGTTGAGACAAATCGAAATGCTCTCTAGGTGGGTTGCACCAACCGCCGTTATCATTTGGTTGATCTGGATGTGGTGGACAGAAGTTGGTGGCGGTAACAATTATAGGTAAACCGCCAGGCTTACACCATTGGCTATTGTTGAAGCATCTGATTTCGTAACAAGAACCACATGAAAAGCCATCGTGATACATAACTGTGCTCAATGCCGCATTAAATGCACCATATCCTTCTTTCATCACCTCCTCATAACCACATGCCCCTCCTTCACATGGATATAAATTTAAGATGAAAAATTAGCCTCGTTTAATTGGATTTCTAGCACGCACAAGAATGTATGTTAAAGTGGATTACCAATCCTTGTTTCGCTCTTTCCACTATGTTGTAATTTGGCATGTTATTCTTAGCTTCTTGCTAAGTCAATTTTTAATACAATTTTGTTGTCTCAAAAAAACACGCCCCTCCTTCACATGGATATAACTTTAAACTTAAAATTAATAGAAAAAAATTCAATATATATTGATTTTCAGTAAGTCACAGCATACAGTCGACTATTGAGGTAAATATTTTATAACGAGTGCTGCGGAAAAATTGAACGCGCACTATTAATGTCGTGCAATATTCACACAACTGATCCTATGTGAGTTATTAGAATAAAATTACTAAAATTAGCATTCTCTCTTTGATATGTCGACCTTAAATATATGTCTCGATATAAATCCTCCTATTATATGTCTTCTTTTAGATCTCCAACTTTGGTATAAAATGTACTTTGGCGCCCTAGTAACCGAGTATTTTACACTCACATTTCAGGAAAGGGGTGTTACTGGGTTAGTGAGGAAGGGGCTGCTGCACAGGAGGGGTCAAGCTAGGCACATGCGGGTCGGAGGGTGTATGTGGATCTCAGAGGTCTGAGCTGGTGTGGGTGGACAGAAAGGAATTGGTTTCAATATAAAAGGTATTATATATGTTTATACATAAATCTATACTTGATACTTACACACCGCAAATAATAAAACAGTTTGATCCCTTCTTAAGTATGGAGAATTATGTACTACCATGAAAATATGTGTCATTCCCAGAAAACTGCAAAGAAAGTGAATAACATTCACTTCAAGCATAAAAACTTAAACGTTTCTTACAATTTCTCAATATGAATAGTGAAAAATCAATATACGTGATAGCACATAACATGCATACATGAATGTATATATGTGTATGCATTTTCTTTAGAATAGCAAACTTATATTCACCATAATTCGATCTACGCACATTTGTATCAAAGAATATTCAACCCCAACCCAATTCAGGAAATCATACTAGATGTACACATCTCGATATCATCATACTACTATTGATATTATCCTAAATTGTTTATTGTTCGTTTCTATTTATATCAAAGAACATTCAACCCCAATTCAGGAAATCATACTAATGATATTATCCTAAGTCGAAGGCTCTTTGATTACATGAGTATGTATTGAAGAATAATTTCTTCAAATGATATTATCCTAGATAGTTTATCAAACTTATACCCGTTATCTATTAAAGTGCCTAAACTTTTTAATTTTCAATTAAAGGACTCAAGTTTCTTTTTTTCCCAATCGAACCAAATGAGAGGTTATCATCAGGTAATGTTGTTTTTTTTTCTTTGACTTTTGTTGACACATCTTTTAACTAAGTTTCACCTAAAATTAATGATGGTTAACTTCTCCGACGTGTTTGTCAGAAACGCAGATAATCTCCGACGTGTATGTTCTTCGTAGAAATGATATGAGCCTATTAGAGATGGCTATTCTCCACATAATACTCAGAGGAAGAAGATAGACTTTGGGGCAATTTTCTTGATTAAAATTTCCAATAAGCTAACTAGTAGGATTGACTCCACTAGCCTAAACTTTAGGAAACATGACAATAACAAATAAACAAAATGGAAACGTGATTCAGCTAACAAATGCATAATTCTTTCTTATGATCTGGTTTTCTAGTCTTCATATCGGGCGGGTCTTTTCTTGGATCGGGCGGGTTGGGTTTGGGTTATGATCTCGGGGCCTGTATACATATCAAAAGACGCGAGATCTCGATTCTCCGACGTGTTTGTCATGGAGTTGAAATGCATCGAAGAATATTATTAGTGAGAAGGATCTGGGTTTGGTGGTTATGATACGATGAAGTAAGTTGTCCGAGATGGATTACGGAGGAGGAGGAACCCACATTTTAGGGTTCGATTAATTTTGGAGGAAACTTAGTTAAAAGATGGGTCAACAAAAGTCAAAGAAAAAAAACAACGGGATAACCTCTCATTTGGTTCGATTGAAAAAAAGAAAAAATTTAAGTCATTTAATTGAAAATTAAAAATATTAGACACTTTAATAGATAACGGATATAAGTTTAGTACATTTTTATACGTTTACCCTTATTTTAATTACATAAGTGTTCGGTATACTTAGTCCATTTTAGTGGGTCTAGCCTTTAGGATGTAAATCTTATAGGTTCGGTCTTTTTTACAATTATTTGACTAAAAGCTTTCGTTAAGAGATGGAAATCACCTAAAAGCTTTTAGATTAAAAAGTAAAAGGTAATATGGTATATCATTACTTTACTATAAAGATCACTTATGTAAATATAGGTTGGTTTTTATAAAATAATTTTATATTATATATATATATTTTTTACTTCATCTCTATATCAAGAAATTCGTAATTTTGTTATTATGCATCAAATGAATATTAGTGTGGAGTGGGGTTGACGCGATACCGAAACGCATATCTTACAACCAAGTAGAAAACGAAACAGAAATAAGCGTAGAAAAGAGAAAATTGTTTTCTTTGTGTAACCTACCTGCTAAAAACCGTAAAGTAAGTAACTCGATGCTCCAAAACATGAAAAATGAAAGTGGTATTTTCCCCTCATATATAGGCTAAAAGAAATAGAATCATGGAATTATCTTCGAGAGCTATTGAACTAACGAATCTATTAGAAAGTAGATTAGCAACTCTTACAAGAATTTTTAAGTGAATGATATTGGTCAAGTGGTCTGGGTTGAAGATGAGATTGCACATGTTTATCCGAGATTCAAGCTGGGGAAATGGTTGAATTTCCATCGGTGTGAATGAAATAACCTTGAATCTTGAGAATAAGAATGTAGGGATTGTTGTCTTTGTTAGTGATACCGCTATTAAAGAAGGAGATCTTGTGAAGCGCACCAACTTTATTACGGGAAATTCTACTTTGGGGTGTGTGGTTGACGCCTTGGAAGTACATGTTGATGAAAGAGGGGCTCTAATCTATCATGACAGAGGACGTATCGAAGTGAAAGCCCCTATGATTATTGAACGTAAATATTTGCAGGAGCTTATGCAAATGGGTTAGAAGCGATAGATAGACTGGTTCTTGTAGGTTGTTGTTAACGAGAACTTATAATTGAGGATCGACAAACTGAAAACAACTATTGATATTTTTCTGAATAAAGTTGAATAAACGAATATAAGCAAATCTTGTTCCTATTTGTTCAGTTCATTACAACTCCATAGACTACTATATCAAATATAATGAATTTATTACACAACATTTAAATGACATATCTTTGATGTGTACCAAAACTTTTATAATTTTTTTTTAGCAAAATAATACAAAAAATGCACATATTATATATCATTTTCGTTGTTCTTTTTACTTATTTTAATTATAGATTATATTATTTGAAGTTTGTGTTTCTATTATTCTCTTTTAACTCTTTACATACGCCATTCCCTCCTTAGTCTATATCTATTTAATTTTTATTTTTTTAACTACATAACCTTTATGTATTAGTCTGTAAAATGGTTTTAGAACAGGTATGGTAAGGAGAATTTTAAGATAAGGAAATAAAGACATTTTTATTTTAAGTTATGTTAAACTTAAAAAAAAACAAAGTACATATAGTAAGTTATGTTAAACTTGAGAGTTAGGGGTTGTAAGTTGTCAATATTAAGATGCTAAAAATTGCAAGAGATAGATTCAAACCCAAGTTCCGTTACAAGAGCGAGTTTCTACCACTTCAACAAACCTAGTTTTATTATGAAAATTATCCAATAAATTGTCAATATTAAGATTCTAATCTATTATTTGTTTTATACTAAGATCGTTGATAATCACGTATCTTTAAGATTATGGTTTAGAATCTCAGACATATATCAATAAGACAATAAGTTATATTTTCTTAATTTTTGGTAATGATTTCTTATATAAATAAGACTATTATTAATATTATACAAGTAAATAATACACATTTTAATTTCTTAAACACAACCTATAAGATTTTATTATCAAAAATCTATATGAAATGCAATTTACAAAGAAATGCACAGAGTAGATTCAAATCCGAGTTCCGCTACAAGAACGGGCTTCTAGGTCATAGTTTGTATTTGATATATTATAATATTAAATTATTTATTCATGTTATAATATGGACAATTTTTAAAATACTTGTAACATTTTAATTTATATATTTTAAAAAACATAAATCGAATAATAATTATGAAAAATCTAAACAAATGAAAATGGTATATATATATATATATATATATATATATATATATATATATATATATATATATATATATATATATATATATGAATATTGGGTTATTACACATACAAGTTTACATGCGAAAGTCATCAAAAATTATGTCGTTTTGTGGTTTAAATGTGATCCAACCCTTGATTTATCCTATATTCATCAAAGGAGAGATGATCCCCAAAATGCAGGGGCTCATTGTTTATTATGAAGAAGTTATTAAAAGTTTTTTGATAGACGCCCAGTGATAAGAAAAAAACTTATATTGTTGAAAAAAGCGATTAATGAAGAAAAAGAAGTAGATAAAAATTACTGAAGTTAGTTTAATAAATATGATTAAAATTGTATAGATTTGAATAATTTTTAACAAAACGACATAGTTTTTGATGAGTTTCGCATGTAAGTTTAATGTGTAACAAGCTCATATTCACTTTTCTCATATATATATATATATATATATATATATATGAGAAGGTTCTTATAAACCAATATTTGAAGTAAAATAAGTAAAAAAATGTGAAAAAATTATTTATTATATGTGTAATTTTGTATCATGTTTATTTACTCAATTATAACAAACTTTAAAAAAACAAGTTTTGCTATGCATCAAAATATATGTCGTTTATTGGCTGCACATCAAATTCATTATTTTTGTGCATTAAATATTCAAATTTGATGCACAACGACAAAACAACCCATTTTTTGATGTACAACAAAACTTCGTTTTTTAAAGTTTGAGATATAGATAAAATGAACGATAATCAAAAATATCTAACTTTATAAATTATTTTTTAATTTTTGTTTACTTATTTTATTTTACGGTTTGTTTTACAAGAACCAACATATATATATATATATATATATATATATATATATATATATATATATATATATATATATATATATATATATATATATATATATATATATATATATATATATGAAGGGATTAAATATAAATAAAAAAAGGGAAAACATTGATGAAAAAAGATGAGAGAATGACATATGACAATAAAATTCTACTTTATTTAATATATATATATATATATATATATTATATCCGCATAAAAATGTCAAAGTAAACACAAGTATAGTCCTATTTTACTATTCATTCAAGGCATACTTTGTATTTGATATATTATAAAATAGAATATAAAAAGTACGTACTACACTACTAATCGAGAGTTTATTGTTACGGGCAAATTTCTAAAAGTGTGGGTCCATCAGAAGAGGTGTTTTATGTGTGGATTCGTGGTTTAATATTATTAGTGTACCTCATAGAAAACGTGTAGGATATGCCACGAGTAACCATTCTCGTAGACGCTACATTGGTTGGGAGTTTGAGCCGCTCCCCTAATGATTCCAAGGTAGGACGAAACTAGTGAACCTCGAGCATTATTGAGACCAAGACCAAGGTTGAATGCTCGAGTGCCACACAAGTCAAAATCTAACCCCGTGACAGAGTGGGTGCGATCCCGTGGGTACGTATCGTGGTCGTGGCCTCCTCTCTACTATGTTGAAGTGTATGTTGCGCATCGGAAACAAGAAGTGGGTAATCAAAAGTTGGACGGATGAATTCTTTGTTACATACTCAAGATACTGCGCAATGGGTACGTAACCTTTGCAAGTACCGAGAAGATGGTGCGCTGGCAATTGCGACCTTCAAGTACCGAAATCAAATATGAAAGATCCATTCCTTACAAACACTAAACCCCTTGTCTTCCTACAAATATACTAGTTATGCACGAGGACGTGCAAGAAAATGGTGGTTAGAGGGTGTTACGGGCCAAATTTGTAAAGGCACATGTCCATCAGAAGAGTTGCTTTATGTGTGGGTTCCTGGTTTAGCTTGTCGGTCTAATCAGTGCGCTTTATGGGAATGGTAGAGGACATGCCACGAGTAACCATTCTCGTAGGCGTTACATCGGTTGAGAGTTGGAGTCGCTCCCCTGAGTCAAAGGCAGGACGAAACCAGTGAACCTCGATCATTTGAATATTCTAAGGCTTACTTGGCACTGTTGAGACCAAGACAAAGTTATGATATTCGAGTTCCACACGAGTCAAAATCTAACCCCATGACATAATTTAGTCTTAAATAAAAGATAAAGACAAAGATAATGACAACCAGATAAACTTTCATCTTTAGCAATTTTGTGTCATGGGGTTAGATTTTGACTCGTGTGGAACCAAACCCAACTCCGAACATCAATAAGGCTTCTAGGGTTAGGTCTATTCGACTTTTTATCTTGTTATCGGGTAAAACTACTTGACCTGACAAACCTGATTGGTTAGTAGGGTGAGGTTGCATGGAAATTTACGTTTCTTAGTCGGGTTTTTATCCAAAAAAAAGACCATAACATCCCTCTCATGTTCTCACTTAACAACCAAACTTAATGGAAATTGGGAGGGATTAACCATAGTCAAATACTCATGGGAAAGGTTGAACCCGCAAGACTTATGCCCTCAGGGCCGGACAAGCTAACATGGACCATTAATCTGAATGATTCCTTTCATAACAGGCGCTATTACTTTTAAATGATATAAGAAAATTCTCAACATTAATTTGTATAATGTATATGTGACTATCGAATTCATGCATACACATCATCATATGATCACCAGATTATAAAGATCAGTCCCGTTGGATTGTTTGTTGTTATTTAATTGTCTTAACATAAAGCGCAAACGTGTTAAATGTATGTATACATACCCATTGAATCTAATCCATCGTTACCACCATAGAAGGTAGCGTGAGCTTCCTTCCAAGGAGCATCACCAAAATGGTCGATTGTTGTGGTTTTCACTTTTAGATTAACCGCGTTCGCGTGCAATATAATACCAAGAAACAAGCAGCATGAACAGATTAAAAACTTCAAAGGTGACGCCATTATTCAGATTCAATTGATTTTGATTTTGCATTTCATTACTATTATTGTGATGTTGGACGTCTATTTTATTTAGCCTGTGTATATTTGTGGTTGTAATTTACAAATTAAAACGAATCATTAGATGACATTCTGTGGCTATTCTTCACTTGTGAAATTAAACCATTTGGAACGTGTTATAACACAAAATTACATTACTCCAAAACGAGAACACCATACACATATATGTAACTTTTCTTTAAATAACTTGGAAAATTAGTAGATAAATTTTAACTTATGCTCTATATATAATGATTAATGACAATTAGATTTTAGTTAAAATATGTCTTTTTGTAGCGTTGATTTTTCAAAATTTCGTTGCATACTATTCTTCCGTCCATGAGATCTGCCTGTCAATTTGATACCCCGATAAACTTCAAGCAACTAGCTGTATTAATACTTAAATTAATAGGAGAAAAATGAAGTTTTCAAAGCTCTACGGTTGTAACTAGGGACCCCTCGAAATTACTTTCTATATTGTTGGCAAAGCATCTTTCTATCTACATCAAGAATATGTCAACTGCTAAGTTTAAGATAACAATCCCCCCCTTTGTATATTCTTCAAATGCAAAATGAAACCCTTTTCTTTCGTCTTTCTAAAGTCGCTACATTTTGTTTGATTGTGCATTAATAAGTGCTACCAGGACGAGGAATAAAAGTTTTTATAAAATAAATTACATTAAAGTTTGTTATAACGATTTGAGCATGATATTGACGTCTATGTTACAAGTCTTATTTGGAAATTTAAAAAAATACAAACAATTTATAAGTAGTAAAAAAAAAACTCAAATCTTTATTTGTTGAATTTATTTTGTAAATTTTATAATTGAGAGTTAGTGTGTTTTTGAAAAAATTAATTGTTAAGGAAATGTGTAATGACCCATGTGGGCTGAGGTCGTGGGTTCGATCCCTGTGGTCGTCGCAAAAAAGCGTAATTTGACTCACACCTCTTATGGCACACATGGTGAATTTTTCCCTGGAAATTCCCGTAGGGGGCTGGGTTTGCCCGCTAAGCGGAGCTCGAACCTGGGGTACTCGTTGAAATATTACGAGTAGGCTCCGATATAAAATCATTTGCCGTTTCCAAAAAAATTTATATCTAATAAAATAAATGAAGGTAGTAAAGTAATTTTGCTACTTAAAATTCAACAAATGTCTAAATACATTATAGATAATATAGATTCTAGCAAAACAAATTGTTAATTATTGTTAACCGTATATATCTTTATAGACAAACGATCAATTAAGACCCATTATATTTTAAAGACCAAAAGATACAATCTTATTCATTCATCTCATTTTAATTTAATGGCTAATTTTAAATCCAAAACCTACATTTCTTTTCTTTTTCTAAATTAAATTATCTCACAAACCATTAATCGTTAGATGAAACAAATTACGTCATTCCGATCGTCTCGTTTTTATCTTTAATTAGAACAGTGGTGTTATATACTTTCGACGACTACTTTTATTTATTTTTTTGTGTATTGAAATTAGAGCAATAATATCACATGTGATATTTGTACAAACACAAATTTTTTTATTTATAAAAGAGAATTACTATAAAATGCATAAAATACCGAAATTCAGAAAAAACAATCAAATTTTGACACTTTACATTTCTTCGTTTTTTGACATAAATGTTATAGTACTAAAATCACATGTGATAATACTAAAATCACATGTGATTGTACTCCAAATCATATGTGATATTAGAATGTATGTAAAATTTAAAAAACTCGAATAAGATACATGATTTTAACTTGAAATATAAATTTTAAAATACAACATTGAAATATGTTGTATAACCTATATGGACCCGGAAAAAATTCAAATTTTTAAAACTTTTTAGTTTTTCGTTTATGACCAAATGTTAAAATTCATGAGGTAATATTAATGTGAATTTTATATTTGTGAATTTTAAAATATGAATACATTCTATGATGTATATTAAACTACAATAAAAAAAAATATATATATAAAAAAATACATGTTATACTACTAATATCATATGTGATAAAAATGTGATTTTATAATATAAAATTTCAAAACCCATTAAAAAGACCAGGAAAAAAATTTCGTCCAAAGTAAGTGTGTGCTCTATAAAAAGAGAATTTAATGCTCGTTGCAATGGTGTAATTTATTCGTTTAATACATTAATAGTTTTTGAGATAATTAATTTTTAAATAAATTTAGATTAAAGTGGTTTTTAAAATGGAGATGTATTATTGGTTAGTTTGGTTTCAAGTTTTTTAATGGTTTTTAACGATATCAACCTTATCATTAAGACCACTTCCAACTGACATTGTCAGTTTTTCCCAGCTTAGCGCCACGTCTGCTGACACCAAACTGACTAAATCACTATAGGGGAAAAGGCTATCAAAGAATCTCCTGATTCAAGTCTTGGGCGAAGGCCAATAGTAACCCGTCAATCAGAAAAAAAAAACCCCATTAATTGGACTTATTAAAGCCTATTAAAAACAATACAAAACACCCTATTATAACCTTATTTTTTCCCATCCGCCGCCATTTAACCACACGGTGAGGTAAACCTTTTTTTATGTGGGACCCACTTTTTACAAACTTTCTCCGTCGCTTTTTATTCCCTAAACCGACGACAGAATCGATTTTTTTAACCGACGAGGCCACCGACTAAATTGGTGCCATCGGTTTGATGACCGACGAGCAAACCAACGGGTACCATTGGGACTCGTCTAAATTAATGTAAGCATTGGGTTTTTAGCTAGTCATATACAAGATTTCTTACAAACTTCTTAGTGTTGATGGATAAAGATAACATGTATAATCAGTCTATTAACGTGTTTCAAACTAAAATACTTTAACTTACATGGATTGAAGGTCATTAGAGTTTTAATACAAGACTAATGAAGATTTCGTTGTTCATTTGAAAATCAAATAAAGTGTATGTGCAGACTCAAGTAATTTGTGGACAAACAATCACTTAGAGTATTTCCAAAGCTAGTGAAGATCAGGATCACGATCTTGTTTTCAAAATCTTAAGGGATCTTTATAAACATAAGATCTTAGTAGAATCTCGATATTAATATTAATCTTAAGTTCTTAGAGTCTTTGTACGATCCGATCCCTTGTTCCTTAAATTATAGAACAAAAAAACTGTAAATTGTAAAAATAAACTAAAAAACAAACCGTTGTTAAGATACTTAGAAAAATATTTTACTTAACCAATGAATACATGGAAATCAAAATCAATACTAAATTAATTAAGTAATCTTCATTTATAAAAATTTAATTAATCACATTTCTTCAAATTCAAATATCAAACAATCAATGATTTTGACATATTATTAGCAATTATATAAATTAAAGATTATATTAATATGAGAGAAAAAACTTATTTTAGTAAGATCTTACGATCTCGATTCATCCTTACGTTTCTGATTTTACGAAGATGAAAACGACCGTAGATAGGATCCAGATTTTAACAACTTTGATATTTAGTCATAGTTTTGGTTTGTATTTATATAATGTCTCACTCGTCCCACTCAAAGTATAAAGTTTGTTAGTGCTACTTTTGTTGATTTTTTTTGAAAACATACGGTGTTTTCTTATTTGATCAATATTATCATTTAACAATAAATGATAGATTTTTTGCAATGATTGTTTGAAAACGTAGGGTTAGTTTTACAAAAAATAGAGAAATAAAAGGGTGTAGTGAAAATAGATCGATGAGAGAATGTCATAAATCGTCCTTGTGGTTAGTCACTTTTTCACATATCGTCCTTTATGAAAAAACTTAGCCAAGACTGTCCTTTTGTTTTTCGAGTTTATCATCTATCGTCCTTCCGTCCAAATCCGTTAGAATTGTGCCGTTAACTGGCCCCACGTGACAGACACATGAGGGTAAATACGTAATTAACCTCTCAATTATCCCTCTTTTCACTAACATCAAAATTATACCCAGATTTTATGGCGGTTCGATTGCGTTCTAGGTCAATATTCAGTTTTTTCGCCAATAGATCCGCCTCTATAATCTCGGTTCATGATTCATCAGCCAAATCCGTTCGTAGATTGTTGTTCACGATTCACTTGTCGGAGGTTAATCACCGTCGAATAATGGGTCAAAACGGGTTAGGGTTAGTTACGCTGCGTAACTGATAGTTGGCGTAACTGTTGTTACGTAGTGTAACTGATATTCACTTTCCTCTTTCTTGATACCCCTTCTCCCTCCAAGAAAAAACAGAGCAAACTCAACCCGTTTTTCTTGATTCGGGTTGGAATTTCCAGGTCTAGTTACAATAGCTTAATGCTTACAAAAATCACGAAAAATAAAACTGTGAAGAGTTAAAATCATACCATGTTGCTCATATATCGTTGTTATCCGTTCAGCATCTAGGTTTCTATCTCGAAACAGCATTCGATATGTATCATCTTCCATGGTTGAATTTAGCTGTGATGTTGAATTGAAAATCTAGGGCAAGAAAAAGAGGTTAATTCAATTCAAACGGATATATGTCTGTCACGTGGGGTTAAAGCTGAAATGAAAGGTAAATTACTCATTTACCCTCGTATGACTGTCACGTGAGGCCACTTAACGGCATAATTCAAACGGATTTGGACGGAAGGACGACAGAGGATAAATTCATAAAACAAAAAGACAATTTGTGCTAAGTTTTTAAAAAAAAAACGATATGTGAAAAAGTGTCTAACAAGGACGATTTGTGACATTCTCTATGGATCTATAAAGACAAGGAGAAGCACATTTATATCTTTGTTTGAATCTTGTTTTTCTTCTAATCCTCCTATAACTACAAATCGCTACTTTCATTTCATCACATCTCTTCCTTCATTCCACCTGGTAACCCCTTCTTCTTCTTCTTTATGCATATTGTTTTCAAATATTATACTAATCATTTAATTTTTATTATTATCAAAAATGGTTATTTTTATGCACTTAATGAAATATATATTTGGTTAGGTGTTTAAGATCATGGGAAACCTGTGTTGTTTAATTCAAGTAGACCAATCAACTGTTGCAATTAAGGAATCTTTTGGGAAATTTGATGATGTTTTGGAACCTGGGTGTCATTGCGTTCCTTGGATATTCGGGAAACAACTTGCCGGCCATCTTACTCTAAGAGTTCAACAGTTGGATGTTAAGTGCGAGACCAAAACTAAGGTCTATTACTCTTCCTAATCTAGACCATACTTCACATATTCCTTTGCGCCTAAAACGTTTTATCTTTCTTTTCAGGACAATGTTTTCGTCAATGTTGTGGCTTCCATTCAATACCGTGCTCTCGCTGATAAGGCAGGTGACGCCTTCTATAAACTCAGCAACACAAGGGCCCAAATCCAGGCCTATGTTTTTGATGGTACATACCTACAAACTCTCCTCAATTTATGTTCCTAATTATTCTTATCGTTTTAATACTTGTTATCAATCTCTAGTTATAAGAGCTTTTGTTCCCAAGCATAATCTTGATGATACTTTCGAGCAAAAGAATGAAATTGCAAAGGCTGTTGAACAGGAACTTGAAAAGGTAACGTAATAATATAAATAAATAGATTGTCAGTTTTTAATGTTCATGAATCCGTCTCCTTGGTTTGATTCTTATGTAATATTTTCAGGCTATGTCTGCATACGGGTACGAGATAGTTCAGACTTTGATTGTTGATATCGAACCAGATGAGCATGTGAAAAGAGCAATGAATGAGATCAATGCTGGTAAACTTATTACCATAATTTATTTAATTATTTTTAAACAAGGCATAATTTATGACACATTTTTGCGCAGCTGCAAGGTTAAGAATGGCCGCTACTGAGAAAGCCGAAGCTGAGAAAATTCTCCAAATCAAGAGAGCCGAGGGTGAAGCTGAGGCCAAGTACCTGTCAGGTTTGGGTATCGCCCGCCAGCGTCAGGCGATTGTGGATGGTTTGAGAGACAGCGTGTTGGGTTTCTCTGTGAATGTTCCTGGAACCACTGCAAAAGACGTTATGGATATGGTTCTAGTCACCCAGTATTTCGACACCATGAAGGAAATTGGTGCTTCCTCTAAATCTTCAGCTGTGTTTATCCCTCATGGGCCTGGTGCTGTTCGTGATGTAGCCACCCAGATACGTGACGGTCTTCTACAAGGTTCTGCTTCCAGTTGATTTACAGTTTTGAGTTTGGAATGAAATATGGTTAAAAAAAACGCAATATCTGTGTATTTTACTTTGATATGTGTATAGTTCATCTTTATTTGGTTTGTACCTATTTTTGGAAATACGAAATAAAAATGTAAACTTTAATAGCGCGTTATGGCTATTTTTCGCTTTTAGCTTTGTCTGCACGTTTCTTCTTGTATCATTCCCATCACACGAGTGTTTCTCTTTGAACTTTTAATTTTGTTGTGGTGACAGTTTCCCGTGTCTTTCATTACGTAGCTTTACTAAATCTGTTTCATTAATTTTCTTTTATGTATACATTAAAATCCAACAAGATAAAACGATTGAATGAATTTGAATTATTGTTAAATTCGTAATTTTGAAATGATTAAGATAAATCAGGCTACCTAAAATGCTAAAAAGAAATTAGCAAATATGATTGTAATGGGAGGTAGATATATATGAATAGCGAGTCAAGTATAAAAGTCGTAAACTTGTGGAGTCGTGGCCATTGAGTTGTCACAAATGTTCCATTACCAATTTAATTCCATAAATCGTACTCAACCTTTATTTAGATTGCAAGCTAACTCCTAAGGTTTCAAAAATGCATGTATCATCTATGTGATAAACCTTTTGTGTGGATATCGTCCCAACACGGGTTTATGCAAAAAGTTATATTTGTTAATTACACAACTCATCCCTCTATGGGATATGGGATGATATTATTAGGCTATTAGCTAACAAGATTATTAGCCCAAGTCCGACATGTTGGGTTAGACTAATAATCTTGTCATCTGATACATATCCAAAATGTCTCCCAGAAAGACGATACATGCACTTTTAAAATACAAGAGACGAAACCTGACAATCTTAGTTAATGTTATGGACATTTATGCAATTAACTCCCAAAAAGAAGGGAAATGACATCGTTAAATCACTTTTTTTTTAGTTTATTTTTGCAAAGGACGTTTTGGACCACGGTCACTTCATCAACATCTGATCCATTACATTACGTTACATAACATGTCTACTCATTAGTAATGTTTGGAAAATGCTACACTCTTCAATTATTGAATGGAAGAATATGGTAGATGAGACAGCCAAAGGTCTCGTATCTTTCAAGGCACACCTTAGAAGAAGAAACACGAAATCAAGCGCCAAACTCAGATAAGGAGCCATGACTTTCTCAAGAGATGCTTTGTAAACCCCGGTTCATTTTAAAGCTCTCAATTAAGAGGAGTGGAGGACTAGGACAAGAAGACCCACATAATTATTTTACAAGTGAAACGTAAACAATTGACGCGATCTGTCTATTTTATTACATCTAAGTCTTATATACACAAACTGAACATGAATAAAGATATCATTAGACCAAAGCACAGGTCATATCTGACTTGCTTTTCTTCTCTGATTATTTTCTTTCTTTACTTTTGCTAAAACTAATTTTATTACCGTCATGTGAAAGATTTCTAGCGGTCTATTTTCTCAAACGGATAAAAGCTAAGCAACCGAAAATGGGTCAAATGGTCAAAAGACATCCAAGGTGTAATTATTAATTGCAACAAAGCCTCTAATGTTTATATAACTTCTTCTGTACGCATATTTGACCCACTAATCGGGTTATAATTTATTTTTGATGTTTTGGACAGATAGTGTTTCGGGTCAACACAACCCATCTCGCCACATTTAATTGCAAAAAGAAGATGACATTTCGAGTAAACTACACATGAAAGTGCTTGGGTTGTATCAATTGAAGGAGGGTTTTAAACCCAAATAATGAAAACTACAGATAAAACCAGCCAAAAAGTATAAAAGTTTGGCCATCCAAGAAAGAAAAAGAAGGATATCTACCTCTAAATATTTCGATGAGCATTTATATCTTTCGTATCTATATCCAACAAGTATCATCAAAATAATGTTCCTAGGTGGGGATGAATTCGTCATTCGGCTCCCGACATCTGCATCTGCATCTGCCTTCTTAACCGAATGAATGAAGACAACTATAAGGAGTGTCTGGTTGGTCCACACGACATATTTGGTCCTGAAAGTTGCACCAAACATCAATCTCATTAAATATTAAAAAAGTTAATTCGAGGTAGCAAGATGGGTAATGAGTCAAAACAGGTTCAGTTTAAAATTTAGTTCAGAACTATGATTAAAAACATTAGTATTAAGATAATAGCCAAAAACCTTAAACAAAAACGATTGAGGAGGTAGTATGCACCAAAAATAGATATTGAGCGACTTTCAACCCGTTTGAACCATTCCCTTTTTAGCTTTTTTTTTTCATTACTGATAAATACAGATACCCAAAGATTCTAGTAGGTATAATCATGTACCTTTATAATTTATACTTTTTACATTTTACTTTTCAGATAGCATCGCTTTCTTTGTATCAAGAGAGACCACCTCCAGTTTCATCAGCTTCGTGAACTAAAGGACAACATTTGAATTGAAACAATTAGTGTTACATACCGTATCACTTTCAAAAGACATTAACAAATTGAATAATATGTTTCTAATTCTTTTTTTCAGCTGACAAATTGAAGTTAGATAAAGTTATTGACTAGCCTATAGAACAATTTTAAAAGTTCAAAGCAGATACTCGCTCAAGTTCTTTTAGCACTTCAGATGGTAGGAATAGTACCTTGCCCGTAGAGGTGGCAAATTCGACCCAATTACTAAGTAAGTTGATCAAACAAGTAGCTAGACAGTAAACCGGACGAAGAAGTCCAAGGGATCGAAAGTAGTTTAAAGAGTATTTTAATGCATAGACCTCCTAAATCACTTTAGGTGGAAAATTCGTTTTTACCTAAATAGTATAATTTTGTACTCGTATATTATATATGACTATGACTATGAGTACATAATTCATCATTATTACTAAATATATATACAACTTTTGGAGAAAATGTGTTACACATCAGCCGAATCTAACCCGACTCAGCACGTACAAAATACAACTGTAGACATCAACCAAATGTTTTGCCATCTCTTTGGGAAACCACAAAAAGAGAAGTAAATCACCATGCACAAAAAAGAAAACTGATACCTGAGACGTCTTGAGTTCAAGTTCATCCCACTCTTGTGATGAACAACTTCCTTCCACTATCCCAGTTCCAGCATAGATTAATGCCCCAAGCCCCTACAGATATAAATTTCTCATGGAACTGCATTAGAATGTCGATTTGATATTCATCAAATCGATAAAATAGGACTTCCACCCTGAAGATAGTTACTCTACTTTAGTCCAGAACAGGTCATCTTTACTCACAATTAGAGGTGGTAAAATGGGCAGGTTGGGTTCGGGTCAGAACGGGTAACTAAAACAGTCGGGTTAGGTTGTGTTTGACCCAAATACTATTTTCAAAAACTTTCTAATTGATTTATCGTGTCATATACCATTTCAAAAAAGAATATCAATCAATAACAATCTCGTTATCTGATAAGAATGGGTTACAAGGTTTTATACACTAATATCAATCAAAAACCCAAATCCACCCATTCATAAATATCCACATCTACATAAAAGTGGAAAAGAATAACGACAATTGCTTATTATTGTTATTGCTAATATGTTTCAGGATATTCATGCATCTAATAGAGTAAAAAGATGCATGGAACACTTTGCTTAAAAAACAAACTTTAGCAAGTAATGGGAATGTCGCCATACCTTTTCAACCAAAGCAGACCTTATACCAACAGCAAACTCACTCTCTCCTCCTCCAAACCAACCAACTGGACCAGCATACATTCCTCGATCAAACATTTCTGTGAACCACATCAAGCATGGCAAAAGCACAATCAGCATGGCAAAGGGTAAACGGGCCATTAGTAGACACTAACAGGGTAGACATGGTGTCAACTATCAGCAGTAGTGGCACAAGGTAAGTAGTGATTATACTAATTTGGTTAGCAATAACTCAAATAAGGAATGAGATTCACTGAATCATATAAATAGGCATGCATTACAATTTCATGTGCTTAAAACACATTAACATGGCAAGGAAATGCGCTCCAGACTGATCTTGCGTCACAAATAACTAACAGTGTGACGGCTATAATCAACTTTATTGCTTTCATGTTCCTATCATCATCAGTACCAGAAATTTATTTTGTAGGAATAAGAATCTTCTGCTTATAAGAACGGGAAGAAGGTAAAAAGTTTATAATGTTTATCGAGATATTTTGTACTTCTTATTTAGTTGAAGTAATGAATAAAGTAATTAAAATTTAGCTAACAAATTTTGTTTCCTACGTTTAACTTTACCCTCTAAATCAAACCAAAGATAAAGAAGATGAAGGAATATACATGTACCAGTTTCTGCTATCAGAACTCGTGCCTCTTCAGTAGGGAATCCACAAACCGCTGGAGTTGGATGAAGTGAAGACAGAATATTAAACTGCAGAAAAAGAAAACTCTCTTAAGTATTTGGAAAACAAAGGAAGAGCAACAAGATTTATCAGTTTTTGCAAGACTTTTCTGGAGTTACTTGACTATATCTATTGAAACTATTGTGCTAAGATCTTATCATGTTTGTTAGATTCTGTGTTTATGTTACAGAAATTAATTTCTGTATTTCGTCGAAATTAGAGGTGGCAGTTTTTTATCCATTTACTTATGAATGAGTCAAATTAAATTATGTATTACCCAAAACAGGTTAAAAGAAACAATTCCGACAAAAATGAAACACATCAAACGGGGTGAAAAGTCACCCAAAGTGTATTTATAATATCCTAAGTAATTTTATTTCATCACTTGGAGTTTATTTGTAATGTCAAACGGGTCGAAGAGTCACCCAATCTGAATCTGTTTAACTAGTTACCTAATCAGTCCGACCAGCCCATTTTGTCACCTCTAGTCGAAACCCTTCATAAGAATGGTATACAGGGTAACTTTCTTAGAAATTTACCTTAGTATGAATATGAATAACGTTAATAAATTACACCACTAATTTAGGGGCATTGTTGAAAGCAAAACTATACATACGAATCTTCTTGGACTATGAATTACAGTATAGAGCATACCTCGTCATCTTCACTTCTTAGTCTGCCTCTTAATCGAGCATAAAGATGTTGAACTCTTGTGAGCTTTCGAATTGTTTTCTCCGGTTCTACCAATATTGTGGTACATACAGCCTACAAGGTAGAATGCATGCATTTGGAGAATATTAGTGCACGGATTCTATAAGCATCCTTAATCCAAAATTTATAAAAGAATTCCCCTTAACTCCCCACCAAGTACTGTTACATAATAGTACCTCTAATTTTCTTTTTATACACTCCCGTACAATGGAGAACTCCTTGTCATCCTTAGAACTGCAAAATGGTAAAATAAAACGTAAGGATTACAATGATTAAAAACTGATTAATTGTATAAAGAGCATTCAACTTTAGATCAAGTCCTAATTAGGAAAACCAACTTTCTTTGCAAAATAAACCATCAAACCTATTGAAACTTTTAATTTAAGGTAATCTTTAAACTAGACAGAAGGTAAGCGGTTCTCAGCACCACGTCATAGAAAAGTGAACATGACGGATATGTCATTTGCCTTATCATTTTGACATGATTACATGTACAGATTATCTTAATTCAATATTTTTGACAGTTGGAAGATTTGCATCGAATCGTTTAAAAGTTTTTAGGGAAAAAAGAAGACGGTTAGTTAAAATTAAATTGGACCAGAGCTGGTCACCTTTTATGCTAAAAACTGTACATTTTCAATGGGAGAAAAACGAGACACACCCACATTTACAGAAGCGGACACAGTGCATATTAACACAAGAGTGATTCAGGTAAAGCAATCTCAATTGAAGATATAACCTGGAAAGTAAATCAAGTGCTATCTGCAGATCCAGAGCCTTTGAGTCACCTCGAGCTCGGGTTCCAGCCATTGCCTCGCTATAAATATTGAGTCTGTACCGATGAAATAATTGCTCTGGCTATTCAAGAATGTCCAAGTAAGTAATTACGGGAACACATAAGCATTAGCTCGTTATCAGGTTCACTGAAAAGTGTTTAGGATATATGACTTTTATGGTGTATATAGTTGCACTTACAGTGTTCCCGATAAACGATGGTGCATCAGGAGGCTGAAGACAGAACTGATAAGCATTTTCACCCTCCACCTAAAATGAATGAAATAATCTACATCAGAGAAAACAAAAAGTGATATTTTGAAGAAGAAAAAAAATGAAATCGCACCTGTAAAGTTGCCAACCATGTCAACGGATCAATATCAGACGATGTCCTAATTATGCTGCTACGTGCAAGCACAACCTATAGGAGAAATGGTTTGAAAGTGAGTTCATAAGTATTCTTTTCTTGTTATTTTAAGAAGAATATAACAGCCTGCCACATATTAAACGGAATCAGTCAAACTTAAGGGATAACTACAGGATAAGGATACTCTACTGCCATTGAAATTAGAACGAGATGAAAGTAAAGCAACAGCAGTTGGGTAGTGTTCTGTCTGATATAACACCTTGATAAGGGGTGAGTTGTTTTTGTTTATCATTTGCAATGCTCTATTAACGCCAAAATCCCATAGTTTCTTACTGGGAACATTATTGCTACTGAGAATCGATGTATTAGGAACCTGTTTCCGTAACTTTACAATACTGGAGGAAACCTGCATGAAAACAGAAGCATAGTTTAGTCGAGACCAAAACCCTTGGGGCAAAAGCAAAAATATGGAACCTGCTTCATAGTGGCCTGAAGTGCATGTAGTGCCTTCCCAAATGACCATGAAAGGGAATCATCCCAGGCAATAGTAGTTACAAGCATTGAACTACGTTCGAATTCATTGAACTCAACCTGTAATATCATTTCATCGTAAATAGTAGTTAGTTACATGAAAAGAAAAAGAAAAAGAAAGTTGTGTTGTTTACTGGCCTGTGGAATCATAAAGAAGAATGATCCAAAAGCTTCCCATTCAGATGATATATTAGCCAATGCGTCAAAACGAATAGCTCCATAAGCACGAATCAATGGACATTTCTTAGAAAGAAACCTTCAGTTTTCGAACATGGAATATAGCTACTAGTTAATACACAAACAAGTTACACTATACTTTGCCAATATTTAGTTTTGTTACTATACTTTTTCTTCCGTTCAATTGTATTATGGTTATGAAAATGTTCATTTATATTACTAAACTTATAAGATATTCTCTTACATTAATGAATTATATTCATTTATATTATTAAACTCAAGAAAAAACAACTACAAAATACGCTAATCTTATCTTAACTATAGCTTTTGTTGAAATTTAAGTAGGGAATTACTAAAATACCCTTTATTTTACATTTAACACATTTAAATATGTCAACCAATATTACCTTTTTCTTTTTTTAATTTTTCGTATTTAATTTGTCACCAAAACTAAAATTCAAATAAAACTTATTGTTCAATTTAGATAATTAACTTACATCTAATTATACTTACTATTAAAATAATAAAAGTAAATCCTAATATAATAGTACTAAATTACTAATACTAAACTTTTTCTTTTATAAATAATCGACTTATGTTTAGAAAAATAAAATATATCCTAAAATAATAATGCTAATAACTTTTCTTTATAATAATCGGCTCGTGTTTAAAAGATTGACTTAAATTTATTTTTAGAACTTTTTCAAATATAAAACAACATAATTATTGAAGTTTAGAGTCAAAAATAAGTATTAATACAATTTCTCGAACATTCAAAATTTCAAAATTTTATATGCCTATTCTCACATGTAGTACTATAAATAAATCGAACGAATACAAATGAGGCTTGTTTGTGTTTGATTGAATAAATTTAACTGAACAAACAATCGAATACAAACACATTTTTAAAAACAATTTGGTGTTCATGTTCGTTTATTAGGAATTTAAGTTTGTTCGTTTGGATGTTAAACCTACATAAACGAATACGAATAAATATACACAACCTAAACTATATATAAGGATAATTACCTTATTTCCGAATCTAAACACAAATCATTTATGTTTATATTTATTTTCATATCTATAATTATTTATTTCATTAATTACTTCTCAAGAAAAAAATTAACTTTAAATAATATATTGTTATGTTAAGTATTTTAAAAATGTTTAAAATAAACTAGCATTATAAAAGAATATAAATGTGTGAAAATATAAATGGACGTTCATGAATGTAAATGAACGAGCAAAACCTTTCTTCATGTTCGTTCATTTAATTAAACGAACAAATTAATATATTCATGTTTGTTTTGTTAACTAAATAAACTAACATAAACGAACGTTTTCGCCTAAGTGCTCACTTACTGTTCGTTTTCAACCCTACTTGCATGGACAAATATATGTGGTTTTGTCGATAGAGATTTCACGTGAGAACACAAAGGTATAAGACTATTAGTAAAGACTGCCAAAATGTTAGATCCAAACGAAGTACACATCAAATGTAGTGTATCGAGAGTTTTACAGGACAAGGCTATTTGATTTTTACATATTATAAAATATTTTGAAACATTTAACACATTCTCTCTTTGCGTTATTATTGCGAAAAACATGTACGTAGAAAAAATTCATTATCAAAAAATTTAACTATATATTTGTCGTCGTCACTGCAACGCGCGCGGACAACTTTCTAGTAAATATTATAGACATATAAATTTAAAGATAATAGTAATATAATTAAATAATAAAAAAAAGTATATTAATAAGATTAAATATTTTTTCGGTTTATGTAATGGATTTACGAGCTTATAATAATTTATAAAGCATATAAACTCTTTTTTTCAGAGGCTTATGAACTTATAAGTTGAGGTTATTGCTTATTTAAGCTCATAAGCACAGCTTATAAGACAAAAAAAAATAGGTTTTCGAGGTTTTCAAAATTATATAAGCTCGTAAGTATCACATAAGCCCAAAACAAACACCCCTTATAGGAACTTGTGTAGGTACCTCTTAATAGAGTGCCAATGATGAATTGAAAATGGTGTAAAATGGCGAAAGAAGACGGCTGAACCCAAACCAGCAGTACTAACCACAGAGGAATTACGATAATCAAATAATAAATCACTTCCAGCAATGGAGGGAGAAGGATTCCCATTAATTCTTCTTCCTGAGAAAAAACATCGAGGGACATGCTGAAATTGTGTCTGACCACGTAACCACTCGATAGCTTCTATTTTCTCCTCTATTGGAACCTTCAGTTACAAACACAACACCCAACATAAATATTTGTTTCCTTTGCTTTTGTAAGATTGTTTTTCATGCCCTCCATTTACCATTATAATAAAATGATATATATTTTATTTAAACGATTCAAACTCGAGCCGAGCTCAAACAAATATATATTACGAGCCCAGCTCGATCTTTACATATAAGGTTTGAAACGAGCAGAGCTCAAGGCTGGTCGAGTTCAGGCTCTATTAAGCTTCCTATGTCTTTCAAAAAATGTTTGAAAAAAAATAACATTAAAATAAGACAAGGATAATTAATAAAATATATCTTTTTAAATTATTCATACATTAAAGAAATCACTATGAACATAGAGGGTAGGGAGTGGTTGTGGCCCGTTGTCCACTCCGCCCCTCCGTTGTTCTCGTGCTTTCATTACCTAACTAACAAGCCATGGTGAGAGTTTATTTTCTATATACACATATTTTTTTTAATTAAGCAACAATAAAAAGAAAAAAAAGAAAATTGACAACGAACTCACAACTAGATTATCACTTCACCAAATTCCAGTTGTGAGTCGCTTCTGCTGACGTGACACCCATAACTACCCACAACCATAATTATCACTCTCCGTACTCTAACTTTTATAGTTTGAATAGTTGAAAATATTTAATGATAAAATGGAAATTTTCTAATTTTTCAAATATCCATATTTAAAAGTACGTACACAATATATTTTTAACAAACATAAAAAGAAATGTAGACAACTTTTTTGAGACAGAAAGAGTAATTGATTTGTCAAATGATAGTTTAGTAACTTTGTAATGGTTAAATTTCAATTTTAAGAGTTTATACTAAAATTCTTTGTAATATGTATAAATTATAACATCAAAGGTGTAATTATAATATCATGTGTATTTATAAACTCAAATTTAAATATTAAAAGTTAGAAACATTATGCGATAATATAGTTCAATTAGACCTATAAATAGTGTCATTTTATAATATATGTATATTTTAAAACTACATAACAAAATAACATATATAATTTTAACTTTAAATATTAATTTAAACACAACAATGTTATATGATATCTATATAGACCCAAAAATTTATTTCTCGGTTTTGGACAAATGTTAAAATTTGTAATATAAAAATCACACGTGATTTTGATATTAAATTTGAATTTCAATAAATTATATGATACATATTCAACTACAATCGAAACAAAAACATAAAAAAATTAACAAGTCAAACTACTAAAATCACTATAATTTATTATATAAATTCTTAAAAACCAGCAAAATACATGGAAAATTTAGTCGAAAACATATCAAGTGATACGTTGAAATTGTATAATTCGTCAAAATAATACTCGTCGTATAATTTATTTGTTTTTATACACAACTCTTTTCGAGATGATTGATTTTTAATCAAAAATTAACAAAATTAAGTTTTTAAAATAAAAAATTGTAATTGAAAACTTATATTTTAAACTTTTTAGGTGTATTTCATATTTTCAACCCTCTAAAAGGGTTACAATTACATGTTCATATATAAACACACGTTCAATAAAAACCATTATCAAAATTTTTACACCAAAATTAATTTTAACTTTAACGTTTAACCCATCATCCATCAATCATTTTCTCATCACAATAATCCCTTACAACATGTCTATCTCAGAACCAACCACATGGCACATTCCCATTCGTCGAAACAATATCAGATAACATCAAAGAAAGGAAACTAGGCAATTAATTACCTCTAGCCGTATGATTCCGGACCCGAACCCCGGTGGGTCAGACCCTAGCTCAGTAATAGCAGAACTCAATCGCTCCATTGCCAATGCGGGTGTTGAGACACCAGGAAATGTCCGAGTTTCTGTAAGCCGGACAGGTGTTCTAGGGTCTCGAACTTGACAACCGTTCATCGATAATGAACAAAAATGGTTATATCTCTGATGCATAAAGCTACACCGATTAAGCGAAGACACAAACTCAAATATTACAGAAAATTAGAAGTAGAAATGCTTACTTGGGTGTGAGTGTAAACAGTGTGTCTGGTTGCACCTAAGATATTGTATTTGGTTGAATATTCTGGTTCCATAAAATGTGCAATACAATGACTACTGCTTGTGGCTGCCATCTAACTTAATTTTCTCTTCACAGAGAAAGAGATGGAAGATTATATATATATATATATATATATATATATATATATATATATATATATATATAAAAGGCCAATTGGAGTTCATTTAGAAGATATGGTTTTATAATGTCTACATGTTGGACCTTTCTACCATAACGTAAAATTATTATTCATAAAACATATATGGTCTGCCATATTAAAGTTACGCATGTTCAAAAAATCTGAGAATCTAAAAAATCAGTAGAATTGGATCGATTTTGGACTGAAATCGAACCAAACCATCTAACTCGGTCTACTCCCAGATCTTCGACATACCCATAATTCGGTCCTTATTTGGTTTAATGTTTTTGATTACTTTTGGTGCAAGACGTTTGTAAGCTCTAACAATAAAAACTTGGTTTTGGTTATATAACAAAACGTATTTAATATATATTAAATTTAAGTTTTATATGTATTTAAAGTGAATTTTAAAAGATATAGATGAGGTGGAAGGTGCGGAGAACTTAGATAATTGACAATACAATGATGGACGAAACGATTAAACAATTTATGTTCTTCTATCTAGTATTTCTATTTTGTTTTGTTTTGGTTTATGAGATGATACTGTTACTTACTTTAATATCACTAAGTTATTACGAAGTATTTGTTTTAACTATTTATTGGTTTTAATAATAATTAAACATTTGTGTGTTTATAAAGATGTGAAGTGTTCGTGAGTATAATGCAGGATGTGATAAGGCTAAAAATGAAGTCCCAATTAGATTAGAATTATAATTAAAAGTTTAGTAATCTTTTATTTATTTATTTATTTAGAAAGTCTTATTATTCATTAAATTAAGATTATTATGTTTTATTTCAAATATTATATTAGTTTCCTAATTGGATTAGGATTAGGATTAGGATTAGGATTAGGATTAGGATTACGGTTATTTCTACAATTTTTTTAAGATGTTATTTTCTGAATTTAATTTATATAAAAAAGTCGAGAATTGTTATCTCAATCCTCTTGTCTGGTAAACAATATTACCCCCTTCTTTGCATACGTTTGACAATACGTTTCTAAATTGTCTAATTTGTAGCTTCGTGCTACATTAGGTGATATCGGAGCAATCGATCCATTGTGATTGTTCTCAATTTTTCTTCTCACGTTTGATTTTATCTTGAAAAAAAAAGAATCGAAATTACTATTCATACCGAAAAAAATAATTTTTTTTCTTCATCAAACTCGATTTTTGTTCAAACTACATCACCAAATCGTTACTTATCATGGGTGGCAACGAAGCTAATAATGATAGATTTGGTGAACTCGAGCAATCTCTAAAGCAATTCAAGAAAGTGTTCAACAAACTTTGCATCAAATTACTTCAAGTCTAGGAACTCTTACAACTCGTATGAATGAGGAATCGTTGAATCGTAGGGGACCACAACCCAACGTGAATGAGGAACAACTGGTTCGTAGGTTCGTAGGGGACAACCACCCAACAAGGGTCGTGGTAAAGATCGACCTCAAAGACAACTTGTCCGACAGCCTCCCAGTCACTGAGAAGATTATGATGTTGAAGACGAGTCTGACAAGGACTTTGAGGAAAGAAGGCGATTTGGACGTTATAGAAACGCAACCGAGTTTGATTACCGTCAGAGAGCAAAGGATGTTCCTTATTTCTGTGGTTCCAGGAATGTGGAGGATTTTCTAGATTGGACGAGCGAACTCGACAATTTCTTCAAGTTTTATGAAATACCCATGGGTTTTATGAAATACCCATGGGTCAACGGGTAACTCTACTAGCATATAAGCTCAAAGGGGGAGCACAAGCTCGGTGGAAAAACTTACAAATAATGCGAGAACGACAAGGAAAGTTACCCATTACAATCTGGGAAAGAATGGAACGTGAGTTGTGCTGAAGGCTCCTTCCGCCTAATCATGCCCAAATATTATTTAATCTTCTCCAAAGTTTTGCACAAGGAGATAAAACCGTGGAAGTTTACACAGCTGAGTTTCATCGTTTGTCATTTCGAAATGATTTGTCTAAAACCGAATCCCAACAAGTGCCTCGGTATATTAATGGACTTTAACCAGCTATCCAAGATAGATTCTATTTCGTCCCCGTTTATACGTTAGATGACGCTTACAACATGGCGATTAGGTCATAGACCCAACTCGCAAGGAATAGTCATGAAATTTTGTTTCCTACAAAACAAAGTGAAAATTTATGGCAGCCATCTCAGAGACCAGAAAGTAGTCAGTTTGCCCCAAAGTTTTCAACTACAGATAAGGAGAAACAAACCACAAGCAACCAAAAAACATCGAACAGGTCTGACAATCCATATGTGTGACCCGTGTTCGAAAATTGTTACAAAAGCGGTTTAGCCGGTCACATATCAAGTGATTGCAGGGTCGGGAGAAAAGTCTATCGAACCACTAGAGATGAAGATATCGAAAATGGTGGAGAAACAAACGGTAGTATTGGAGAAGAAAGTGAAGTTGAATTTTGTTATCCGGAAAGTGCTGATATTTTTAACGAGTATACAACAAAATCTTGTCTAGTTCAACGTTTTATGTTATGTCCTAAAGAGACAAATAAATTTCAAAGACCCAATTTGTTTCGACCCCGTTGCGACATCCATGGCAAGATCTTTGACGTAATTATAGATGGCAGAAATAGTAAAAATATTGTCTAAAAAAATGTTGTTTATCAACTGAAACTTCAAGCCGAAAAACATCCAAACGTGTCTAAGGTTGTATGGAAAAATCAGTTGGTGAAATCAAGGTTACCAAACCATGCAAGCTTCCTCATACTATTGGAAAATAAAAGATGAGATAATGTTTGATATCATCAACATGGATCCATTTCATATTCTACTTTGAAGACCATGGCATTACGACGTAAACGCAATCCATAAAGGTAAAGAAAACATATATACTTTTCAACATGATAGGTTGGATATTATTTTAGTGTCTTTAACCGCAGACTCACAAGTAGAAGTAAATATGGTCAATATGAAGGAAGGTGTTCAAGCAAATGTAAAGAAAAAGAGCTTATCACTTGTTTTATATCATGAAAGAAACTCGAGGGCGGGTTTTTTCAAAAAGAGGAGAATGATGAAGGACGTGATAGACTAAAAGAGAAGTCCTACTTGGATTAGGATTAGGCATAAAAGTTTAGGAGTCTTTTACTTATTTAGGGAGTCTTATTATTAATTAGATTGTGATTATTATGTTTTATTTAAATATTATATTAGTTTTCTAATTAGATTGGGATTAGGATTAGTCTGCTATATATAGGGTTATTCCTACAACTTTTTCATTATATTATTTTCTGAACTCAATTTATAAATAAAAATAGTCGAGAATTTGACAGGATATTTAACCCTACGGATCAATGTAATGTGATTAACTAACACTAGATCATGGCGGAATCATGATCTAGTATTGAATTGTTGATTAGAATTTATGAATCAACACAAGTTTCACTAAATATTGTTATTATTAAAATGCCTATAATGGCGGGAAGTTGTTACAAAGTTTTTCTCATAATATATAGCACAAGCACACCTCACTATGTAATCTATCCAACTATTTATAGGCTCTCAAAGATAACATAAATAACAAAACTATCAGCCTTGTGTTTATTTAAAACACTTCAGATGAACAACTATAATAAGTCTTCAATTTAACTTTAACTATGATGAACTTCACTTTAACTCGGAAGTAGTAGCTTGTTCTTCAGAGTTAAACTCTTCAATGTTGACTTTCTAAGTTTTAACTTAGAAGTTAACATTTGTTCTTCCGAGTTAAACACTTAGAGCAAAACTGCACTTGAGTAGATTTGAAGCTTCATCCATTCTATTTTAAGACCAACGATCTCCCCTTTGGATGATGTTTCCAAAATCTTCTTTTGCTTCAAAACTCGCTATACATTACACAAAACTGTCTTCCCAAATTGATTCTCCATGTTTATCTCTTTCCTTCTTTAATTCCTTCCAAACAGGATGCTAACACAACTAAGATATGCTTTCCTTCTTCATCCTTTTCATGATCAATGAATGGCAATTTTTCCAAGGAAATAAGCTCTGCATTGATCAATGAATGGCAATTTTTCCAAGGAAATAAGCTCTGCATTACTCGGTCTTCTCAATTCAACATCTTTATATAATCTATCAACTGATCCATCTTCTCTGTTGATCACAATTTCATGAGTGTTGTAGTCCAATCTCCACCATTATGTGAAAACCGTCACTCTCTCCGTCCTTAGTTAGTCTAGTATGCCTGTATTACATTATCGTAAATTACTGAAAAATTTAAAACTTGCTTATTATTGTTGTTGTGGGATTTAAAAGTTCTTTATACTTTAGTGATGTATGATTATTACTATAACATGTGTGTATATCCTATATGTGATGTTATCGTATTAGTTAGGTGCACAATAGTTAGTTCCACTAGACGAGCTCCTAGATGACCTATCGTTTATTTCTGCATTCTATATTACCTTCTCATTTTGTTACGTGATCGCTATTAAAGCTATTTGAGTGTCCGTGTTGTATTCTTGTACTTAATGTACTTATACATTGGTCCCGAGTATTGTTTATTCCGCGTATACCGCTTTTGGGTGTCGTCCATTGCTCGTACTCTTTGTAAACAAATTTTTTGGAAGATGTGTGACTCACTGCGCCGCACCATGTGTGGGCTGCGAAGCAGCTCGACTGCAGGTGCAAATATCTGCTCGCTTCGATTGAGTTCAGGTCGTGTGGGTTAAACCATTGCTGCTACATCCGAGTCTAGCTCTCTAAACATTGGTCCTAGCCATGCCTTGCTAGTCTTAGCCACATCCTGATCTAAGACTAACCTATCATATCTAACTTAATTCATTTCATTTCTAAACTAATACAAACCCTAAATCTTGTCTTTCTCTCTAAACCGTCACTCCTTTGCAAACCCTAGCAGCCCCATTTCGTTTTATGTTGGGGGAGAAATTGACTGGATGAAGCTATGGAGTCTGGAAGTGTGTTAGAATAAAGATTATTTTAGTTCGTGGAGATTCCGAACTAAAATCATGAATAATCCAAAGTGAAATTTTCAGTTCGGGGAACATGTCAGTTCAGATACTCCGAACTGACTGAAGCTCCTCCGAACTGAAAATAAACTGAAGAATAACTTAAGTCAACTCAAGTCAACGTTGAAGATATCAACTCGGAGGCTGAAGACTTTGATTCCGAATTGAAGTGAACTCCCCCAGTTGAAATTAAGATGATGACATATTGTAATATTTAATTCGTAGTGTTTTAGATTTTGTCTATAAATAGTGTGATAGGTTGTTAGAGTTTGTTGTCTTTGAACCCGGAACTCAGTTTGAGTTCTGTTGAGCTTGTCAGTGTCTGATGTAACAAGCTCGATCCAAAACCTGTTCACACTATCAATGAAATCTTAAACAGTTGCGCATACATTGTTTGATATCAGCTTCAATTTCAATTTCAATTTCGATTTCATGTTTCTTCTTTTGATTCAACTCAGGTCATGAGATTCCGCATCATGACCTGTTTCATTTCGATTCACTGAGTGACGGTAAGGAGAATTCAGGACCTGTCAATTGGTATCATAGCCAGACAAATCAATTGATGAAATTCAATTGAGTATGGTTCATCAATTTGACTTGATTCGAAAATTAGGTCAAACTATCAGTGAATTGAAAGAGTCCGAAGTGAAATTGAAGGAGTCCGAAGTAAAATTGAAGAGCTGTAATGAAGGATCTGTGAAGATTTCAAGGTGTTCATGGTGGATCTGGTGTTACACATATGAGTTCAAAGATCGTTGATGAAGGGAGCGAAAACACGAGTTATCAATTTGAGAAAGAGGTGTGATTGAAGTAGAACGGAGCTCTAACACACGTCATCAATTTGAGAAAAAGGTGTGACGTGGTGGAGCTCGTTTGAAAATAAATTAATGGCAAATCATTTTCATGATTGATATGGTCAACAAGGATAAATAAGAAATCTGAGGTTGACCTATGATTGGAAGAAAATTGATTTTAGCTGCTGATTAGATACTTACCATGGAGTATCTGATTGTGAAGCACCTAAAAGATTGTGATTCTGCATCTATTCCTCCCGAAGTTGTTCAAGTTACAAGAAAGACGAATTGGAGGAAGCTCATCATTTGAGAAGGTTAAGTTATGAAGATTGAAGACTCATAGCTTCATCCAAGGGGAGATTGTTGGGTTAGAAATTGACTGGATGAAGCTATGGAGTCTGGAAATGTGTTAGAATAAAGTTGATTTTAGTTCGTGTAGATTCTGAACTAAAATCATGAATAATCCGAAGTGAAATGTTCAGTTCGGGGAACATGTCACTTCAGATACTCCGAACTGACTGAAGCTCCTCCGAACTGAAAATAAACTGAAGAATAACCTAAGTCAGCTCAAGTCAACGTTGAAGATATCAACTCGGAGGCTGAAGACTTTGATTCCGAATTGAAGTGAACTCCCCGAGTTGAAATTAAGATGATGACATGTTGTAATATTTAATTCGTAGTGTTTTAGATTTTGTCTATAAATAGTGTGATAGGTTGTTAGAGTTTGTTGTCTTAAACAGTTGCGCATACATTGTTTGATATCAGCTGCAATTTATATTTCAATTTCTATTTCATGTTTCTTCTTTTGATTCAACTCAGGTCATGAGATTCCGCATCATGACCTGTTTCATTTCGATTCACTGAGTGACGGTAAGGAGAATTCACGACCTGTCATTTTCCATTGCAACCTCTCTACACTACCATCAAGAAATCCCTCTTCTTCACTGAATTCATCTCCGTAATCATCAATTCGATTGAGTTATGTTGCTTTCTTTCTTGTGAGTTTATAATCCAAAACCCTAATTCGATTGATTAAATTCTGGTATGATAAGCTGTCTTGTTCGGTTAATATCTCATGGTTCGTATCGATTTAGAATCTCTGGTCTAAACGTAAATCGTATCTCTTTTCATCTAGTTTTCAGAAATATAGAATATGTCGTCTAATTATTTTTCAAACTCTCAGAATCTGTAAAATGGTGAACGTGGGTCAAATCTGAATTGTTGAAACAGTTTGTTAAGTGTTCGTAATTGGAAATTGTAACGATTTAGTAAACGGGAACATAAATGAATATGATTTGGATATTTCATCTTTGGTCTAAAACATGATGGCTAAATTTCGGGATCGTTTGGGTATTCGTAATGTGTTTCAAACTAGCTTTAAACTTTAACTATATAAGTCTCGTTTTGGACAGGTTATGAAATTCTATTGTAGTCTGTCTACTTCAGTGTCTAACTCCTTATTTGTATTGAATTAGGATCTGTGACCTTATTGAAAATTATAGGTCTTGGAATCTAGTTTTCAAAAACGTAAGACTCGTATTCTAATTCATTGCGCAAGAACGTGACTGTGAAATTTAATACCTTCCGATTCGAGATAGCGAGAACACCGATGTGTTTAACCGCATAAAGACAACCCATCCTATGCGTATATGTTCGTAACTTTTCCCAGCCTATAATTACATATAGGATTATTAGTAAATTCCTTTCGAAAATGTTCCAACACTTTCTTAAAACTTAGTGGACTTGTAAATCTAAGTATTTTATACATAATCTATATTATAAACAAACTTAACGAAATATAACTAAACTTTGTAAAAACTTGTAAATAAGTATATGTATAAATATGTATAGTTTTATATAAATTTACTTATGATTTATTTGACTAAATAACTCTATTTAACAATATGTAAATATTCGCTTAAGACTTAAACTAACTAACCGGTACTAAAAACGACTAAAACAAAAAGCTGAAATCTGGATTTTGGACACCAGGGCGCCATCTTATGGCCTAGGGACGATGCACCGTGCCTGGTTCCCAGACCAGAACGCAGCACTGGTTAGCCAGGGCGCGACACCAACTGCCGTTTCGCCTTTTTCGCGTATTTCAAACGATTTTAAGTATACGTAAACCTATATTAGTATACGTAAAGTATTATAAACTGAAAAACACACATTTTGGACTCAAAATGTAAATCGAAATCTTAAACGTCATATTAATTACTATCATAATCGTTAAAACGTCAATTTTACCGTTAAATCGTTTACTTCTCCGAAAACGATCAAATCTTCGATTTTAAACCTAATCTTTTAACTAAACTTTTACAAGACTGATTTCGAATCATATTTTACTCAAATATTCAAATTATATCTTTAAAATATTCAAATTCTCAAAGGTTGATTTTCGTTGACTTTGACTTCCTTTCAAAACGGTTGACTTTCGTTGACTTTGACCAAGTCAACTATCCTTTGATATTGACTTTGGTTGACCTTGACGTTAGTTGATTTTGACTTGGTTAACTTTGACCATAGTTGACTTTGACTTTGGTTGACTTTAATTAAATCCGATATTCTTGTTAGTCATTTTAGGCTCGGAGTATCATTCCTTTCTAATCGTATTTATAAACTTAAACGATCGATATTTTCTAGAAGTCATTATCGACTCGAATATCAAATATCTCTTATCCGTCATTTCGACACGGTTTATCACCATCGGATTCGACAACTTTAACTCTAAATTTATACTATTCGTTTGAACATTCCTAAACTTTATTATATAATATTATACAACGTTAATCACATAAGGCTAAACCCACTACGTTATAGAGATACTTAGATTTTTATATATTTATGCTAGGGCCCTTAGGCGGTGGAGCTTTATTCCACGTTTGTGTCTACCCGACATATTTATCCCTTATTTGTGAGTTTTCGATGCCCTTTTTACCGTTTTAATATTTTTGGGCATGATTAGCGTTATCTTAAACTTAATTATATCTTGATTATGCATGTATGGATTATGATGCCTTTAGATTTAGTGTACCTCACTTATACGGCCTTGGTGGTAGTATAAGGCCCTAGATTAAACACGTGTTAACTACAGTTGAGCCATCGGTACTTATATATAGATCTATATGGGTTTTACAAACCCTCATCCCTCACTATGCGCAAGGGTGTTATTACCGCTATATTTATTCGCGTAATTACCTTAGTTGGACACACTAAGGCAGAGGGTTATATTTGCCTTTTATCTTGTTGCCTTTACATTATTGTAAGGATCAGGTGTAGATGATTATCTAAGGTTGTTGCATATACCTTACGTTGCTTATAAATCAAGATATTATTTTTACTATTGACTTTTAAATATATTTCAAATGGGTCAAAATCTTCAAAATATTATGTTTTTATAAAAATGCGAATAATCCACCAACTTTATGTTGACGTCGTATTTTTAACGCTTTTCAGGAGGTTGAGTTTTGCATCGAATATGGAGTTACTATTTTGCTTTGGATATTGTATGGACTTTCGAAGAGACTTAGCTAGACGTAGTTAGTGTCTATTTTGTCCATGAACTATTTTGTATTGTTTTATTTTGTATGTTGTAACTCCTGAACTTCATTTAATGTAATCTTATTGTTATAGTATTTATTCGATGTAATACTTGGTCTTCTGATGCCTATTATACTATACACCTCGGGTTTCCGCCTGAGCGGGGTGTGACAGAAATTGGTATCAGAGCCAATGGTTATAGTGAACTAAGTGGCTTCCTATGTGAATCACTTAGACTATGACTTTAGGCTTATATCGATTTACTCTGAAAACCCTTCTGTGTGCATTCCCTTTGACTTTTATATGTTTTGTCTTTACTCGTTTTAACGTTGAGTTCAATATCGAGTTATGCACACACTCATATTCCTTTTTATTTTTCTTCCCAAACAATGATGCCCCAGGGAACCCTTAAGCGTAAGCAACCGACACCACTTAACAGCGAGGGTATCTTGGTCGATCAGTTTGAGACGATACTTACGGAAAGCTTTGCTGCTATCCTACCCGATCTCATGGCGAAGGTTAGTGAGGGAGCCCTGAAGAGTATTCGAGACTCTACACCCGATGGAGCGAGTTTTGGTACGGAACCTTGTAGTGCTGAGCACGGTAACATACCGCAGAGCACCGAGGCTCAACCCAAGACTAGTGGTAAGAGAAATCGAAACTCTCGTTACAAGAAAAAAAAGCCACAACCATGATCAAAGACCGCAAAAGACTAAGAATCGCGTAGCTACACCTACACAAGGTTGGAGAGATCGCCCTAAGTGTGACAAGTGTGGAGGTGGCCACGCTAGCGAAGTCGCATGTTGAAGTTGCAAGAGATGCAAGAAATTAGGACACACAGAGCGTTTTTGCAAGATTACTCCCGGATCGTGTTACGAGTGTGGTACTTTTGGACACTATCGTGACAATTGCCCTAGTTTGAATTCCTCTCCTTTCAGCTTTCCTCCTCCTACCATCACACCAGACAACAGAGTGGTAGGACTCAAAACGTGAAGTTGCTATAGTTTGATACTGGTTCCCGTAACCCATTGGATCGCTTACGTGGAATTGATGTGATCTATTTTGATGTTATTGTACGTTATTCCTTTTGACATTATTGTATTTCGTTTATTCAGTTTTTGTAAAACTTTGAATTTCGGATTCACTTATTTAATCTGATTATCATTTTATTTTCATGAATGTTGGATCTTTGATTCTGACGGTATGATACTTTGTTTATTCTAGTACGACCATCGTTATGATTACTCTCTTCGACACTCTTGTTACTATTGATGCAACGTATTATTTTGAACTTTCCTTTTTCCGTAAGAGGATTACTAAGTCTTGCTATAGCCTATGATTAAATTACCTAAGCATGACTATTGACTCACCTTATCGTTTTACTTAATCAACTACCCTTATTCTATCTACATTTCTCTCTCTTAATCGTTTCCACGACTCGTGACTTTCGACTCGTGTTATCCCTAGAAGAGATGAGAAAATTTCGACTCGTGACTTTTTCTACGCCTTATATCTTCGTAACCCTAGTAAGTTAGACTTCGCCTACGATGCAGAATTTGCACACAACTAGTTGTTGAAGAACTTCGAAGACTTCGTCGGAACTACATTTTTGCCTTGTCGACCATTCTTTTCCTACCAAATTTTAACTCGTTGAAGCTGAGAATCCCCAAATATCGTTTTATCATGAATTGACAGTCTGCGCATCGTGCCGAGTTTCGTGTACCGCAAAAAGATGATTCGTACGCCTTTACGAGCAGTAATTCGTTAATCCATCTGCATTACAAATCCGTATGGAGTCGATGCCTGTGTTGTCGATTTTTCCTCGTCACCTTGTATTCACTACTTTCCCTTTTAGCGCAAACGTATGATCATTCATTGTTCATTTCATACTCTTGACTTTACGATTATTTCATTCCATATCCTTGGCGATTCATTCACCCATATCCTATTTCCAATAAACTTTTTCTCTCTAAGTATTCTTAAACGTATCTCCATTCATACCATGCCTTTGATTTATCCGTCACCTTTTCGCTATCGTGTATACGTCTCCGTCATTTCATATTTCTGATCTTCCAGTCATTTCATATTTCCGATCTTCTAGTCATTTCATATTTCCGATCTTCTAGTTATTTCATATTTCCGATCTTCTAGTCATTTCATATTTCCGATCTTCTAGCCATTTCATATTTCCGACCTTCTGGTCATTTCACATTCTTGAACTTTCCTCGACGTGCGTAGTCCTGATACTATCTCGTCATGCGTGAGCTTAATTATTTCGCCATTCGTTTCGCGTTCGGGATTATCTCATCGCTCATATCATTTCATCTTCTTGATCACTTTCCTTTATTCTTTTCGCCCTCGCGATTTCATCTTCGTCAATTCATATTTTAAGCTATCGTAAATCTGAAGAATCTTGAGCATATTGGTTAAGGCTATCCGACTTACCTCGTCCACGTGACGACGAAGTATGATACAGTGAAGATAAAGGATTAGCCCAATACTCGTGTATAAGTGGATTTATTCCCGCATAATTTTCCTGAACTCCTTTTAAGTTGACAAACTAAATTTAATATTTACCTCATTCTTGGAACTACGCTTGTTGTGAAGTCCCCTTGATCTTCTTAGCGCCTTCGGAAGTGACAGAGTTGCCTAGTCAGAGTTATTAACTATCTGATAGCGATATTATACGCCTTAGTCACTATCCGTAAAGTGCACATGAGAAATCTTCAAAGAAGAAAAATGAGTCAATATAGCTGGGATTATTATTGACAAACTAAATTTAATATTTACCTCATTCTTGGAACTACGCTTGTTGTGAAGTCCCCTTGATCTTCTTAGCGCCTTCGGAAGTGACAGAGTTGCCTAGTCAGAGTTATTAACTATCTGATAGCGATATTATACGCCTTAGTCACTATCCGTAAAGTGCACATGAGAAATCTTCAAAGAAGAAAAATGAGTCAATATAGCTGGGATTATTATTGAGAGCTTTATAAGCTAACGGTAGAGGACCGTTAATTTTACCTCTACGACTGATGACTCATTTGATCAGTTCTAGTTCTTGTTACCCTACAAAAGTTGATCTTCGACCTGGTTATCATCAATGAAGGATGACATTCTTAAGACTATTTCTATACGCCTTACGATAATTATGAGTTCGTGCAATGCCGTCTGATCTGACAAACGCGCAAGCAGCTCTCGTAATTTTAAGAAATCGTATTCGCCATTCGTACCTCGCCAAATTCGTGAATTTCTCTATCAAAGATGTTCTTACTTCTTGTAGCCGTATAGAGCATAAAGAACTCCCTAGTCTAGTTTTGAATTCATTTCAGAAGAAGCGTTTGTACGGTAAGTGTTCAAGGTGCAAGATAAATGGTCTGAGGTTCAGTTTCTCGACCACGTGTTTAACACAAAGAATATTTCTTGGAATCTTGTCAATATCTAAACCGTGAAGAAGATAACTTCTACCGTAAGCGTCTAACGATATTCATCCATCATGAGTATAGCCTTTGATGACGAAATATTTTCAACAGAACGAACCGTATTTGATGGTCCCGGTCGGGAGAATGCTTCCCATTGATTGGAACAATGCGATGTTGTTCCCATTCTAAGTTGGCCGACGAGTACCGAGAATTATATCAAAATGCTAGTAGGATAAGGCGTACCGTGTACGCTAGGTTCAAGAATCTCCCGTATCCGAAAATTGAAGAATTGCTAATAATAAGATCACTTTGAGAAGATTTGCGCAAGAACGTGACTGTGAAATTTAATACCTTCCGATTCGAGATAGCGAGAACACCGATGTGTTTAACCGCTTAAAGACAACCCAACCTATGCGTAAATGTTCGTAACTTTTCCCTGTGCAGCGAGCTCGAAAGCTCAAGTTATTCGATCACAGAAGAATGAACGTTTCCTTGGTTCAGTTTAACATCTAGAGACAAAGAATGAAAATGCATTGCATTTCCTTGGTCACCTTAGAATCCGTTGTTTCGGAACTTCGCATGATCGCAAATGCAAATCTCTCTTGTGTTTCACCAATTTTGTATTATATCCGTGGATAGATTGTATTTGATCCACAAGACAATTCGAGTTCGTCTCTTGCTTATTCTTCGAGTATCATTCTTGTTAACCCCTAATTATTTTACCTTTCGAGTGGAAGACTGCGACTATTTGAGAATAGAAGTCGAGAAGTCACCTGCAGATCACTCTACATTCTTTTTGTCCGTTCGTATCTCGCGTTTCGTATTCCACGTCCTTTTTTGAGAACCGCGATGTAGCTGTTTAGCTCGTTTCACACTTCGGATTATCTTTTTATTCATACCCATCCAGTTACTTTTCCTGGAGTCGTTCGAAGATGTTGTGATTTTATCCACATCCTTCCTTATGCCTTTGTCCAGAGTCTTACTCATAAGTAATTTCGAGGACGAAATTCCTTTTACTTGGGGAGACTGTGACAACCGCAAATTTCGTAACACTTTTGCGTTTATCATCTACCGTTATTTTTATTTATTTTATTTTGACCCTATTATTATTGGTATTTATTTTGTTTCATGCGATATTGGTTTAGGCGGGATTTATATTATTGTTTAGTCCTTCGTGACATAAACGTTATAGTACCTAAGTGCCTAGCAAGTATATAAGTATTCTCGTAGGTTAATATTGGTATTTTTAAGCCTTCGTCTTTTCGAGAAAAATTAACGTTAAAAATATTACAAAATTAGTCCTCTAATTAAAAATCTGTTACAAGGTTACTCCTTTAACGGGAACTAACAGAATCTGTTAAAAATTTAGTCCTTTTAACGGACAAACTAACGGAGCATAAACTGGCATGGAGGGCGCAGCCCTAAAGACCTTGGGCGCAACCCTGGTCTGCTAGTCACATATTGACAAAAACGTTTTGCTTTCCTTGAGATTCCAACTCACATGCAACCATGTGATTTCTGCCCAAAACCTTCCCAAAATGGTGTAGGATGAGTAAATCGTGGATCCTTGACCATTTTACATCATCTCTCATTCCATTTCTTAACCTTAAACCACTTTTCCATCTCATTCTTCAATTTTTTGTACTCTCTCTAACACAAACTCTCTCAAGTTTGTTTTCATTTCCAGAAACTTTGAGAGACATAAACCACATTCAAAGGTGGTATTTGTGTTAGGAAAGATCACAAGAAGTCTTCTCTTGGTTCATACATCTTTTGGTAAGTAATTTCCTTCCAAAATCCATCATTTACCTACTCTAACTTTCTTTCCTTGACACTTTGAAGATACTAACTCATTTCTATGTTCTTGCAAGGGATTTATCCAACAAATCTCCATCTTTTACTTCTCGGTTAATTCTTGAGTTTGAAGAGTTTCAACTCTTGGAAACTTGTTAAGTAAACCCCATCCTCTAAACACTTTTTTTAAACTTTCCTTCTTCATAAAATTGACATTCTAACATATTGTTTCTTTTCTTATTTGGAACTCTTACTCTCCACATCTTCCTTGGAAGCTTCTTCCGATTTGTTCTTAAGTTGGAACACTTTTCTCATCTTTGTGAAAGTGGTAAGTAAAAATCTCTTATAAACACTTTTCCTCATTTTCATCTTTAAAAACTCACATACTAACATATCTCTTTCCTTCTTGTTTGGAGTTTTCTATTCTCCATACTCTTCTTGGAGTCCTTCCGGCAAAAGTCTCATGACTTGCTAGCCATTCCAAGGACTTTCCGGTAAATCTATACTTCTTATCATCTTTACGTTTTTCGTTTAATTTATCACTTTTTCTCACCTAAACTTATATAAAATTAGTTAAAATGATTAAAATGGTTAAAATGGTTAAAGATCTAAAAGTTGTTTTAAAACCTAATAAACTTGCCATGTTAATAGGTTATTAGAAAACTTAACCGAAAGCATTATGTTAAACATATATAAAACCGGATAATTACATATAGGATTATTAGTAAATTCCTTTCGAAAATGTTCCAACACTTTCTTAAAACTTAGTGGACTTGTAAATCTAAGTATTTTATACATAATCTATATTATAAAAAAACTTAACGAAATATAACTAAACTTTGTAAAAACTTGTAAATAAGTATATGTATAAATATTTATAGTTTTATATAACTTTACTTATGAGTTATTTGACTAAATAATTCTATTTAACAGTCTGTAAATATTCGCTTAAGACTTAAACTAACTAACCGGTACTAAAAACGACTAAAACAAAAAGCTGAAATCTGGATTTCGGACACGAGGGCGCCGTCCTATGGCTTAGGGACGACGCACCGTGCATGGTTCCCAGACCAGAACGCAGCACTGGTTAGCCAGGGCGCGATACGAGCTGCTGTTTCGCCTTTTTCACGTATTTCGGACGATTTTAAGTATACGTAAACCTATATTAGTATACGTAAAGTATTATAAACTGATAAACATACATTTTTGACTCAAAATGTAAATCGCAATCTTAAACGTCATATTAATTACTATCATAATCGTTAAAACGTCCATTTTACCGTTAAATCGTTTACTTCTCCGAGAACGATCAAATCTTCGATTTTAAACCTAATCTTTTAACCAAAATTTTACAAGACTGATTTCCAATCATATTTTACTCAAATATTCAAATTATATCTTTAAAATATTCAATTTGTCAAAGGTTGACTTTCGTTGACTTTGACTTCCTTTCAAAACGGTTGACTTTCGTTGACTTTGACCAAGTCAACTATCCTTTGATATTGACTTTGGTTGACCTTGGCTTTAGTTGACTTTGACTTGGTTAACTTTGACCATATTGACTTTGACTTTGATTGACTTTAATAAAATCTAATACTCCTTTCAACCAATACTCCTGTTAGTGATTTTAGGCTCGGAATATCATTCCTTTATAATCGTATTTATAAACTTAAACGATCGATATTTTCTAGTAGTCATTATCGAATCGAAATATCAAATATCTCTTATCCGTCATTTCGACACGATTTACCACCATCGGATTCGACAACTTTAACTCTAAATTTATACTATTCGTTCGAACATTCCTAAACTTTATTATATAATATTATACAACGTTAATCACATAAGGCTAAACCCACTACGTTATAGAGATACTTATATTTTTATATCTTTATGCTAGGGCACTTAGGCGGTGGAGCTTTATTCCACGTTTGTGTCTACCCAACATACTTATCGCTTATTTGTGAGTTATTCGATGCCCCTTTTACCGTTTTAATATTTTTGGGAATGATTAGCGTTATCTTAAACTTAATTATATCTTGATTATGCATGTATGGATTATGATGCCTTTAGATTTAGTGTACCTTACTTATACGGCCTTGGTGGTAGTATAAGGCCCTCGATTAAACACATGTTAACTCTAGTTGAGCCATCGGTACTTATATATAGATCTATATGGGTTTTACAAACCCTCATCGATCACTATGCGCAGGGGTGTTATTACCGCTATATTTATTCTCGTAACTACCTTAGTTGGACACACTAAGGCAGAGGGTTATTGTTGCCTTTTATCTTGTTGTGTGACAACCGTCAAAATCCAGGTACTTATTCTGTTGTGATATCAATTCGAAACGTTAGCTACTTCTTTGTCTCGTTCACTCTATTTTGGTTCGTAACTTTTGAATCTATACTTTATCGGAACTAGTGTCGAAATAACTTCCGGAATCAAAATTATAAGTCCTAATACCAAGAAAATACCTATTGAACTTTCCTAAGTTCATAACTTATCATAACCGACAACTTATAATTAACAAAAAGGTCCAACGAAGCAATAACGCAAAAACGAAAAACTCAAAGTGACCAAAAATGGCCCGGTGCGCCGCACCCAGTGAGGTGGTGCGCCGCACCTCTTGCCTGGTTTTCAAAAATGTTACACATTTGGTCCTTTTCTCGTTTTACACTCCCACCACCCAAAATGGCCAATGAGATTCGAGCCTTTACTGCATTTACCTGTCCCAAGACCAGGTTTGTGATCCCCTAGACCCCATTTACATTTTCTTTTCATTTTCACCAAAACAAAACACACACACATACACTTTCTCTCTAAGTTCTCTCAAAAACACACCATCACCAGTGATATTTCGCCATTAAAATCCAGTTTTTAGACCATACAAATCGTTGCAAACATCAAACAAAGCAAAGGGTATCATTTTTATCAAAAAGGACCACGGTTGTAAAGACTTTTGGAGGAAGAATCCGACCAAAACTCTTCATCCAAGCTTTTCCTTCGGTAGATCTCTATACTTTTACTATTTTTACACTAATATTCATTTGCATGTAAGATCTAACGGTTAAAAACACGATTTTTCACAAATCTATGACTTTTCACGGTCAAAAACGTTTTTAACCGAAATACTCTTTAGATCCACGAATCTGTGGATAAAAACAATTGTGAAACTGTTAAAATGATGTTTTTAATGATATTTACTGATTGCATGTTCAATCTAAACAACAAGGAAAGTTTTATGAAGCTTTTAAGTCACTTGTCTTACAAAAACGATTTTTAACTAAAAAGTGATTAGATCTACATTTTTGTGGTTTAAAGTTGTTTAGAAACTGATAAAACTTTATTTTCTATGATATATACTGGTTGCATGTTGAAATCTATAAGTCACAAAACGTTTTTAGCAAGAAAAACACAAAACGGGATTGTGACAGCAGCCAGGTGCGCCGCACCTATGCCCAGGTGCGCAGCACCGGGCTGCTGTCCTCCCGAAAATCGTCGTTTTACTCGTTTAAAAGTTGTGTATACGTTCTGGACTTTTACCAAAATCATAAAGGGACTGAGATAAACAAAATCTATAATAAAAGTGACTTGTGTGGACTATTTGGACTATTAATAAGCTATAATATATGTATTGTTGTATTTTAGGTGATTTGTGAGCGGAATTGGGTTATAATTTTTGGATGTGAAATTTGGGCGCGGAAGCGCTGCCCAAATTTCCTCAGAAATTGTAATTCACTTCAGCGAGCAAAAGCACTTAAGATATAATAATCAAAAACGTTAAATCAAACTTTCGGACATAATCGTGACAATTACCTTTTTGGACCATTTTGACGATATTCAAATTTGACACTTACACTTTAATGACATTTTACCTATATTATTATACAAGAACCTAATAATATAACAACTCATTAAATTACCTTGGTATTAATAGGCAATCCGTGATTCCCGGCTTACACATTTCGACCGAATTTCCAAGTTTCCGATCTCTTCGCAATCCGTGAGTTACAACCCCTTATTTATATGTTTTACATTTTGGGGGAAACATAAGATTAATTGCATGTTATACTTTATAAAACAACTTGCAATACTTAAACTTTGAATTATTAAACTTTGACACTGAAACGTCTACTTAATCTCTTATGCGTAAAACATTTCTTTCTCTATTTATAATTAATGATTCATCTCGTTATCTCAACTATTTATTGATACTTGTATGCGTAACCGACCCTTGATGGAGCTATAACACGTTTCTAAGTGATGTTGATTCTCTCTCTTTTTTTATAATAAGCTTTCATAGTGCCCAATCATGTTTTAGTTTCTCTCTTACACACTATTAACTACTTAAGCCGTATAGTAATTATGGGTATCGATACTTAGGAAATAACCGTTCCTTGCTTAGATGGCAGTCTAAGTACATATTGCTGAATTTCTCTCTTTTAACTTTCCGTTTGAGAGGCGGGAAGTTGGGGCCGCTCGGTTGATAATCGGATTAGTGTGAACACTTAGTTATAGATGCCAAGTGGTTGATACAAGAAATCTATTTAGTTACTTACGCATAAACTTATAAACTTTTAGCGATTGTTATCCGCTTTTACTACTTGACTAAATTAAATTCTATTTAGTCTTTATAAACTTATAAACTTTTAGCGATTGTTATCCGCTCTTACTATTTGACTAATTTGATTCTACTTAGTCTTTACAAGTTAGGGCACAATTCGCCCGTTACTTAAACTTTACAAGTATATAAACTCTTTAAGCGACCTTTCTCCGCTAATCTCCTTTATGGGAAAACCTTTACTTTATATACTTTACTCATACTTTTATGCCAACTATTCAAACTGTAACTCACTCACTGCGTTTTCGTAGTTGACACTTTATCTTATGTTTCAGGAAATTAGTGTAAGCTCATGATGCATGGCGTGGACGGGTCAAAGCGGTCGTGTGAGGACGTTGTTGGGAAAAGACTTGGCCAGTTGTTTTGGGAAATATTTTATGAAACATTTTAATCATGTGTCGATGTACTAAACTATTTGTCTTTTGATTGTTCGAATTGGGTTTCAAACACTTTTATTTTGAATGAATGACTCTTTTACCGTTATGTTTTGTATGACCTGTGACATGATTTTCCAGCTCTTCACACTTCCGTGTTTCCGCTTTAGCGGGGTGTGACATGTTGCCTTTATATTATTGTAAGGATCAGGTGTAGATGATTATCTAAGGTTGTTGCATATACCTTACGTTGCTTATAAATCAAGATATTATTTTTACTATTGACTTTTAAATATATTTCAAATGGGTCAAAATCTTCAAAATATTATGTTTTTATAAAAATGCGAATAATCCACCAACTTTATGTTGACGTCGTATTTTTAACGCTTTTCAGGAGGTTGAGTTTTGCATCGAATATGGAGTTACTATTTTGCTTTGGATATTGTATGGACTTTCGAAGAGACTTAGCTAGACGTAGTTAGTTTCTATTTAGTCCATGAACTATTTTGTATTGTTTTATTTTGTATGTTGTAACTCCTAAACTTCATTTAATGTAATCTTATTGTTATAGTATTTATTCGATGTAATACTTGGTCTTCTGATATCTACTATACTGTACGCCTCGGGTTTCCGCCTGAGCGGGGTGTGACACTCAGTTTGAACGAACGCATGTGGTCGCTGAAAATTGTATCGATATATCTAAACTCTAAATCCTTTTAATCTCTTACTTACGTATGTTACTACATTTATCTAGGGGAGATATAGGTCTAGTGAGGACTTATTTGTGACCTACATACTACATATACACACAGTTCTGATATCTTCGCTTGCTTGATAAGGTAAGTTCATTGCGCCTATTTCTACTATTTTTCATGTTTTAAACTAATCCGAGGAAAGTAAAACTCAACCGTACTATTTTGAGAAAACGGATTCACTTTTAGTATACTTACTAAAAATGGAAACTTTCTACTTTCGAAACTTACCATAAATAGATATTTTTATTTATGGAAACTTTTAACGTTTGTATATTTTGTACATTCTGAAACTTACTTCATTTGGATTTCATAAAACGTTTACAAATCTTATGCATTCTTTCAAAACATTACGAGATACTGGTTATGGGATTACTTCTAAAACGTGCTCATTAGTAGATTGGTTCTACTAATGGAGTCTTCTAAAACGGGCTCATTAGTAGATTGGTTCTACTAATGAAGTCTTCTAACGTGCTCATTAGTAGATTCGTTCTACTAATGGAGTCTTCTAAACGTGCTCGTTAGTAGAGATGATCAACTAACGGAGTCTTCTAAAACGTGCACATTAGTACTAATTGTGTCTTCTACTGTAGTGTGGCTACTACTTGCGATTATGCTTGATGAATAATTTTTGTACTTACTTGCATTTGTTACGTACGTTTATACTTACATTACTACTTTTGAAAATGATACATGAAGGATTTTCTTACGTACTTACTATTTCAGGAAATCTTACTAAAAATAGAACTTCCTATTTTTAGAAACATTCTATTTTCGGAAACTTGCTAAATTTAGAAACTTATCTTCAAATGATTACTTAAACTATTTTATTACATTCTCGATGAACTAGCTCAACCGTTGTGTTAACTTTTAAGTTTTACTTTCAGGTAATGAGAATGCATAGGACTTGGCTTTAGGAGTCGGATTCTAGTTGACCTTCAGGATTACTTTTTTATTGTGGCTGTTTTATGTTTATACATTTGGATTACATTTCGGGATTGCAAGCCCAAGTATTCTTACATTTCGTTGATTAATTGGTTGTACATTTTACTTGTAGTGTTTGACGTTTTTCGTATACCAAGGTTTATACCTTGAGTATGGCGACGTCATAACAATACATTATTTATTTATTCATATAGATTATCTCTTTATATTACTATTGTGTTTGACGATCGGCAACCGGCTACACCCTGCCTTTCCGCCACTGGCGGGGTGTGACAGATTGGTATCAGAGCCAGGTTATAGAGAACTAGGTGGTTTGACCTAGACTATAACTAGGAGTCCTCATATAGATCTTTTAGGATATTTTTATCGTTTCATATTGTCTCACTACTCACACTTAACGACTTTATCGCGTAAGGAAGACGGCGAACCGCAACGACTTACGACGCTGAAGCCGCAACGACTTACGACGCTGAAGGAGTTTCTATTTTATTCACTTTTCATTTCTTTATAATCTCATCTCTTGTTTTTAATCGAATTCGAGTTAAACTCTTATACTTCTACTTTAATAATCAGTAAGTGTTATCAATGTGATAATGAACACGGGAAGCAAATATGTATGTTCTATCTTTGGGTGCATCATCTAGTTACAGTATTGGAATCATTCTCTTATTCATTTATGACCCCACCCCTCACTTAGAATTTCTGTTTTATTCCATTTCGATTTATCGATCCACTTACTTCCCAAATTCTATTCTACCGTACGTGAGGCTGTCGTGGAAGGACTTTCGTGAAGACTCGAAGGTATGAATTTGAAGACTCGCTTACCCTATCTTCGAAGACGGTGCCATTTTCTTTTCTTTCTTCTTTCGTTTGTCTTGATCATAACATTCTTGAACTCTTTTTATTCATTCTTATATTATTACAAAATAAATGCTCGATTCTACATCAAGAGATTTTCTAAACCGAATTCTTAGAGGTTGTATCTATCCTTTCGGTTGCTTCATTGTTTCGAAATTCGAGGAGATATATAAATTCTCACCATATTCTTTCGTAAGGATTTTCGTATTGACACTTGGAGATTTCTGGATGTATATAATACTTGAATTGATATTCATTTCTGTTGGGAAAATCAACGATTTAACCCAAGTTTATAAATCTGTTTATTAAAGTCTTAGTTTTGAGTCTGAGTGTCATTTTGAGTCTGAGTGACTAAAATAAACTAAGGCATTGTGGAGCTGACTACTCAGCTCCATAATGAAACGTAAGGCACTATTTTAGGTAGGTTTGTTAGATAAAATCTTCTATCCTTTTAGAAGATTTACTAAGATTCGTACTTATCAAGCTCACTATTATTGTGTATAAATAGTGAGCTTGAATCTAGTAATCGTTGAACCTTTTCGAATAGAAATAACTGTGTGTTATTCTTGTTACCTTGTTATTATAATTCCGCTATAATTAAACAAGAAACTGAGTGTTAATCGATTCGTGACAATTAACGTTTAAATACTAATTTGTAATTGATTAGCTAGTATTTGGGATCTTATTGAGACCTAACAACTGGTATCAGAGCAAATAAGATTTAAATTTTAATAAATTTACAAATCTTAAACGATCAATACATAAAACTCAAATACAATGTCGTCATCTTCATCCAATACACCTGCTATGGCCGGAAAAGGTATTCCCATCTTCAATGGACATAACTTTGCCCATTGGAAACTTAAGGCTGAATGGCACCTATCTGGAATTCATGAGGAAATGATGAGAACTGTCACTGAAGGACCAATCATTCCAGGAAAACAAATCGAAGAGGTTAAGGAAGGAGACAAAGTCGTTCAACGTGGAAGATGGGCCCAAACTCCAAAATCTCAATGGACTGATCTTGACAAACAACTGTTCAATCTGGATCCAAGAGCGAGAAGCATTCTAGGAAACGCTGTGTCTGAGCAGATATTCTCAAAGATTGCTGGATGCAGACTGCTAAAGATATATGGGATACCCAAATTGTATCATATGAAGGTGTACCCATAGTAAGAGAGCAAAGATTGAATAGCCTGATCAGAAATTATGAAAACTTTTACGTGAAAGAAAAGGAAACCTTGGCTGATCTGCATACAAGGTTTCAAATCTTGTTGAATGATCTATCAGCTCTGGGTGTATTGAAGGAGGATGATGAAGTGTGCAAGAAATTCGTTGATGTCTTGCCAAAAAGATTTGAATCAGTGATCACATCTCTTGTAGTTAGTGAGAAATTGTCCACCTACAAGCTGCTTGGCCTCTTTGGATTGTTACTAAACTTTGGAAAATCTCAAGAGAGGAAGAAGATAAACAATAGAGGAACTGCAAGGGATCCTGAAGTTGCATTGGTTGCAACTAGCAAAAGTAATAAAGAAATTTATTCTAAGGCTGACTCATCTAAGTCTGAGTCAAACTCAGATTCAGAGTCAGGTGATGAAACTGAAGTCAAGAAGCTAAAGAATCAGCTCGCTTTATTGACTATGAAGCTGGAACAAAAGACTGGTTACAAAGGAAAGAAACCTTTTGATCTAAAAAAGGTCAAATGTTTCAAATGTAATGAGTATGGTCACATGGCTGCTGATTGTAGGGTAAAGAATGCTCAGACTGAGCACATGGATCAGGTTGCTGAAAGGGCTCAAAGATACAGAAAGAAGTATCTTAAATACAAAAATGGCAATAACTCTAATACTCAAAAGCCTCAAACTGAGCAGAAAGCATTCTTTGCCGAAGAGTGGTTAGATGAGGAATTGTCATCAGATGAGGATGAGGAAGTGGTTGATAAGTGTTTGATGGCCTTTGCAGAAGAAGTAACTGAAGCTGATGAGTCTGCATCTCAGTTTGAAAAGGATCTGAAGGAAGCTGAGAGACTGAGCTATAGCTAAGACTGGAACAAATCAAAGTTATATAAGATACATAACTTCAATACTTATACAAATGATCAAAAACTTCAAATGTTTGAGTATATTTTTATTGATTTGACCACCACTTTAGAAGAACAATCTGAATTTAAACAAAAGATTAAAGATCTTGAAAATGTTTTGAAAATTAAAGATGATAAAATAATTGAATTAGAAAGTTATAAAGTTCTTCTAAATGCTCAGATTGAAGCTTATAGTGATCTTGCAAAAGAAAACTATAAATTTAGAGAAGAAACTGAGCATTTAAAAGAATTTGTAAATCATGGTGCATATCATCCTTAAAAAATGAAGATTGTTTGAGCAGACAGGTACCCAAACAAGTTCAAGCTGTGTTGGGTGAGGACTTCACTCTGAAGAAGCATATGACTGAAGAGGAAGAAGAAGCTGAAAGAGAAAAAATCATTTTTAAACAAGAAATTCTTCCAAATACTTTCACTTACATGAAAGGAGAAAAAACTATGATGTCAAATGCTTTTGTTAAACCTGTAATTTCTCAAGTTTCTAATAAAGTGATTCTTCAAATTCTTCTCAGTCTGAATGTGTTAATTTACCTGAAACTGATAAAAATGTGCATGTTGTGAACAAATCTTTGCATACAAATAATGTTTTACCCAAGGTTTTAAGTAAACCTAAGGTTCAGAGTCAAGTCAGTTCCAAAATCATTAATAAAAGTCATGAAAACAAAACTATTGATAAATTGGGAAATCAATTGTTGGAACTGACTAACATCGTAAAAACTCTAGTCAGAAATAAATCATCTCATCACATCAGACCAAAGACTCCTCCTAAGAGGACATGCTACAACTGTGGTGAAAAAGGACATGAAGCTGTGTTTTGTAAGCAACTAACTCAGTCTCGACCAAAGAAAAATATTTCCCAGAAGTCAGTCTCACCAAAACTTAAGTCAGCTTCATCCATACAGAAGTCAGTTTGACCAAACTTTAAGTCAGTGTCATCAAAATCGAAGTCAGTTTCACCTCAAAAGCAAAGACAAATTTTTCAAACTAAGTCAAAGGCAGTCAAATATACCAAAAACAAGTCAGTCCCACCTAAAGTAAGTCTTAAAGATACTCCATGTAAATACTGTGGAGTCATAGGTCATTATTCTGTTAACTGCATGAAAGAACTCAATAAATGGAATTATACAAGCTCCAAAACTGACTGCAAGATTGAACCCAAAATTAAATCAGCTTCAGTTCATGGATCCACTCTAAAGTGGGTACCCAAAGGAACTAATTTACTTTGTTTCATGTGCAGGACTCTACACAATGGTATCTAGACAGTGGAGCATCAAGGCACATGACAAGAATGAAGTCCTTCTTGCAAGACTATAAAGAAGAAGCTGGTCCTCAAGTGAGATATGGTGACAATGGTGTGTCAATGACAAGAGGATATGGAAAGATACATGCTGGAGCTGTCACATTCAAAAGAGTTGCTTATGTAGAAGGTCTACAACATAACTTACTAAGTGTAAGTCAATCACTGATGAAGATCATGAGGTCAGATTCAGAAAGCAAGCAGGGATAATCTACAATGCCAAGGGTAAACCACTGTTGCTTGCCAAGGAGGAGAAAGAGATGTGTTTTGCTTAGATCTGAGTACAACTATGATGAAGCTGAGACATGTTTGTTTACAGAAACAAAAGCGGAACTCAATTGGTTTGGCATAGAATATTATCACATTTAAACTTCAGAAACATAAATGCCCTTGTCAAAGAGTAAATTGGTTAGAGGACTTCTGAGGCTGACCTACTCCAAAGACAAAGTGTGCTCAGGCTTGTGTTCTTGGAAAGCAAACCAAGACTCAATTCCTTCCAAGATGTTCATTCAATTGATGAACCTCTATTTATGTTACACATGGATCTGTTTGGTCCAATTGGAATTGAGAGTCAAGGTGGAAAGAAATATACTCTTGTGATTGTAGATGAATTTACGATTCACTTGGTTATA
>CAJVGC010000432.1:18281413-18374803 GCA_910822075.1 Senecio squalidus | reverse complement strand
CTGAATTTTGACGGTTGTCACAGTAGCAAGCTCGGTCGGATAAAACCTTTATCTAACAATTTCCGAATTTGACTTAATGATTCTTGCATTCTTTTCAGTGCTAGTTGATATGGCGTCCTTGCCACTAGTGCTGCTCCAGAACTTAAATCAATCCTAAATTCTACCTGTCTCTAAGGTGCTAGTTCTGGTAGTTCTTCGAAGAATACTTCTGAATAGTTTCTAACTGTTGGTATATCCTTAGGATTTGCTTCTTTCGTAGTGAGTATATCAAAATGTTATAAGTAAGCATGATCACGAACTTGTCCCAATATGGCTTGTCCATTCGGTCATGAGATCCATTCGAATTTTAATCTTAGAATATATATTTGACTTCTGAAGTTGGTCAAATATATCCTTAATCCTAGTTAAAGGACATTGGTTTTTGATAATAGACTTATCGAGTTTACGGTGGTTAATGTGTTTTCAGAGAGATTCGTTCTTCCTTTAGAATCAGGGTTCTTAAGGCAAGAGAATTGACCGAATTAATCCCTTCTTCAAGGTTTTTCACAGTTGAATAGGAGTTTCAAATAATCCCGAAAGTACTAATTGGTAAGGTGCTCGAGCCACATAGATTATACCAAGTATTGAGCTAATGTTTAACTTTATTAAAAAGGCTAGTAATAGTTCGAGCAAGTCATCAGGAATTATTTTTGGGTATTTCCTTACTACTAATCAACTTCTTTTAGCACTTTCTTGATTAATTAGAAGGTAATGAGCGATACCCTCTGTCGTAAGTGTTTTTGGATACAAGGTTCAACCTTATTCTACCTACGTCACCTTGTAGGAATCAAACCTTATCGTAGAACAAAGGAGTTTAGATGATTTCCTTGTAGAGAAATAACCTCAACGTGTTTGACAGATAACTATTCCATATTCGCCATCACTTAAGATTGTGATCATACCTTCTTGACGATCCTTTGTTTTAGTATATTCTTTCAAAACCCCCATTGTTTTGAAGTTACCTTAGATTCGTATTCAAGTCTAAGTGTCTATACTCACCAACGATTCCCAAAATAAGTTTACAATATCCTCGCGGTTCCATAAATGCTAGTACCTTAATTGAGTACAATCAATAATTGTACATTACTTCGCATAATGTCAATGAATGAAAATAAGATATGAAATATACATGCTTACGCTAGGACATATCCTATATTTGAGATTATGAAGATGTGTGTAATGGAAAATTACTATATCGTACGCTCCATCCATTGCAGAAAAGAAGTAACTATATATAATATGGATATATATATATATAGTTAAGATTAGGTAGAGTAGTTATGTATTTGTTGTAGAGTTGTACAATGGTGTCACAATCACATAACTACCTATTTGTCTAAAGAGAACGAACGATAATAGTGATTTATTAAAACTCTTACATATAGCAATTCCACAACTAATATCGAGTTGTTCGGACTGCCCAATGTACCATTTATTTGGTATAAAGTATATCGAGTCATGGCTTGTGAATACGGATATCTTAATTCATAAACTCCTATATCTTCCTCGAAGATCCTTAAACATGTTACCTGAAACGATCATCTTTTTCCAATGTCAAATATAAACTACCGAATATCTTGGTTGCATCACTCAGTCTGTCGAGTTGCAACTACACTCATGTGTCATATGTGAGAATACTTCTCAGTTGCCATGAAAGGCATAGTCTAAAGTTCATTGGAATATGGTGTTGATAGTCGAAAATGTTTTGTCTTAATCTAATGAACGGGAGATATAGTCAGCATAGGACTATATAAACCAATCCGAATCCATGTCGTTATATGATAGTAGTACATTTGTATGTGTAGTTTACGATGATATTAGCTCAACACTTCTAGACCTCGGTAATGTCACACGAATGTATATCAAGTTTGTAAGAAAATATGAGTCCTCATAAGTACGTGTCGAGTATCTACCTCGTTATCTCTTACGATTATGTTCGTTCCTTTCATCGCATAATAGAAAGGTGAATAGGATTTAGATCCATACTAAGCTATATAGAGTAGGTATAGATGTAGTAGTCGTAGTCACTAATGGAACCGAATCTTAGTTCCTATATCGCAAAAGTGAGCCGCACGAAGGTTTGAAGTTGTTGTCAAACGTAACTAACTCTTTCCCGTTCAACATAATTTAGAGAGGGAACGAGTTAAGTCGATACAAAAGCTTACGTTAGAGTTAGTAACAAGCTGAAGCATATAGTGTATCTTAAGTCTACACAGGTCTGACTTCAAGAATAGCTGGGAATGTTCGTTTACCAATTCCGTTCCAACATAATTTAGTCTAAATTATTCGTAGGTGATCAGGCTCCGAATAATTTAAGTTAAACAATGCCTTCACGTTCTGGTTAGATAAAATCCTTTGTTTAGAAAACTAGTTATAGTTTGATTTAAAAAAAAAAATCGGTATTCACTATAACCTTCGCTCTGATACCAAGTCTGTCACACCCCGCTAAAGCGGAAACACGGGACGTGAAGAGCGTGGTTGTCATCGCACAAGCATATAGATAGATACCAAAGTTTATATAATACAAAACACATGTTTAAAGTTTACAAACAATAATAGCTTAAGTTTACATAGCATTTATAACAAGACTTTCGAATTCAACCACCCAAACCATTCCCGATCTTGAAGTCTTTAAGTCCAAACCCGCAAAAGTTAACCACAAGTATAGACGTCTCCACTACTTACTCGTTTCCTGAAAACACGAGTAAAATGTTAACTACAGGAGACGTAGTTAGTGAGTTACAACATATTGTAAAAGCATATAACGTTTTAACGCATCAATCACAGGTATAAGATATGAATAAGTTTTCTGTATATAGGTATCGACCACATAGTGTACGGCTATGTGACGATCCTATTATTGCCCAATGATAAAAGGGTTACGTTGCTAAGCCTGTAGTTTACCCGATTAATAACTATGCACCACTGAATCTTAGTGGAGAGGGTATTTGCAACTACCCTAATAGCGCTATCCATAAATTATTAACAGTCCTTTCCAAAGGGTTTAATAGCAACCAAGTGGTAACGGGACTTAAAGTGGCTATCCGTCAATATGTTAGATAATTCGATAACATATGACAGCCATAAGCGTTCACTGGCAATATAAGTATATACCGTCATTACCTCAGCGGTGGAACATTCCACATGTGTAAGACGATATGCAAATAAGTTTATATAAGTATATATCGTCATTACCTCAGCGGTGGAACATTCCACATGTGTAAGACGATATGCAAATAAGTTTGAGTGTCAAGCATCGATAATGTATAAGCAATGTTTTCGAAGTATAAGTTTAAGCAGATACGCCTCGCGTATAAAGGTATAAATTCCATTAATGTTTCAAAACATGTATGTTTCGAATATAACATATCGTATAAATAGTTTCAGGCGTTTAAGATAATGATTTAAGTAGTGTAAGACTCGTGTTTCTACCCCAAAAAGTATATAAAACGTTTAAAAGATAGGGGTTCTGTAACTCTCCATCGCAGACTTTTCGAGTTCGTATTCCTTATGCTTTATATGATAGAAACAAAGTTGCTTATTGCCGTTAATCACCACTTTCCTCCATATTCCATATCTTTTGGTGGTTTAACTTTCTAACTTCAACCCAAAGTTCTCATATTCTTATTCTTCTCTTTCTTTAAAACGTTTTTGCAAGTGAGAAATTAAATCCTTTTATAGCCTTTTATATGTTGGTTAGTCATTGGGTCTATGACAATGTAGGTTGCCACACCTAGAAGTTTTAGGCATAGAGTCATCACTCTTCATACACAAATCTTGATTTTGAATGACACGTATATATCTCTAAGGTCTATACGTATATATCTCTAATGTTTATAAGACTTGCTCACTAAGTATCACATGTATGCCTATATAAACGTATATAGAATATCTCAAAAGTGAAAATATATTATTGTAAATTAAAGCTTACTCACTCAACCTATGAGCTATGGTACTAGACTTGCCACCCTTAAATATCACCACAAGCAGACACACATTTAGTTTAAATATAGGAGGTGTACTTCATTTATTATTTAGTCGAATTGTATGAATTTTAGATGTTCTAATTTTGTGTCGTTACAAATGTACCTCGCTTCAAAGAGTTCTGTACTCGAAAGTCGTTGTCATGAAATAAGGGTTATAACGTATAACAATGAACTAGCAACTAGATCACATTCCGAGTTAAAATACTACATTAGTGTAGTATAAATTGTTTTGCAAATTTATGCTAAAAATTAAGTATGGTACATATTGTGGTGTTATATATGTGAAAAATTGGTTTAATGCATTGTGAATCTTAATGTATCAACGTAAAGTGTACAATAAGTTTGAGTTATATGTTATTAATGATGATTAAAATGTTAATAATAAACACTTATTATGATATTTATGGAATAACGTCATTGAAGTTGTTAATGTTGTTTAAATAAATAACTTATCTGAAAATGTTTAAACTATCATAACTTAGAAATACATGTATTGTGATAGTGTTAAAATAATGATTTTAGACAAATTCATAATTTGTTTTCTTGGTATAAATTGATTTGGGTTTTGATTCCGTTTCCAAGACACACACGTTTAGTTTAAGCAACATAAACCTACGTTTTAAGAAGTTTGTATGAGTTACCACGAGCTTAGCTTATCAAATAGTTATATCTATGTGACCATGTATCACATAAAAGTTATATCACATATGATATCGAGGTCAAAAGTTAGCAAACTCGACCTACGCTTAAGACGGTTGTCACATCTTGTACGTAATGTACTTATACATTGGTCCCGATTATTGTTTATTCCGCGTACACCGCTTTTGGGTGTCGTCCATTGCTCGTACGTTTTGTAAAACAATTTTTTTGGAAGATGTGTGTCTCACTGCGCCGCACCATGTGTGGGCTGCGACGCGTCTCGACTGCAGGTTCAAAAATCTGCTCGTTTCGATTGAGTTCAGGTCGTGTGGGTTAAACCATTGCTGCTACATCCGAGTCTAGCCCTCTAAACATTGGTCCAAGCCAAGCCTTGCTAGTATTAGTTACATCCTAATCTAAGACTAACCTATCATATCTAACTTAATTCATTTCATTTCTAAACTAATACAAACCCTAAATCTTGTCTTTCTCTCTAAACCGTCACTCCTTCACAAACCCTAGCAGCCCCATTTCGTTTTCCATTGGAGCCTCTCCACTCCACCATCAAGAAATCCCTCTACCTCACTGAATTCATCTCCGTAATCATCAATTCGATTGAGTTATGTTGCTTTCTTTCTTGTGAGTTTATAATCCAAAACCCTAATTCGATTGATTAAATTTTTGTATGATAAGCTGTCTTGTTCGGTTAAAATCTCCTGGGTCGTATCGATTTAGAATCTGTGGTCTAAACGTAAATCGTATCTCTTTTCATCTAGTTTTTAGAAATATATAATACGTCGTCTAGTTATTTTTCAAACTCTCAGAATATGTAAAATGGTGAACGTGCGTCAAATCTGAATTGTTGAAACAGTTTGTTAAGTGTTCGTAATTGGAAATTGTAACGATTTAGTAAACGGAAACATAAATGAATATGATTTGGATATTTCATCTCTGGTGTAAAACATGATGGATAACTTTCAGGATCGTTTGGGTATTCGTAATGTGTTTCAAACTAGCTTTAAACTTTAACTATATAAGTCTCGTTTTGGACAAGTTATGAAATTCTATTGTAGTCTGTCTACTTAAGTGTCTAACTCCTTATTGGTATTGAATTAGGATATGTGACCTTATTGAAAATTATAGGTCTTGGAATCTAGTTTTCAAAAACGTAAGACTCGTATTCTAATTCATTGCCAAACTCCCTAGAACAGGTTTTTAGTAAACATGGGTCAATCTGCGTGTTGAGCTGAGTTTTTATATCCGATTATGGGCTAACTTGTTGTGTGGTTTCAAAGCATATAAATGGAGATTTTAAAACATAGAGTACTTGTTTATATGTCAAATTCATGATCTGGAGGTGTTGGTAATTGTACGTGGTCGTGTGATATTTAAAAACGTTTTTACAAACTCGGGTACATTAAGTATTGAACGGGTCAACAAGCTTTTGTCCAACTTGTTTAGATCATATCTTGGTCGTAACAGATGCTTCTTAGATTAATCTTGATTCCTCGTAGTATTTATCGAAATGTACTTTTTGAAAATATAAACCTCGTCTTCTAATTCATTTTAGAACTCTCAGAAACTGCACTCTAGTAAACGTTGGTCAAATCTGAGTTTTTAAACGATATTTACTAGGTGAAATAATCGAACTTGTGTAACACTTTAGACAATCTTGAACATGATTTAAATGGTTTATTACTAGTTTATAACAGGTCTAAAATATGTTAAAAATGTTTATATTGCTTACACATAAATTATATGACTTTAAAACGTGTTAAAAACTTAACTTATACAAAATTATACTTTTGGACATATTGTTTGGTCAGTTTTGTTTTGGTCATATCTTTTACATAATAAACTCTTAGTCCAAAATGTATCCTTCTGTGTCTAGTTTTCAAATATATCTCTTTCATCGTCTAATTCTTCCTAGAACTTTACATATCTCAGTTTGAACGAACGCATGTGGTCCCTAAAAATTGTATTGATATATCTAAAGTCTAAATCCGTTTAATCTCTTACTTACGTATGTTACTACATTTATCTAGGGGAGCTCTAGGTCTAGTGAGGACTTATTTGTGACCTACATACTACTTCTATACACACAGTTCTGATATCTTCGCTTGATTGATAAGGTAAGTTCATTGCGCCTATTTCTACTGTTTTTCATGTTTTAAAATAATCGCGGGAAAGTAAAACTCAACCGTACATATTGAGAAAACGGATTCACTTTTATTATACTTAATAAAAATGGAAACATTCTACTTTCGAAACTTACCATAAATAGATATTTTTATTTATGGAAACTTTTAACGTTTGTATATTTACTACATTCGGCAAATTACTACATTTGGATTTCATAAAACGTTTACAAATCTTATGCATTCTTTCAAAACATTACGAGATATTGGTTATCGTATTACTTCTAAAACGTGCTCATTAGTAGATTGGTTCTACTAATGGAGTCTTCTAAAACGTGCTCATTAGTAGATTGGTTCTACTAATGGAGTCTTCTAACGTGCTCATTAGTATATTGGTTTTACTAATGGATTCATCCAAACGTGCTCGTTAGTATAGATGATCTACTAACGGAGTCTTCTAAAACGTGCACATTAGTACTAATGGTGTCTTCTTACTGTAGCGTGGCTACTACTTGCGATTATGCTTGATGAATAATTTTTGTACTTACTTGTATTTGTTACGTATGTTTATACTTACATTACTACTATTGAAAATGATACATAAAGGATTTTCTTACGTACTTACTATTTCAGGAAAACTTACTAAACATAGAACTTCCTATTTTTAGAAACATTCTATTTTTGGAAACTTGCTAAATTTAGAAACTTATCTTCAAATGATTACTTAAACTATTTTATTACATTCTCGATGAACTCCCTCAACCTTTGTGTTGACTTTTAAGTTTTACTTTCAGGTAATGAGAATGCATAGGACTTGGCTTTAGGAGTCGGATTCTAGTTGACATTCAGGATTACTTTTGCATTGTGGTTGTTTTATGTTTATACATTTGGATTACATTTTGGGCTCTCATGCCCAAGTATTCTTACATTTCGTTGATTGATTAGTTGTACATTTTAGTTGTAGTGTTTGACGATTTTCGTATACCAAGGTTTATACCTTGAGTATGGTGACGTCATAACAACACATTATTTATTTATTCATATAGATTATCTCTTTATATTACTATTGTGTTATGACGATCGCAAATCGGTCACACCCTGCGTTTCCGCCACTGGCGGGGTGTGACACAGTAATCTTTGGAACATTCTTCATCTTTTTAAAGGGTGGAAGTGGAACTCTATCTAATTTCATTGTTGATCTTTTTCTCTTAAACTTCTTAGCATAGTGTGCAAAGTTGTTCTTAGCATTCTCCTGAATAAAGTCTTCAAATTCTTTCCCATGAGGATACACACCATGATTTACCATCCTAATTTGACTTAACTAAATCAATTCATATTTCTTCAACTTTTAAAGTTCTTCAGTTGTTTTGAAGTAAGTGCATTGATTTGTAGCTCTCTTTATCACAATGGCTTCAGCTTTAGGATCAAATCTCCAAGCAACAATCTTTGTAGGAATCTATTTCTTTATATCGTCAAGTTGTATTCTTTCAGCATGACGTTCTGCAATTGAAGGATCTACATTATTTGAGATCCCTTTTCCTACTACAAATCTCCTTGCACTTGCATCATCAACGGGAAATCCATATTTGTCAAGTGAATTCCCTTGATTATCTGTAGTTTCATACCATTCCTGCAACTCATCTATGTGTTTCTGTCCTTCAACATCAACCTCACACTCTTTCTCCAACTTCACCTCTGTTTGAAATGCAACATCTGCAGTTTGTTTAGCAACCACTTCCTCTAATGTCACATGCAGCCCAAATGTTTACTGATTTGTTTGATTCCTTCTCTCCTATTATTCTTTCCTTCTTCTCTTAGCTATAAGAGCTTGTTGAGCTTCCTTCATTTTTCTTTCTTTTAATGAATCATCAACAACAAATCTCTCCTTTTTCATTTCCTCTAATTTCTCCTTGTTTTTACCCAAAGAAAGTGTTTCTCTAAGGTTTCAGTTTTCATTTGACCAGCTTGTCTTGGTCTAAACCTATATGTTCTACCCAGGTAATTCTTGAGATGTTTTCTATAATGCTCTTCATCCATTGTTCTTTTCCATCCAATTAACTTCTTTTTAATTTCTACAACTACTCCAGGAGTAGTCTTTTTAGCAATAGACTTCTTCCTAGAACTAGTTTTGGAAACTTCTTTACCAGTTTTAACCTTTTCTACTTGATCATCACTTAAAACTCTTTCTTCCTCATTCTGTACTGGTTCTTCATCTCGCCAGTTTCATCCACATCAGTTGGGATCTATTCTCCTCCAAAGTCTTCATTCCATACACCAGCTTCTCCATATGACACCCCTTTCCTTGGTTGTGAAATATAATTTCCTTCTAAGCCCATGAAACGATCATATGTTGCATCATCTACAACATCTTTCACAAGTTTATCTAAATTCACATTCACCTGTTCTTCCGAACTAAAATTATTTTCTTCGGGATAAATTTTCCCTTCATCCAAGTTATCATTCCCTTCATCCGAATTAATGTTCTTCATTTCTATATCCATCTCTACTTCAGTTTCAATCACCTTCTTTTTCCATTTCTCTCTAACCACACTAGTTTCTCCTATTTGCACAGTTTCTTCACCTTGTTTTGATCCAACATCAACAACTAGCTCCGTTTCATCACCCATCACTTCAGTTTGATCACCTATCACTTCAGTTTGATCCATTGTTGCCTCTTTATAATCTCCCCTATTTTGGATGCATCATCCACAGGGTTTGATTTTCAACCTCTAATTTCACCTTGAAAAGAAGCAATGAACATTTGCTATGAAATATTTATCGTCTTCTAAGAAAAAACACTAGCCTTATGCTTGGAAACAATAGCGTTAAGCTCTTCATTCTTTGATCTCAGTCCAAATAACTCCAAAACTCCAGGGCTAGACACACTAGATCCCTTTCCTTTCATCCTTAAATTGTAGACTTTCAAAGACTGGGAATATGATTCAACTATGGGAGTACTAGCAAGAATCATATCAGTTGTAGTAATTTTGTCTACCGTGTATGTATAAGCTATATTGGGTAGTTGAGCACTCTTTCACTTCAATAATACCAATCCTATGTACTCTCATTTTCTTGTTGATTTGTTTCAATCACAGGTGGGAACTCTGCATCTCCTTGCCCTTCACTAATGGGTACCTTTGTTTCATTAATTGGTTCTCTTATAGATGGTGATTGTGGTGGTTGAATTGGTGATTGAGGTGGTGGTGGTGGTTGAATTGCTGATTAAGGTGGTGATGGTGGTTGAATAATTGGTTCTTGATCTAAAGGTTGAGCAGGTTGTATCATGTATGGGAAAAAGGGTGTAAATGTACCTGAAAACCCTGTAGCAGCAAATTTTTTCTTCATATTGCCCATAATCTTCCAATTCATATTTAGTGGAAATAAGACCTAACCTTGTATCTCTCAGTTGATAATCATTTGAAGAAATCTGGGGTATAATAAGAACTTCTTCTTGGTCTTTTGTAGCATTCTCCTCATATTATTAAATATAAACCCTGAGAAGTTGATTACTCTCTGTGTGATCAAGCATGCAAACCCAGAAGCCAAAGTATGACTCATCTCATCTAATCCTCCTTGCTTTCTAGAGAAACAATGAATGAGAACATGCGTTATGTATCTCCAGTTGTATGAAAAACATGTCTTCTTGACCATCTGTCCAGGAAAATCTCTTTCATAACCAGAATTTCTGCAAATCTGTTTGCAAATCTACTGGACTTCTTCAATGGGAAAATTCTCTACACCACCTTCATCATTCAATTCCAATACCCTTCTTATCACTGACTCTGTAATAACCGATCCAGACCCTTGAACTGTAGATGATAATGTTGGCACAACATCAACTTCTTCATACACTACATTGCTCCAGAATTCTTGCACCATATCTTTGTAGATCAGTACATCGGTAGAAATTGTCACACCCCACCTTTGGCGGAAACGTAGGGTGCAACCGATTGGCGATCATCATAACACATTATATAGTTAACAAGAGAATATCTAATAATGATATAAATATAAATTGATAATAAGTGTCATGACGTCGCACAATCACAAGTAAACACTTATGTATTGTGGAGACAATCCACAACAAAAGAATTGTAATACAATACGGAGTTGAAAAGAATAACGATTACAATACAAGAATATTCAAAGTTAAAATTATAACGAAATATCCTAATGCAATAAATGATCTTCTAAGTCCTTGGAAGTCTCTAGTCATCGTATGCCTATTCATTACTTGAAAACATAGCTTAAAAACGTCAACATAAAGTTGGTGTGAGTTTGTAGAGTTTAAGAAAACCATGTATGTAAATCCTTGTAACAAAATTGTAGTAACGCCACTGCAATTGACAATCACATTGTAATTAACAATACTTAAACATTCATGGTATAGTCAACTGATATGTTCCACAAAATGGTATCCACGTTTGACTATTCAATCCATAACATAGAATCACCTATTGTGTGTTTGAAATAGCTACCTTTGGACATTCAAAATATGATCAACACATGACAACTAACCATGACATTCTTGATATTGAAACTCACATCGTAAAATTTTAATTACATATTAAGACACACCGAAATTGTAATTGTTATCAACATCAGTCAGACAAATATGTAAGTTGAAACGTTAAATATGTATAGCAATGATAGTCTAAACGTTTTAAATAAATGTTTTTGGACAATATGCGTAGGCTAATAATGTAATAACCACAACGACATTTGTAATAGAACAAATTACCATATGATATCTTTATTGTAATCAAAGCACATTATCAACTTTAGCTGAAGTCAAATACGTAGCATGGTTGAACACGTAATCAAAGCACATTGTCAATTTCACTAAAGTCAAATACGTAGCAAGGCCGAAAAGATAATGTAATCCACACACCATTGTTATAAGAAACATTTAACTTTATAAATATTTCACCTAATAGAAGCTATGCTTTCCCCCAAAAAGTTGAAAACATTTAAAATAGGGGTTAACTCACCTCAAGTTTTTGTGCAAGCTAGTTAAGAAATATCACTTAAGCGTTCGGTCAATTGAGCTTCCTAAACAAATGTTATAATTAATCACTATCATATATGTTCCACTAATTTAATTTAGACTCTTTACTGAGTTTTTAGAATGTGTTGTTAATCTCATAAGTTTTCGACTCTCAATTATTTTTATAAAAAAAATCCCAAAAATATCGCACTGGAAATGTTAAACCCAGAACAGCAGGTTACAAATCATTTTTGAAAAAAATACTTATAGTCCTCTAAAATTCAAACAAAAATTAATATAAGTAAATAACTCAGTAGGTAATGGGATATCCAAATTTCAAGTCCTAACTCATATATATGTGTGAGATATAAATATTTCAAGTTGACACGAAATTATGCATTTCATAAATCAAATTAGACCAATATTTGCATTTTATCAGTTTAAACGACCAAAAAATGGAATTAAGAGCCGAGCCTTAGATTTATAGAAACTAGACTTCGAGCTCTATAACCTAGAATAAAGATTAAATCATATACACTTTCTTATAAACAAGATGTGTCCTGATGATTTTGAACTACTGAAACTGTTAACAAAACAAAATTCATACGAGCGAAACGTTTTTATTTTAAGTGTTTGACTAACTTAGAATTTGATTCAAACAACGAGACCACTGCCATTGGAAAGAAGAATCGAAAAAAAAATACAACAATGGGGTAGACACCTTCCCAAAAATACGGACTTATGACTCCGAGAACACAGACTCTCAAATCTGTCCAACACCCAACAAGTTTTTCCGAAATTTGTAAACTCTTTCAAAAACGAATTTATGGTTCTTTGTAAAACATCTTTTTAGACACTTATATACATGTATATAAGTATACGAATATTTATTGTATTAATAAAAACCTATTTAACAACTTGAATTAAGAATCAACGAAATTAGGGTTTTGTTTTAATTAACTTACTAATAACTCGTAACTTGACTTGGAGTAGCAAACAAGAAGATGATGATCGTCAATATGGAGGCTGATTATGATGAGAGCAGCTTCAGATTCAAGGGGTATGTGATTTTATGGAATCGAATATGGGATTTATGGAAATCGGAATATGGGATATAGGTTATGGTTTTTGGTTAATTTAGTAGTAATAACAAACTCTTGAATCCCTAAGCTTGAACAAGAACCGATTCAAATGTGAGGGAATGGTGGGCAGCAAGTTTCGAATGGAAACTAGGGTTGGGAATAAAATTCGATCAAGGGTTTGGGAATAATCGATCAAGGGATTTTGGATTAAATGTGTTAGCCGATTAAATTAAAAGGGTTTTGGGTTTGGGTTTGTTAGATGAATTCTAATCTTATGGGTTTTTTTTTATCTTGATTCATGGACTATCCACGAGCCTAATTATATTAATTACTAGTAGCCTAAAGTTTAATATTTAAATCTAAAGTAATTAACTAGACTCGTTTTTATATAGTATGACTAGAGGATTACTAAGTGAAAACAAAATATAAAATACTACTTGGGATTTATAGGAACATATAAATATAAAAAGTTTAATTATCTACTTTAATTATTAACTAATTACGATTACGCAGAACGTTTATCTTTCTAAATTCGGACGTAGAAGTTCAACCTTAAACAACAATGAAATTCATAACATGTCATGCAAGTTTTTCGTTATATAACACGTTTACGAACATTTATCATCCCAATAAACACATATAAGTAACAAGTTTAAAATTTACGTTATATTACAGTTAACAAGTAATGACAAACAACTAGAGAGAACGTTGACGAACGAAAAGTTTTCGTTGACCGGGAGGATTTGATGACGAGGGTCACAGAAATAGCCAAATGTAGTCTTGAATTGCTCAAGAATGCAAAAACATCTAAATACCCATCAACTGCTCTGTTATGTGTTACATCCAGAAAAGCAACCACATTATGTTTGTCCACAAATGGCAAATTATTCATATAAATTATTCATATGTATGCAATCAAACAATCAAGCTAGAATCAATTTCTCAATAAAACATATCACATTATATCATTTTACAAAAAAAAAATCAATGAATCAACAATGATAAACCAAAACAAACCTTAACAATCTAAAGACGAGACTCTCAAAACTTCTATGGAATCTAAGTGACACAAAAATCATGAACTTAATGCAATCAATCTGGGATAACCGGAATGGTGCTAAATTAGGTTTAATAGCACTGATTGAGATTAGGGAATTTGAAAATTTGAAAGACTAAATGAAATTCGATTATAAAATTGTATTTGAATATAAAGGAATTTAAATAATCAAATTGTATTCATAGTTAAATTAAATAATAATTTCCCACCAACTCAAATAGAATCCGAACTAAAAACTCAATATCCGAGTTAAAATCAAGTCAACAATCTCATACTTCCACCAAAGTTAAAAATAAAAGAAAATTTAATTTTAAATAATCCATCCGATTTAAAATGTTTAACATCAAAGTTAAAAGAATAAAAATAAAGATTAAAATAAATTAAAAATAAAATAAAAATTATATTACTTTTCGAACTTCAACATCTATCTTCAGAGTTAAAATATCCAATATCTGAGTTAACTTTTCAAACATTTTCGAGTTAAAATTTTAAATTCATAGTTAAATTCCAAAGTAAACTTTTAACGTGAGAGTTAAAATTTCCATTGTACTAGTTAACTTGATATAAGCTTTCAAACACAAAAATTTCAATTTCAGAATTAAAAGTTTATATTTCAGAAATAAATACGTTAGTTCTACGTTGCAAATTTCTTAAGAAATGAAATGTTTTGTTAAATGCATGTACATTATTTATAGTAGAATAAAACTTGTGCCAAAAATTTATAAGTTACATTTTTAATAATTTAAAAGAGAAATGATAAACTGTCAAACTTTCCAATTATGTACAATAAAGATAAATACAAAGAATATTTACTTAAATATGACATTTGTATCTTTGATCATTAAAAACATAAGGATAATTCAGTGTGAGTTTACTGGAGTAGACATATTTAACTATCAGTGTAATAGTGTGTAATAGTTTGAATAGTCTATAGCATGTAGTTGTGAAAAATAAATTTTAGAACATATGCCAAATCCTCAAACTTTATACCGGATAGTTGAATTATGATCTTCTTTCGACCTTATAATTCTATTCACCCTTCAAGGTATTTTTGAGTTCTCAAATGCATATATGTGTTCTGAGTTTGAATAAAAACAATTTTAGTAAATTGTCAATTCTTATTCTTGTCTCTGCCTTTTATCAAACCAGCATCAAGGATTTTAGAATTCTTAAAACACAACTTTACCAACTCATCCTCGTGTCTCTCTGCCTTTTATCTAATCAATATCAAGGATTGTTGAGTTCCTACACTATACTCATCTTTTTTAATGCAAAACAGATTTATAAGTCAAAATTTATAATAAATAAAAAATTTCGTTCTTTTTCAACTGACATAATTGATATCTTATTTGAAAGCATCAATATTTTTGGTATTTTAAGCAACTTATAATCCACAGGTTACTAAGGAGTTTAAAATACTAGTAACTTTACATTTATAAAACATGAAAGAAATTATAAAATCTTTTTGACTTTTATGAAACATTTTATCATTTTGTATTTGGTTTTACATTTCTCTGTACAAATAACAAATGTATAATACTTGTTTTTGTGTTTTTCAAAACATATTTTAAACTTTTATATTGGATTTTCTGAAGATTTGCATTAAGAAATAAGAAAAAATAAAATAGAATTAAAATACTCAAAAAACACTTAAGACTTCAAATAAATATAAAAATAAATCTTTTTGTGAAATATTTTTGGAAAATTTTTTAAACAAGAAATAAAAGAAAATCACAATATTTTTGAATTTTACCGATACAACAGAAGATACATGTTTTAGTCTTTTCAGAGTTAAAAACTTGTACTTCAGAGTTAAATTTCTCTGCTTCCGAATTAAAAAAAATTCTTGTTTTTCAGAGTTAAAACTTGTACAACGGACATAAAAACTTCACCTTCAGAATTAAAATATTTTTATATTTTCCCAATTTCTCCTCGTCTTTTTAGGTTTTGAAAGAGAATATGAACAAAATTCAAAAATATATGTACACAAATATTTTTGAGACACACTCAGTCAAGATTTATTAGACCAATAGCCTGAACAAGAAAATTGAATCTTATTGTATCAAATGCCTTTGTGAAAAGGTCAGCTAATTGATGATCAGTATGAACCTTAACCAATTTCATCAATTTCTTTTCAAAACAGTCTCTATAAAATGATACCTAATCTCAATGTATTTTGTCTTAGAGTGTTGTACCAGATTCTTAGTTATGAACATGGTTGCAGGGTTGTCTAGGTTAATGGGTATGTTCATAAAGTTTTAGCCATAGTCTGGCATCTGATTTTGGATCCACAAAACTTGGGAAGTGCAAGAAGCTGCAACAATATACTCAGCTTCAATAGAAGATTAAGATACCGAAGTTTGCTTCTTACATTGCCATGAAACAAGTCTGTTTCCCAAAAACTGACACCCTCCCGTTGTTGACTTCCTATTAAGATTACAACCACCATAGTCACTATCTGTAAAAGGCACAAAAATCAGTGTTTAATTTCTTAGGGTACCAGAGTCCTAGACTAGGTTGACCCCTGAGGTATCTAAAGATCCTTTTAACAGCAACAAGATAGGAAATCTTAGGATTGGCCTGGTATCTAGCACTCAAACAAACACCAAACATAATGTCAGGTCTACTGGTTGTCAAATACATCAATGAACAAATCATGGAAGTATACAAATGTTGATCTACATCCTCACCCTCTAATTCTGGACTTAGTTTGACTCTAGTGTCTACATGGGTAGGAACCGATTTGCAGTTAGTATAACCAAACCTAACAAGCATATCCTTCACATACTTTGACTGGTTAATGAAAATCATATTATCCAACTGTTTCACTTGTAATCCCAAAAAGAAATACATTTCACCTATTGAGCTCATCTGAAATTTTGAATGTATCAAAGATTGAAATTCTTTACAAAGCAAATCATTGGTAGAGCAAAAAATGATATCATCAACATATATCTGCACAAATATAGAATCCTGTTTTACTCTTTTTACGAACAATCTCTTATCTATAGTAACTCTAAGATATCCATTCTCAATCAAGTACTTAGAAATTATGTCATGCCAAGCCCTAGGTGCTTGGTGAAAGCCATAGAGGGTAATATCCAACTTGAGCACTCTATCTGGGTAGTGTGGATCTACAAATCCTGGCGGTTGGCATACATAGACAGTCTCCTCTAACACTCCATAAAGATAAGCAGACCTAACATCCATTTGGAACACTTTGAAATTCTTATAAGAAGTATAAGCCAAAAAACAGTAAAATAGCTTGAATTCTAGCTATAGGGGAAAATATCTCATCATAGTCTATTCCTTTTTCCTGAGTGTATCCTTGAACTACAAGTCTAGCCTTATTTCTCACTACAATTCCTTTGTCATCCCTCTTAACCTTAAAGATCCATTTAAATCCTAAAGCATTCTCACCATCAGACATGTCAACTAACTTTCCTACTTCATGTTTCTTAAACTGCAACGAATCCTCTTGCAGAGCCTCTACCCAACTATTAATAGTCAAAGTTATATCAACATTTTTGGGTTCAAATTGAGAAAGGAAGCAAGAAAACAAACATAAGTTGATCAAACCAGATTTACTTCTTGTTTTGGCTCATTTATGCAAATTGCCAATTATATTACTCAAAGGATGATTTTTATGAACTTTTAAAAATGAGTTTGCATCCTCAGTAATATTAACAAGCAAGTTTATTTGATTTAAGTCAAAATTTTCAAAAGATAAAGGATTAGAAATTTCGTCACTAAATTGTTCATGGCTTTGTGCATGACAGTTAACATTTTCCCCTTCAGAGTTAAAATCTTCTTCTTAATAGTTAACTTGTTCATCTTCCGAGTTAAGTTGTTCTGCTTCAGTGTAAAAATGATGGTCCTTAGAGTTAAAATCATGTGCTTTAGAGTTAAAATTTGAGTCACCATTATTAACTTGTTGTGCATCCAAAGTGAACTGCCAAGCATTAGAGGTTACTGTGACAACCGTCACTTTTCCGACTCTGATTAGTCTAGTATGCCGTATGCTCTTACCGGGTTTACAATTTTCTTTTATAAAAAGAACTTACATTTTCGTTTGTGTATAATGATTACTTGTGACATGTGTGTATACTCTATATGTGATGCTATAGTTTTAGTTAGGTGCAATAGTTAGTTCCACTAGTCGAGCTCCTAGATGATTTAGCGGGAAATTATATTTCCGTACTATTAATGGACTTAAGTATATCTAAGATTAAATCTCGCTTAACCACATTTAATTATATACTTATGTTAAATTCTTATTGATCACTCGTGTTAGTTTACTTATATTTACTTCCTACGTCTTGTTGGACAATTATGTTTCTCTCATTTTCATTCACCGAGTTAGAGTCGGGCTTTAGTATCAATCGACTAATGATCGGGTTGGCTTAGTCTTAACAACCTACTAGACCAAGCCCACCAAAGTTTAGAATTAATCTTACCCTAAACATATTTAAACAAAAGATTAAAACCCTAAAAACCTTTTCCCCCACAATTGCCGTCACTTTTGGATAACCCTAATCGCCCCCTCTTTCTTGCTAATCGGCCGACCAAGGAATCCCCACCCTCTTCATCGTTTTTCATCAGCCAGCAAGCAGAAGTCGATCCCTCCTCCATCTTCATCGAACCTACTATTCATCAAGGTAACAGATTTCGGTTTCTCCTTCTTTTGTTTTGGTTTCAGCCGAAACCTATGTGAATAGGTTCATAGAAATCATGTGGCTAATGTATCTACTCGTAATCTTCTTTTCCCAGCTTCCAAATCACAAGAAAACATCCTTGTTCTTCAGCAACTCGGGTCATAATCAGCAGGTAATCGGGTTCATCATTGGCTGCTCTTTTGGCCGAAACCCTAATTAGGGTTTCTTCAAAATCGAATTTCTTGTTAATTGATATAGTTTGTTGTTCAATTACAGCGAGTTATCTATTGTCATATCCTAAAATCCGAAAGTTACAAAGGTATAAAGCTATTCATAATCAGTTCTTTGATATCTATCTATTTTGGATCCTAACGAATCGGTTCTTTCGAGTTTATGTTATTCTTTAGGCGAAACTGATAACGGGAAAGTGACACGCTAAATTCTGCCCCTCTACAGCCCGTGATCATCATTTTCAGAATTGTACCGAGACTTTTCGTTAAGGTACTTATTAGTAATTGTACTACCTTTCGCGTTTTAGCATCGTGTCGAAAATTCTACCGTAAAACTCTAATTTTACATTGTTTCGTGCTAGGGACTACAAACCGATTTGGGAAGGCAAATTTCGTGTTGGAATCGAGTTTTGGACAGCGGGAATAAACTACCTTCATCGTGCCTTAAAAGGTTTGTAGTCGGGTTTCCTATATATTTCAATTCCCGATCGTTATTACTAGTAAATCCGAGTAATTTACCTTTTTCATATTTCGTGCCAATTTGAATTGAAACCGTTTTGATACATAAGTTTAGTGGTGATTCTAAATTTAGATATCCTTGTATTATTACAGCTCTCGAGTCTCCATTCAAGCGATTTCAAGTCGTAACGGTAATCAACTCCCGATAGTATAACCATTACGACTAACGGTAAATCACCTTTCTTATACTGTTTGCGTTTTGTTTTTGGTGGCGTTTGTTTTGCCAATTATTCCTTATTTCGTATATTTTAATTGCGTGGTTGTTTATATTTCTCGTATATAACTGCGTGGTTGAAATTCGTTATTCGTATCTTTTTGTTTTATCGTAATTCCGGACAATTTTGTATTTCGACATTTTGGGTCCCTTTCCGTTGTAATCTCTATTCATGCACGTTTTCATATAACTTAAACTGAGAATTGGATTTTATGACCTGAACATAAGTTGTAGGTCTCGGAGTCTAGTTTTCAAAAACGTAAATTTCATTTCCTAACTCCTTATAGTTTTTCCTAAAAACGTAAAATACCAGCTAGGGGTCTAATCTGATTTTTTTGAAGTAATATGTCTAGGTTCATTAATCTATTTCGTGTAACCACTTAGACAACGATAATAATTATTAATTGGGATTACACTAAGTTAATAACAAGATTTAAAAGTAATAAAATTGTTTATCTTGTCTACACCTAAATTATACGACACTTTAATGTAATAAACTCAACATCTTTAAGAATAACGTTTTTGGACAGTTTTGAAAACCAGTTTTGTTTTAACCATATCTTACTCATATCAAACTCTTTTATAAAGATGTCTTAGTCTAAAACGTAGCTCTCGGTGTCTAGTTTTCAAATATACTTCTTTCGACGTCTAATTCCTTCTAGAACTATAGTTATCTCAGTTTGAGTGAACCTATGTGTTCGTTGAAAAATTTATCGTTTCATCCAAAATAGTTAACCGTCGAATCCTATTCTTATACGTTTATACTTTTATCTAGGGGAGCTCTAGGACTAGTGAGGACTCTAGTTGTGACCAACTTACTACACCATATACACACAGTATCGCTTACATACGCTCACTCGATAAGGTGAGTCATCGCCCCTATTTTTCTACTGCTTTTATATTTTAAATCGGGGGAAAGTAAAGCAACCAAAATAATTTGAAACAAATGATTTACGAGAATGACGATCTACTTCCTATTTACGGAAATATTACTATTTTTAGAAACTTACCATAAATAGATTATTCTATTTATGGAAATTTACGATATTTCGAAACTCTAAATTGTGTAATAAAAAGCTAATGCAATTTTCTAAAAACATCACAAACGGTTGTTCAATACTTTCTTCGCTATATTACGATGGATTATCGGTATGCGTTGTCATACCGATACCGTACGCTCTTATGAGGTACACTTACTATACGATGGATTATCGGTATGCGTTAGCATACTGATACCGTACGCTCTTATGAGGTACACATACTATACGATGGATTATCGGTATGCGTTACCGATACCGCACGCTCTCATGAGGTGCACTTACTATTACGATGGATTATCGGTATGAGTTTCATACCGATACCGCACGCTCTCTATGAGGTGCACCTGCTATGTTCTGATTATATTGGATGTCTGTGATGTGCTTTTTATACTATATGCTGAGATGATTGTTTTCCTACTATTCTAAAATGCATTAGTTACACAATAGCTTTTACTGATTGATTATGAGATTAAACCTTTTTACTACTTACTCGATGTACTCGCTCAACTTTATGTTGACGTTATAAGCTTTACTTTCAGGTAATGAGCAGGCATAGGACTTGGATGTAGGAGTCGGACTCTAGATGACCTCAGGATATTTTTGCATTGTGGACATTTTATATTATACATTTGAACTACATTTCGGGTTTGCACGCCCAAGTATTCTTTCATTCGTCGAGGTTTACCTTTGAATATCCATTATGTAGTGTTTGACGATTTTCGTGTACTAAGGTTTACACCTTGAGTATGGCGACGTCATAACAATACATTATTATTATTTCATATAGATTATATTCTTTCTATTACTGTTGTGTTATGACGATCGCCAATCTTGTTGCACTCTGCGTTTCCGCCAACGGCGGGGTGTGACAGATTGGTATCAGAGCACATGGTTATAGAGAACTAGGTGGTTTGGCCTAGACTATAACTAGGTGTCCTTCATATAGAAGCTTTCTAGGATCTTTTGCTATTTCATATCGTCTCACTACTCGTACCTATCGACTTATCGCCTAAGGAAGACAGTGAACCGCAACGACTTACGGCGTTGAAGGAGTTTCTAATTTTCACTTTTCATTTCTTTAAAATCTCATTTCTTGTTTGTAATCGAATTCGACTTAAACTCTTATACTTCTACTTCAATAAAATGTAAGCGTTACCATTATGATCATGTATACGGGAAGCAGATTTTTATATTCTATCCTTGGATGCCTCATCAAGTTGTCGTATTGGAATCACGTTCGTTTCATTTATGACCTCACCCCTCAATCTAAATTCCTATTTCGTTTCGAATTCTTGATCTCTTTTTCGGATTTCCATTCTACCGTACGTGACGCTCTCATGGAAGAACTTTCGTGCAGATTTGAAGATGTGAAGTTGAAGACTCGCTTACCCCATTTTGAAGACGGTGTTACATTTTTCGTATATCTAGATCTCTGTATCCTTGAACCCTTTTCAATCATTATTACATTATCACAAAATCGATATATGTTTCTACTCAGCAAATTGTTTAAACCAGATACTAAGAGATTGTATCCATCCTTTCGGTTGCTTCATTGTTTCTAAATTCGAGAAGTATTAATTCCCGCCACATTCTTTCGTAAGGATTCTCGTATTGACACTCGGAGATAAACATCCTAATTGGTAACAAATTTATGTCTCAGCAGCAAAACGTCTATTTTTCTCCTATCTATGTCCGTTTTCAAATTTTGGTGCCTTCAACAAAATTGTTCCAAATGTCGGAATCTAACTCCCATACGGAAATCAGACCCCGAAAAATTTCACAATCTATACTAACCTACTCAAATGAAATCGTTGTCTAAACGTTCTTTTTCGAGCACCACTCCAAACTCTGTTATCTAATCTCGAGTTGGTCAGAACTAACTCACCTGAACTCCTGTTCTCTCAAGCTATGGATGGAATTGATTACGAAGCTATATGACATGCCCTCAAATCTGGATTCTCCTACCCCTTTTTCATAATCACTTTTATTCGTGAAAATCGCTCAACCCGAAACTAATTCCTGATGATGCGAACTTATCGTTTTCGCCCTGAAAGTTACTCGTGATGTATTCGTCTCCCCGAGGAGATAAACTATCCAATTCTAGATTTTTACCAATCATTTGATAACCAATAACCTCGAAAATATGTGATGTTTCCACATACTACTACCGCTGATACTGGTCGAGTGCATTCATAAAAAGTCAGTGTTCTAAAACCATCTGGAGTTGTAAACTAGTTGATTTCCTTATCAGCCAGTCTATACAAATCGGTGAAACTCTTTTCTCTATTTTCTTAATCAAATCAGATATTCTCTAAGACGATGCCTTTTTCAACTCTATCATATTCTCAATTACTTCAAACAATATCTATTTATTTCACTTCGGTTGCGAAAGAAGATTTTACTTTGATTTATACCTATCTAGTTCCAATCTACTCGTGACCTTCGACACATTACTTCGGTAAAACATATACTCTAGCACGAGAAGAATTTGATTTCCCAAATTTCAGTATATCCAATTTCGTATGTTTTAAGCATTTCCCTCCTTGATTTCATGAGCGTTCCACAGCAGATAGTTTTCCGAGTTAAACTTTATCCTTGAATTCTTTATCATCGCAATTCTTATTGAAACCTCGAAGTGACTTTAGATGCGACTTGAGACAGGAGACGGTAACATCTAACGACTATTTCTTTATCGCGTGTGACTCTTAAAACCTTATTTTTATACGTACCTACGAAGAGAGTAACCATTATCAGGTGAAAACTCAATAGCTCGTACCTCATTGATACCCATACGACTTTCATTCAGTACTGAACCTTCAACCGACATTGCTCTGTGCGTTAGACTTTCGACATCTCGAGATAAATTGCAAGCGTATTGTGCATTAATATACTAATTCATTCCATTATCCTGAGTTCGCTACTTCGACAGCTTTTCAGGTCCACCTCGATGTAACTTGGAGATTTCTGGATGTAAATAATACTTGAAGCGATATTCTTCCTGATATTAGTCACTTGAATCCTTTCGATCCATGATACAGTGTAGACGCATCCAACGTGTAAACTTTTCTGTTAGTGCATTCATATATGTTATTGAAATCTTTCGATGACACCAAACGCTGATATAGACTTGTGGAATTGATTCGATTTACGCGCTACACAACAATCATCCTAATGCAACTCGTATGATACAAAGTTCCATACGAACCCACTCTTATTACTTCCTGTTTGTGATACAAACTTGAGACATTTTTTGACGAGGATTTCTTCCTCAACTACTACTATTTAATCTAAATATATGTTCAACTCTCCGATAATTCAAAACTCGTTCTAATGACTTCGTTTTCCTTAATCTTTGCTTTGTTGATCTTCATTGTAGTTCGGTACTTCATATGCAATGATAATCACTCGCATGTAATGATAGGGATTCTCTTGTGTCTGATCAACATAAGAGGAAAGTGGTTGTTATACGCGATCTGATAAACCTTTCAATCACTATTTTAATTTTCAAACTTTCGCGTAGCTTTTCGCTTTCAACGCCCTTTCGTATTACTTATGAAATTATTTCACTATTATATCGTTACGTGTGATTCTTTTGTGGCCAACGATTTTGTTCGTTAACCGTGACCCGTGACTTCTATTGTTGAATGTGTTTCAACAATTAAGTGTTACATATCAAATTCTATAAACGATACTTAATGACGAGTTTTAAGTTATGTCTGGCCAACATAATGGAGAACTTATCGTTTACCATGTATCTACCTGAATTCATACTCTCTGTTGAACTGATCCTTGTGCATTGTTATACGATTGACCTTAAGCGCTTACACAAACTAACCATGAACTATTATGGTAATGTGAACGTACATGTAGAATGTGTTTATAATTAGACGTGATTATAAATATATTCTAACGCGTATCTGTTCCAGTATCAGACGGAAATTCAAACTTCTCTAATCAGTGTTTAGATTCATGACACACTTCTTGAGCGAATCTTGAGGATTTGCTGTACAAAAGCTCTCTTAGATACTCATTTTCGATTGAATCTTTCGTCAACAGTTATACCACTCGAATTTCGGGACGAAATTCTTTTAAGTGGGGAATACTGTGACAACCGTCACTTTTCCGACTCTGATTAGTCTAGTATGCCGTATGCTCTTACCGGGTTTACAATTTTCTTTTATAAAAAGAACTTACATTTTCGTTTGTGTATAATGATTACTTGTGACATGTGTGTATACTCTATATGTGATGCTATAGTTTTAGTTAGGTGCAATAGTTAGTTCCACTAGTCGAGCTCCTAGATGATTTAGCGGGAAATTATATTTCCGTACTATTAATGGACTTAAGTATATCTAAGATTAAATCTCGCTTAACCACATTTAATTATATACTTATGTTAAATTCTTATTGATCACTCGTGTTAGTTTACTTATATTTACTTCCTACGTCTTGTTGGACAATTATGTTTCTCTCATTTTCATTCACCGAGTTAGAGTCGGGCTTTAGTATCAATCGACTAATGATCGGGTTGGCTTAGTCTTAACAACCTACTAGACCAAGCCCACCAAAGTTTAGAATTAATCTTACCCTAAACATATTTAAACAAAAGATTAAAACCCTAAAAACCTTTTCCCCCACAATTGCCGTCACTTTTGGATAACCCTAATCGCCCCCTCTTTCTTGCTAATCGGCCGACCAAGGAATCCCCACCCTCTTCATCGTTTTTCATCAGCCAGCAAGCAGAAGTCGATCCCTCCTCCATCTTCATCGAACCTACTATTCATCAAGGTAACAGATTTCGGTTTCTCCTTCTTTTGTTTTGGTTTCAGCCGAAACCTATGTGAATAGGTTCATAGAAATCATGTGGCTAATGTATCTACTCGTAATCTTCTTTTCACAGCTTCCAAATCACAAGAAAACATCCTTGTTCTTCAGCAACTCGGGTCATAATCAGCAGGTAATCGGGTTCATCATTGGCTGCTCTTTTGGCCGAAACCCTAATTAGGGTTTCTTCAAAATCGAATTTCTTGTTAATTGATATAGTTTGTTGTTCAATTACAGCGAGTTATCTATTGTCATATCCTAAAATCCGAAAGTCACAAAGGTATAAAGCTATTCATAATCAGTTCTTTGATATCTATCTATTTTGGATCCTAACGAATCGGTTCTTTCGAGTTTATGTTATTCTTTAGGCGAAACTGATAACGGGAAAGTGACACGCTAAATTCTGCCCCTCTACAGCCCGTGATCATCATTTTCAGAATTGTACCGAGACTTTTCGTTAAGGTACTTATTAGTAATTGTACTACCTTTCGCGTTTTAGCATCGTGTCGAAAATTCTACCGTAAAACTCTAATTTTACATTGTTTCGTGCTAGGGACTACAAACCGATTTGGGAAGGCAAATTTCGTGTTGGAATTGAGTTTTGGACAGCGGGAATAAACTACCTTCATCGTGCCTTAAAAGGTTTGTAGTCGGGTTTCCTATATATTTCAATTCCCGATCGTTATTACTAGTAAATCCGAGTAATTTACCTTTTTCATATTTCGTGCCAATTTGAATTGAAACCGTTTTGATACATAAGTTTAGTGGTGATTCTAAATTTAGATATCCTTGTATTATTACAGCTCTCGAGTCTCCATTCAAGCGATTTCAAGTCGTAACGGTAATCAACTCCCGATAGTATAACCATTACGACTAACGGTAAATCACCTTTCTTATCCTGTTTGCGTTTTGTTTTTGGTGGCGTTTGTTTTGCCAATAATTCCTTATTTCGTATATTTTAATTGCGTGGTTGTTTATATTTCTCGTATATAACTGCGTGGTTGAAATTCGTTATTCGTATCTTTTTGTTTTATCGTAATTCCGGACAATTTTGTATTTGGACATTTTGGGTCCCTTTCCGTTGTAATCTGTATTCATGCACGTTTTCATATAACTTAAACTGAGAATTGGATTTTATGACCTGAACATAAGTTGTAGGTCTCGGAGTCTAGTTTTCAAAAACGTAAATTTCATTTCCTAACTCCTTATAGTTTTTCCTAAAAACGTAAAATAACAGCTAGGGGTCTAATCTGATTTTTTTGAAGTAATATGTCTAGGTTCATTAATCTATTTCGTGTAACCACTTAGACAACGATAATAATTATTAATTGGGATTACACTAAGTTAATAACAAGATTTAAAAGTAATAAAATTGTTTATCTTGTCTACACCTAAATTATACGACACTTTAATGTAATAAACTCAACATCTTTAAGAATAACGTTTTTGGACAGTTTTGAAAACCAGTTTTGTTTTAACCATATCTTACTCATATCAAACTCTTTTATAAAGATTTCTTAGTCTAAAACGTAGCTCTCGGTGTCTAGTTTTCAAATATACTTCTTTCCACGTCAAATTCCTTCTAGAACTATAGTTATCTCAGTTTGAGTGAACCTATGTGTTTGTTGAAAAATTTATCGTTTCATCCAAAATAGTTAACCGTCGAATCCTATTCTTATACGTTTATACTTTTATCTAGGGGAGCTCTAGGACTAGTGAGGACTCTAGTTGTGACCAACTTACTACACCATATACACACAGTATCGCTTACATACGCTCACTCAATAAGGTGAGTCATCCCCCCTATATTTCTACTGCTTTTATATTTTAAATCGGGGGAAAGTAAAGCAACCAAAATAATTTGAAACAAATGATTTACGAGAATGACGATCTACTTCCTATTTACGGAAATATTACTATTTTTAGAAACTTACCATAAATAGATTATTCTATTTATGGAAATTTACGATATTTCGAAACTCTAAATTGTGTAATAAAAAGCTAATGCAATTTTCTAAAAACATCACAAACGGTTGTTCAATACTTGCTTCGATATATTACGATGGATTATCGGTATGCGTTGTCATACCGATACCGTACGCTCTTATGAGGTACACTTACTATACGATGGATTATCGGTATGCGTTAGCATACTGATACCGTACGCTCTTATGAGGTACACATACTATACGATGGATTATCGGTATGCGTTACCGATACCGCACGCTCTCATGAGGTGCACTTACTATTACGATGGATTATCGGTATGAGTTTCATACCGATACCGCACGCTCTCTATGAGGTGCACCTGCTATGTTCTGATTATATTGGATGTTTGTGATGTGCTTTTTATACTATATGCTGAGATGATTGTTTTCCTACTATTCTAAAATGAATTAGTTACACAATAGCTTTTACTGATTGATTATGAGATTAAACCTTTTTACTACTTACTCGATGTACTCGCTCAACTTTATGTTGACGTTATAAGCTTTACTTTCAGGTAATGAGCAGGCATAGGACTTGGATGTAGGAGTCGGACTCTAGATGACCTCAGGATATTTTTGCATTGTGGACATTTTATATTATACATTTGAACTACATTTCGGGTTTGCACGCCCAAGTATTCTTTCATTCGTCGAGGTTTACCTTTGAATATCCATTATGTAGTGTTTGACGATTTTCGTGTACTAAGGTTTACACCTTGAGTATGGCGACGTCATAACAATACATTATTATTATTTCATATAGATTATATTCTTTCTATTACTGTTGTGTTATGACGATCGCCAATCTTGTTGCACTCTGCGTTTCCGCCAACGGCGGGGTGTGACAGTTACTGGAATGTCTTCATTTGCATAAATGTCTGCATCGGTAGATGTCTCCTCTGTTTGACTAGATTGCGTATCACGTGGAATAGAATTTTGAACTGGCTCACTTTCTTGATCTACACTTTCTGGATTTGACTCATTTCTTGCATTTAACTTTGACCTAAGCAAAAAATCACTATTGTCAACAAGCTGCACATTCTCTTGTACTTTTGATTTCTCTACAAAAATTTCTAGATAAGAAACATCAAATGAATTTACAAATGTATCAAGATCAAACAACCATGAAGCACCAGAGTTCCTAACATTTGGTGTAAACTCATTAAAGATCACAGAAGGATTCCTCAATCATTCAAGTTATCCTATTTTACACTCTGTAAGCCGTAGAAACACTAAAATATCTAATGAAATACCCCCTTTCATCCACCTTTGAGTCAAACTTTCCTAGATGATCTTTTATATTCAAACCAGAAGATGCACATCCAAATGCCTTAAAGAACCCAATGAATGGTTTTCTTACTACACACAGTTCATAAGAAGTCTTTCCTAAGATCTTAATTACATGGATCCTATTGTTCACATAACACATAGTGTTTACTGCTTCAGCCCAGAAGGTGACATGTAACAATGAATCACTTAACATAGATCTTGCACCTTTTATGAGAGTCTTGTTTTTCCTTTCTGCAACCCCATTTTGCTGCGGGGTATTGGGAGCACTATACTGCTTAACACTCCCCTTTTCCTCACAAATATCATTCAAGTTTGAGTTCTTAAACTCTGTCCCATTGTCACATCTTATCATCTTAACAAACTTAGTCCTAAAATTATCAATTTGCACAATGAATGCCTTGATAATATCAAATGTTTTATCTTTTGTGGCAAGAAAGAACACCAAGAAAAATCTAGAAAAGTCATCACTAATAACTAAGCAATAAGACTTCAAACCAAGACTCTTTACACTCACTCGACCAAAAAGATCCATGTGTAAAAGATGAGGGATTGTATCCACTGAGTTTTGAGTTTTCAGTTTAAAACTTGATCTATGTTGTTTACCTTTTAAACATGAAATACAATGATCATTAAGAAAAATTCATTTTTAGGCAACCCGTTAACTCTGTTATCCTTGACCAGTTTATTCATATTTTTAAGGTTACATGACCTAACCTCCTATGCCACAAATTAGACTCTTTATCGGTGGCTATAGATATGAAACAGGTAGAATTATCATTTAATTTAAATATTGTTGTTAGTGCAATATCTGTGACAGTTGTTCTAGATTAATTAAGTCTTTAGTAATAGTTTATTTGAGTCTGTAATGGCCCAATAACATTGTATTGTTAAGTGGTCTATTTAGTATGTTATGGGTGTTAATGGACTTTGCAAAGTCCATGAGCCCATTTGTGGCCCAAGCCTATGAACATGTCTCTATATAAAGAGACATTGAGTTTAGGTTTAGGGTTAATGTTTAATGGTCAGAGAGTTTGAGAGGGAAAACTCTGAGAATGCTTTATTGTAATTGAGGGATTCAATTAATAAAGTATTTAGAATCTGGTAATTCGTATTTGTTATTTACTGTTTTCGATTATTACTTGTGTGTTCTACTGATTACGAGATTCCGCCTCGTAATTAGTTAGTTTAATCATGTAGATCGGACCACTGGGACCTACAATTGGTATGAGAGCAAACACACTGTTTGCTCTCTATCGAGATTTGGTTCAGGATTAATTTCAGGTTTTAATCGATTTTGGGAATTAGGTCAGTTTTCTGGCGGCTGTTTTCTTTAAAATTAGGGTTCTTAAATTTATTGTGACGGTTACAATAAATTAGGGTTTATTTCACTGATCTTGAAAACCTACTTTGTTTTGTTCGTGAAAATAGAGTTGGCCGTCACTTTGGTATAATTGGGCTGAACATTGGGCCTAGGCTTGTTCGTGGCTGCCGCTGGTATCAAAAAGAAAAAGAAACTTTGGGGATTACTTTTTTTTCTTCTTCTCAGCCGACAAGAACAGAAAGACACAAATAAATTTGGGAAAGAAAGCAGCAGCGGAAATCACGAACAACGAAATTAAATTGCATCATCTTCGTCAAATTAAAATACAGCAATCATCTTCGTTTCATCATCCGATCATCTTCGTTTCATCATCCGATCATCTTCGTTTCGATCCATCTTCGTAACCTGAAATCATCTTCGTCAAGGCGGTGATAAAGAAAAACGAACATCATCTTCGTCGGGTTTTTTAATCGTTCGTCGATTTGATGAACATCTTGTTCGCAAGATTTGGCGAACATCTTGTTCGTAAGTTCTAAAGGAGCGTATGTTCGTGAAGAGACATGTTCGGCAGTTGGATTAATTTTGATCTCTAGTTCGCAATTAATAGTTGATGTTCGTGGATACATGTTCGGCAAAACAGATTTGTTTAAATTTATGTTCGTGGATAATTTGGGAACGAACATCTTTAAGTTCGTAGCAATCAGTTGTGGATGTTCGTAGCTCATATGTTTTCTGATATGTTCGTATTGAATTTCTGAATTTCGTGGAAATTCTCGTTAATATTCGTTTGCTGGAAATCAGATTAACTGAAGCATTTGAAATTTGATGTTCGTTTAAAGATTGTTTGAAGACTTGGATTGTTTACATGTTCGTTTTGAGTTGATATTCGTTTTGATTTAAATTGGGATTTTGTTCGGTTGATTTTCATGTTCGTTGAGTTACTGATGTTCGTTTGACAGTAGGTGTTCGGCTTCATCTTAGTGAGATTTTGTTCGTGGTCTGCTGCTGCATCTGTTTTGGACTTTTTATTGGGCTTATTAATTGGGCCTGATATTCGAATTGGACTTCTATTTTAATTGGACTTCTTGATTGGACGGGAGACATTGAACTTGGACTCGTTTATTAGACTTAATTAATTTGGACTTAATTTATTTGGACCTAATTAATTTGACAAGTATTATTATACTTTAGTCTGTATCATTATACAAGAAATGGAATCTTCTAAGTTAGATAGTCCACCTAAACTACTTAACGAGTCTTTTTATTACGATTGGGCAGATAAATTTGAATCCTTTTGTCGTTATAATGATGTTCAAATGTGGATAAGTATCGAATCACCATATGTCCCTCCAACAAATAATTCCACAAATGGTACAGCTACACCAATTACAGTTCTTTCTCTCTCACCTGCTCAACGAAGAATTTATGATGCTGAAAACAACGTTAGAGAAAATCTGGAAATGTCTCTTCCTGAGGAACTGCAATATCCAACTGGGCGATACAAGTCAGCAAATGCCTTATGGAAAGCAGTTGAGAAGATATACGCTGGAACTGCTAAACAAAGGAAAAGTAGAGTAAACCTCCTTAAACGACAACTTTCTACATTCAGAGCCGAAATCAACGAAACACTTAAAGATACAGTCAACAGATACTCTTATCTACCTACACACCTCTCCAGACACGGTGAAGTATTTGATGAAGATGAGAAAATAGAGCAATTCTTGGATGCCTTGCCTAAGCATTGGGAAGAATATGTAAATTTCGTAAAGGACGAGGTTGATAATGTAGCTAGACAAGCTCAGCGAACGTTAACTCTGGAACAGATCATTGAAAGATTTAGAGGATATGAGTCAACAAGTTTAACTGAAAACGCAATAACGGATCAAGCACTCATAGCATCTATTGAGGAAGTTCGCAGTGAAGCCAGTAGTACTGCAGGTGATTCTAGTACTGCAAGTGAAATTAACTCGAATGAAGAGGATATTCAAAATGTTGAAGATACTGAAGATGAATCAAAGGTTTGCAGTTGTACGATGGACCTATCCAACGAAAACTTCATTGCAAAGATTGCCAAATTTGAAACCGAGAACTCAAAGGTACTTCTTGATCTTCAATCCGTAAAAGTTTTATACAAATCTTTCCCAAGTTTAACTCTTCAAAACGAGAAGTTGACAAATTTAGTCTTAACCTTGGAAACTCAGCAGAGACAACTTGAGCAAAACATATCAATACAAACTTGTCAAAAAGATAATTTTGCTAAGAAATATTATAAAAACGAGAAGGACCGCCTGGAACTTTTTTTTATCAAATGTTGGTGTTTTAACACATAAAATTGACACATTATATGAATGTCTTGAAAACGAAAAGAAAAAGTTTGCTGAGAAAGTCCAAGAGTTGAACAACTGTGAAATACGATTAACTGAGCAGGAAAGGAAGATCGAACAGTTTCGCACTTCTTCTAGTACCTTAAATTCTATCCTGAGTCGTCAAAGGCCAACTGGAGATCGTAGTGGTTTGGGATATAATGAAACACCTCCTCCTTTTAATCACAATTATAGTTTTCTTAAAACTGAATGTGACGTGAAGGAAAATAATGTTGACTCTTCTTGTGAATCTTCCTCTACAAGGGACGATCAAACTGAGTCAAGTACTTCAACTGAGCCAAGTGTTTCGGAAACGACAATGAGTACATTAGCTGAAAACTCAAAACCCAAATAGCCTATGGATAATTTGAAGTGTTTTAAATGTCGGGAACATGGTCACGTAGCCTCGGTATGTCCAAAGAAGAAGCAAAAGCAAGCCAACAGATCGTCTTCCCCGAAGAAAGAGCAAGCTAGCAGATCGTCTTCACTGAAGACTAAAAAAATGGCTCATTCACATTCCCCTGTACGGAAACAGGTGCAGCCTGTTCGGAAATCAATGGCTCCATCATATTCACCTGTACGGAAACAGGTGCCTCAAAAGTGGATTAAGAAACACGAACACACGGGTGTTTCTAATGATCGTTCATTTCAACCGCGTCCATTTCGACCGTCTTTTCGAACTTCAAATCCATACTGCCCGAGTCAGAGAGTACATTCTTTTAATCAGCAGTCGAGATCTTTTCGTCCACCGAGGAACCACCTGAATTCTAAAGTTCAAGATGTTGTTACTAAAGATGATGGTTTCTTCAAGGAATTTGTCTACGTGAACGAAAGAGGACAATCCAGACGTGTTATGGCATGGGTTCCCACCATAACTGATCATTGCTAGCTTAGCTGAAAATTTTTGTAATCTTGTATATCTATCTTTATGAAAATTAGAATCGACATGAAAAACTCAAAATTTCGTGTCGGTTTCTTAAAAAAAAAAAAATTAAAAAAAAAAAAATATATTTTTGTTACTAACGTTTGTTTGCAGGTTACGAAGCGCGTACGAGACTCTACTCTTGAAAACTACTGTTTGAGACGTTGTTCATCGTCAGACAGCTCAGGGGGAGTTTTGTTGTCATTTATGGAAGCTCGAAGAATACAAGCAAAAATGATGAACTTAGTTGAGTCAACTCGTGATGAAGACTCTGATAAACAACGAAGTTCACAACAACAAAGGGAGCTGCCTAACTCTTCACAAGCATTAACGGAGAAGACTAACTCTTCATAAGCGTAAACGGAGAAGACTGAATCTTCACAAGCTTAAACGGAGAAGACTGGATTATTGCAACAATTCAGGGGGAGTTATTCAAGACAATGATGAGTTAGAAGAACCTGCAAGGAACACAAGGAGTAAAAGACTATAAAGACTTTGAGCGTATAACGGAATCTAGAAGCAACAGTCAAGGGGGAGTTTGTTAGTGCAATATCTGTGACAATTGTTCTAGATTAATTAAGTCTTTAGTAATAGTTTATTTGAGTCTGTAATGGCCCAATAACATTGTATTGTTAAGTGGGCTATTTAGTCTGTTATGGGTGTTAATGGACTTTGCAAAGTCCATGAGCCCATTTGTGGCCCAAGCCTATGAACATGTCTCTATATAAAGAGACATTAAGCGTTATTTATGCATGGTGTGACCTACCGATCGTATTGAGAGGGAAAACTCTGAGAATGCTTTATTGTAATTGAGGGATTTAATTAATAAAGTATTTAGAATCTGGTAATTCGTATTTGTTATTTACTGCTTTCGATTATTACTTGTGTGTTCTACTGATTACGAGATTCCGCCTCGTAATTAGTTAGTTTAATCATGTAGATCGGACCACTGGGACCTACACTTGTTCATATCTAAAATGCACATGTCCTCATGTCTTGATGTGACAACCCACAAAATCCAGGTTCACACCAACTCGACCATCTCAACGTTCTACAAAACTAGTATATGTTTCAATTATGGACGATCGGTAGGTCACACCATGCATAAATAACGCTTAATAAGTACGTCTAAAACATATATGGATACCGGAATTAGGTGTACGGGATTTACTTTACGTAACAAATATACAATTTTTACATCAATATTTCTAGTCCAATATGAAAGGCATAAAACTCCAACTTTGCATGCACCACCTTTGCATGAATACTTGCATGCATGTGTTATAACTTTCAGAAGTTTCATAAACCACCCCCCTAGAGATCAAAACATACATGAATACCCTAGACTTTGGAAAAACACACATTCCCCCCCCCCCCCCCTCCCCTTCTCTTTGGCCGGTTCTTGGGGTTTCCCCACATGGGATTCCCCTTGAATTCTCCAACATACTTGATTGACTAAGCTAGGACCATACCAATCACTTACACACTTACACCACCATACCAATCAAGACCTAACCATGACATCAAACCATGGTTCAAACATTTACTAACTAAGGTTAAAACCTAACCCAAATCCCACACTATAAATAGAGGACTTATGCATTCATTTTCTCCTTGCACCTAGTAAACAAAAATCACCTCCCTATCTCTCTCTATATGCTCGGCCAAGAAAGAAAGCAAGAAGAAAGAAACCAAGAAAGAAAACAAGAAGAAAGAAGGAAAAGATCATCAATAAATTCAACCCATCAAAAACCTAACTATATACTTTGATCATAAGGAAGAAACATCAAGACTTGCATTCATATACTTTTAGGTATGTTCTAAAAAGCCTTCTCATACATCATATTTACATACTTACATTTCATAAAACCTAAGTCTTTTATACAAAGACATGGCTTAAATAAAGAAAAGTTAAGTTATTTCCTAACCGGAAATTTACATCGACTTGTTGACACTTTTTAACCACCTTACTCAAATGTTTTGGATAAACCATTTTAACCATAAAATACCTCTGTGTTTTATGAATATTTCGACATAAAATCGTTACGTTTGGATATGACTTAGTATTTAAAAGGTATTTTATACAAAAACATACTCAAAACAAAACACTTTCTGGACACCCGACCACCTTTTTATTAAACTGTACTAAACGATTTCGAACCAGAAGGTAAAACCACTTCCATCTTAAATATAATTCAAACGCGGTCGTTTCGATATAAGATACATTAAAAATGGATAACAATTGAGTGAGATATGCTAACTTAAAGTTAGCATAGACTTTGAGAAAAACCCTAAAACCTACTCTGAGTTTTTACTGAATAACGAACATTAGGAATTGAGTACAAATGTGAGACAAAGGATATTTGAAAGGTAACTTATACACGGTCTTTTCAGTATAAGATTCATCGAAATCGGTCAAGAAACGAACAAGTTATGACTCCTTAAAGTAACTATAAACCTTAAAGAACATGCTGAGTTTTTCTTCATAAAAACTAACTTTTGAATAAACTTGATAGTATAATGATAACACATTACTAGGGAGCTTTGTATACAATGAATTCATCTCGATATTTCGTAGTGCCGAGTTGTTGGATTTACGATTTAAAGTGTCCTAGCTCCGCATACGATTATAGAATGATCATTGTTATATAATGGCCCGAACGGTGTTACTATATTACTATTAAGTCTCAAACCAAACAAGACCTACATCATGCATAAAATTGCTTTTCCCCTTTCATGTGTATTGGACTTGAATTATGAAACGTAATTTCAAAACAATCTAGGACAAGGCTAGACCTACTCGGATACTCGATTGGTTGGAGGATTACACATACGTTAGCTTACGTACCTTTATATACGCTCGCGGACTTAAGGTGAGTTCATAGCCCCGCTTTTTACTTGTTTTTATAAAATACTTGGGGTGAAAATACATGCTCTTTAACTTATGGACACAAATACTTAAAACATTTACTAGTTGCCTAAGTTACCACTAAGACAACGGAAATTCCCCTATCATGAATCGTTAGTTAAGGACTTAAGCGCGATGGTATTGGATAGATATATTAGGGTTTGACAAGCCTCACCCAACGGCTAGACGATGTAACCCACGTCTACCACAACTAACTCGTGGACTCGAGTCGGGTGCTTTACTTTTGAAACTATATATGTTATCTGGCTATAACATAGGAATACGTATGGGGTAAGGAACTTTGTTACGCTTCGATGTCATGAGCTTTGGTGCAACTGTAAGACTTTACTTAAACGGAAAGCTTGTGGTGCCCTTTATTACTAAACTAAACCTATGAATTCACCAACTTTATGTTGACTTTAGCATGTATGTCTCAGGTGCTTAGTCGAAAGGGCTTTCGACGGAGGGATTTTGGGATATGACAGAGTCGCATATTTCAAACACACGCTTTTGGGAGATTTCCCTTGCATTACTTATTTTCCTTTAAGTTATGTAATGTAAATCTTTATTTTGTGAACTCTGGTAACACTTTTCCTTAATCATGTAAAAATTTGATTTTTAATATCAATGAATGTATGTCTCTTTTTAAAACGACTCATATAGAGGTCGTTCGCCTATATATCGTTGCTATCTGGGACCCATGAAGTCAACACCTCGAGTCTCGGGAACACGAGATTTGGGGGTGTGACACTTGAGGTTTTCAACACAATCATGTCCTTTGGAATCACAAATTCAGGTTTAAGAATATAAAATGAATCTGATCTGAATGCAGTTGAGAACTTTTTGTCACACACTTGTGAGACAGACAACAAATTGTAATTAAGCTCTTTCACAAAATTTACCTTGTCCAGTGTAAGCTTACCATTTGAAACTGTTCCTTGACCAGTTATGGAACCACCAAGTTCTCTTTCAAATGCAACAGTACCTCCAAAGAATGAAACAAAGTCCTTCAACAATTTTGCATTTCCAGTCATGTGTCTTGAGCAACCACTGTCTACTATCCATATATTATCTTCATTCTGAGTAGACTGCTCCTACACTTATATGTCAATTAATGAGATTTTGGAATCCAAAGTCTTTCTAGACTTGAATTTGACACTTTGATCTTCCTTTTGTTGCACAATTCCAGAAATTTTATTTTCCTTTCAGAGTTCAATTTTTTTCTTTTGGGATTTAAATTTTTTAACTTCCGAGTTAAAATTTCGACCTTTAAAATTTTTCTTTTACGAATTAAATTTGTGAACTTCAAATTTAATTTTTTTTTTAACGCTGATGTAGAAATTACTTTTGAAATTCAAATCATGACCAATTAATATGTACATGTAATTCTTCAAAACTTAAAATTATGCACACTTTTAGATTTATCATGTTTAAGCATACATTCTTTCAAGTTAATTCTACCAAATTGAATCACTGGAATTACATCAGATTTCACATTCACAGTTTTTAATTCAAACCAGCAAACACTAGACTTATGTTTCTTTTTTCACAATTTGCATTTTAGATTTCTTTTTAGACTTCACAGAATTACAAACATTCACATCTTTTCCACTTAATCTCCTAAGTTCAAGCTCATTAGATATCAAATCTTTCTTGGTTAGCACAGAAACATACTTGTTATCAAAGCAATAACACTTTTCATACACACAATTATGAACATTTTCAACAGATAATTGTTCAACAATGAATCCATCCAAGTTATTACAATCATCCAAATTCTTAACTACATAAATGAAATTATCACTATAACATGACTTAAAATTAACATCTAAGACTTCATCCTCTCTTAAAACTTCTTCACATACTCTAAAGCAAACACTTTCACAATCGTCAGACTCTTCTATATTATGAACTGCTACAAAAGTATTCCTCCAAGTAGAACTAGAAATGCAAACATAATCACTTAAATCATTTAGCATGGAAGACTCATTACACTCATCAATTTGTTTCAATTTCAAATCTACACTAGTTTGCAAGACAACTTGATCATTAAATTTATTTAAATTAGAGAGATCACTTACAAACTCTGTAGAATCAGGCATGATAGTGTATTTGTCATTGAAAGGTGGTGGAACCTAAGAATAACCAATTCCAACCTTTGCTTTTGGCACAATTTGTTTTTTAAGAATCCCATTTAAAGTTTTTGATGAAATATTGAAATTATCAACTTGAATTTTTGAATTGTCTAAATCACTTTTAACCTTTTGAAATCTTTCAAACAAATTTTCATGTTGAGTTTCCAATCTATCCAATTAACCCATATATTCTGAAACACCACTTGCCAATGCTTTAATCTTTTCTTTGTAAAGGTTTTCTACTTTCACAAACTCTTTTTGAGGATGTTTAATTAATTCAATTTCATCAGTCAATTTCTGATTGTGTTCTCTAACATATTTCATAGTATTCAAACATTGAACAAGAACTAGAAAGTACCTGACTTGAGAATCTGAATTGACCTTACTCATTAAGGCTTTAACCTGATTGTTTTTAAAATCTCCTTCTGCCATCTCATCCCATTCTCCTTAACTGTGATGAATGCTTACTTTTGTCCAGAACTGCTTGTTTAAGAGATTTCAATCTTCCCAGTTGCATTGCTCACATTTTTCTCTTCAGAGTTGTTTTGATAAGTGTTCTTCTGGAAGTTTTGATTCTCTATCTTGGAGCTCTGCATTCCCTTGCAAAATGTCTATGATCATCACAATTGTAGCACTTAACTTTGCTCTTATCAAATCCCACATTATTTCTATTTTCCCTTCTAATATTGCTTCTACCAGTCCTCTTGAAAAACTTATTGGCTCTCAAACTGATTATGGCCATTTGTCATTTTATATCCATTTCTTCCAAGTCATCTGGATGCAACAGCTCAAGTTCTTTTTTAGCAAATTCAGTTTGTGTCAAACTACCATCAATGAAAGCTTCATAGATAGCTACAAAAGCTTTGTACAACACGTCACCCTCATCTACATTCCCATTCTTTGAACCACTAGTAGAGTTCATACCAGCAACTTGATTTGGTGAATTGAAAGTAATTGAGTTAGCTCCTTGATACTAACCATTTCCACTACCATTCAATGATGATTTCAGAAACCAAACCATGATTGTGACCATTTCAGCACAACATGAAGGCATAGATTGAAACTGACTTAAATTGATTGGACCAGTGTTTGAAGTAGAACCTTGTGAAGTAACCAGAGCACATCCATAACCAGATTTTCCTTATTTCTTCATATCTACCTCATATTATTGCAGAATTCCAATGAGTTCTTCCAAGGTCATAGTATTCAAGTTTCCAGTCCTTTTGATTATCATAACTTGAACACTTAATTTATTTGGAAATGAACTCAATAGTTTCTTACAAACATCACTATCCTTCAAAGTCACTCCCAAACTCTTCAAATCACTCACTATCAATGAAAACCTATTGATCTGTTCTAGCAAGCTCTCCCCTCTGATCCACTCAAACATTTCATACAGTTTCTTCAACATATCCTTCTTATTCTCTTTCAACTCTAAGCTACCTTCATACCTGAGTTCCATAGCGTCCATTAACTCTTTTGCTGATGTACATTCCTTGAAATTTTTGTAGATTTATGTAGGAAGTGCAAGTATGATAGCTTCTAGTTCTCTGATATATATGTCAATCAACTTGTTGTCCTGATCCGTGTACCTCTCTGTATCAAGTGAAGTCATCTGTGTTCCTCGAGTCTCATGCACCAAAGGCTTGTTAGGACCATTCATGACTGGATTCCATAGCTGCACTTCACTGTAGTATATATATGCTTTGAATCTCAACTTTCACATCATGAAATCTGCTCCAGGTAGCAATTTCGGAGGCCTTCCACCAGATCGTGTCTCATTGTCGTAGTTAGTGATTGAACTTGCCATAGCTCTGTTTATGATAAATTCTTCAAATGACTTCCAAACTTCAAATTAACACTAGAGTAACAGTCCATTCAAACCTAATTTCTAAAATTCACACTTAATTGAACAAACTAATCGTAAAACGTGAGTAATACTTTTACCGCCGAAATTCAAAATCAAATTTAGCAAAACTGTTGAAACTTAACCTCTAACCTTCACAATTAGATTAATCACACTCAATTCAGCTCACGAGCACTCCATACTGATCAAATGATGAACTGAAATTCATATTAAATTGAAATCCAGCTCTAATACCAATTGAAAGGATATTTAACCCTACGGATCAACGTAATGTGATTAACTAACACTAGATGATGGCGGATTCATGATCTTGTATTGAATTGATGATTAGAATGTATGAATCAACGCAAGTTTTCACTAAATATTGTTATTATTCAATTGCCTATAATGTTGAGATGTTGTTACAAAGTTTCTCTCAAAATATCTAGCACAAGCACACGTCACTCTTTAATCTATCCAGCTATTTATAGGCTCTCAAAACATAACATAAATAACAAAACTATCATCCTTGTGTTTATTTAAAAACACTTTGGATGAACAACTATACTAAGTCTTAAATTTAACTTTAACTCTGATAATATTCACTTTAACTCTGAAGTAGTAGCTTGTTCTTCAGAGTTTAACTCTTCAATGTTAACACTTGTTCTTCCGAATTAAACACTTAGAACAAAACTGCACTTGAGTAGATTTGAAAGTTCATCCATTCTATTTTACTAGCGTAACAGAAAAGTAAAAGGAAAAACCAGATAAGAAAAAGCATAACAAAAAAAGAAAAAGCTTAAACTAAAAATTAACGCCATCGAAATGAGCACATAGCTACCTTATTTAATAATGTAATAAAAAAAAAAAGATAAAATCTCTACTAGTAAATGTATGTATAGATAATAGTAATTCAATGCATATTGTATGTTTACAAAGCTATTGTAACATTCGATTCAAAAATAAAATAAAATTATGCAACATCTACTTGTAGTTGTACCGTATAAAGCAACGTAACATGGGGGATTAATTTGGTTTTGTACTGTCGTGAACCGAACCGATTGCAGACCCAAAAATTTCGGTTTGGTTCTCAGTCCGATTTATTTCGACTTGTCAATTTTTGGTGCGGTCTGGTTCGATTCTGGTTCTTGGCGGTTCTGAAACGTTAAACTCCCCTAATTAGAGTAGTTTTGTTGTTTACACCCTAAACACCATTTTCGACCCTCAAAAAGCTTCTTTTTTTTGTTTGTTAACTTTTTGTTAATTTTTTTTGTTAAGTATAATTTTTTTTAGAAAGTGAGAGATAGTTAAAATAAAAAAATTCCCTAACAAAAACATCGTGTAACATGAACTAGAGCTACCTATTCATGTCATATTTCGCTTCACGGTTGTGTTTGGGTGAACCCACCTGTTCTCATGTCTACTTTAGTTCGACTCATTTTAACCAAAACTTTTATTTTGCTCTTCACGAATAAGTGTCATTTATTTATATCTTGTTCTTCACGTATAAGTGAAAAAAATACTGCCAATTTATACACACTTACAAAAATTTATAAAATTTATATGTATATTAGAAAAAAGCTAAACATAGTCCTCAAAACTATGGTTAGCAGTTAAGATACAAATAATTATGTAGACATATGCATGTCAGTTGGTAGATTTTAAACGATTTTTAAACAGTTAATTTTTAGTGGTTGTAATACAAATCATATTAAAACTACCTCTTAACAATTTATTAGCATATTCTTATTTATTATAATGAAAAGATTTAAGTAATCATATCATTTTTTACACTTTGAAAATTATATAGAAATATAAAGTTTGTTCTCATGTAAAAAGGATGAATATCAAATATTTTACCAAAAAACTTTATGCAAGAGAAACGTGAACAAATTGGATACGACAAATTAACTTTCATAAATTAGACCCATGTATCATTATTATTTTGTATTCTGAAAGACATGTGTAAGATGATGTTGTATGTATGACATTTTCACCAAATTTTTCTCTTTTCACGTTTTTTCAAAATAAATGCTTACAAAATTGTCCCAACAATTTTCTTTTCCCGTGTTTTTGGAACTTCACATTAACAATCTTATATAAATACAAATTAAGAACCATCATGAACTAAAACGGCGTGAACTAAACTATAAACAAAATTAGTGATTTACAAAAACTATTGAAAAATTAGGGTTGAATGAAAGATATATTCGAAGAGGACGATCGGACATGAAACTGGTGATTGGTGGTGGGAATGGCGATTATTAATTAAGGTTGTGCCAACTGCCAAGGAGCGATTGTTAAGAAAATAAACAAAAAGGCATTGAAGATTTGAATTGAATTGTAGCTAAATTAATTTGAAAAGGGAAAACTGGTTGTTGAGGTCATAAAATCAATCACATGGTTGTGGACGTGACCAAAATAACCGAAACCGAACTTGATCGAAAACCGAATATCGAAATCGCTTAAAACTGGTTTTGACCAAAACCGGTTCGGTTTCTACAAAAACCGGCAGTTTGGAACGGCTTCGCAGTTTATCGTTGAGAACCCGAGTTGGGACCCGGGTTTTTTACCCAGTTCGAAAAACCGGTTTGGGAAACTGGTTTAATAGAGTTGTTGCAATATTACCGTTATTTTGTCCATGTTTTTTTTTGGTTATTTTGTGTTTTATGACCCTTTTTGTTGTGTTTTTATTTTACCTTCCTAAATTTAGTATAAATATCTAGGCTGAATTTGGTTTAATCACAACACTCAAACACTTTCAAAACACTAAAAACACAAAAAAATACGTTCGAAAAACGATTGAGAAAAACTCAAAAATTCATCAATAATCAAATGGAAACTCAAAGTTCTTCCGCTTCTACCGATGTTGGTTCATCAAGTGCACAAACGATTGTTAAAGTGCTAAAAACAACCCAAAACCCCGCTATATGGTGTAATTACCGCTTAGTGAGGTTGTCCTGTGGTTCGTTAAAGACACATTGTAATAATTGGGGAAGTTTTTTGAAACAAGAATTCAACTCAACGTTGAAGAATCATACCTAGAAGTTGCAAAACACTTAAACCCGTTCCGAAAATGGGTCAATCATCGATGGGGCGAGACGAAATTATTTTTGTATATCAAGTGGATCTGTGTCTTGAAGAATTTTTGGGCTATATGATTCAATCCGCTTTTCCGTTCAATCACTTCGAGAACCCTCGATTCACTATGGTGGTTCAAATGTGTCTTCAACCGCGGTATAATCACGTACGCCGTGCTACTCTTAGACATGATTGTATGAAATTATGGACAAAAGCTAAAATAAATTTAATAAATTGTTTTGAAAAGTTAAATACAAATGTAAACTTAATAACCGATGTTTGGTTGGCTCCTCATGGTTCGCACGATTCATACATTTGTGTTACCACACATTGGGTTAATCTAGTATCGTGATAAATGATGAAGCGGGTTATTGCTTTTGAAAACTTTGAGTATCCTCGTACGGGTCAAAATTTATTTCATATCTTACGAGATGTTTTACAAGTGTTTACATTAGGATGTTTTTTTTAATAGCATTTGATAACGTGACTAATAATACAAATGCCGTAACTAAATAATCGATGTTTGGTTGGCTCCTCATGGTTCGCATGATTCATACAGTCATGTAACCACATTGGGTTAATCCGATATCGTGGCAAATGATGAAGCGGGTTATTGCTTTTGAAAACTTTGAGTATCCTCATACGGGTCAAAATTTATTTTATATCTTACGAGATGTTTAACAAGTGTTTACATTAGAAGAATTTTTTTTAATAGCATTTGATAACGTGACTAATAATACAAATGTCGTAACTAAACTAAAACTAATATACAAACCACCTATGGATGATAGATTTTGTCATAGTTGATACGTTGCACATATTATAAACTTGGTAGTGCAAGTCGGACTAGAAGTACCCGAAATAATTAACATGAGAAACGCTTATAAACAAAAGTTACAAGATATATTTTCTTCAGTAAACAAAGATATAAATGATATATGATATTGTGTAAGGAAACGAATTCCATCTTTTTAGCCCCTAATTGGGATGTTCCCACATGATAGAATTCGACTTATAATATGCTTGTATGTAGTTTACGCCAACAAAATACTTTACAAGCATAATGACGAATTTTCCGATCGTGGTCGGCTTACACGATTTTCAGCCCAAAATTGGGAAATTATTAGAAAAATAACCGAATTGCTCAAAGTTTTTAAAACTGCAACACCATTATTATCGGGTTTTTATTATCCCTCAAGTCATTTAGTACTTAAACAAATTTATTTAACGTGTTCAAATTTAAGCGAATACAAAAATAGAGGTGATTTATATCAAAATATGGTAACACCCATGAAAGCAAAACTAAAAAAAAAAATTAAACAAATGTCACACCCCGCTCAGGCGAAAACCCGAGGTGTAAACAGTAATATCAGAGGTACAAAGGTTACAACATTTAAAACAAAATGATCATCAAATTTTTAATAAATAAATTCGGAATACAAAGTTTACAATATTCGAATAAATAAAGTACAAATGACATCAAATGGATCCTAAAGGAACTAAGTCAAGCAACACAAGTTCCACGCAAATGATCCAAATAGTCACAAAAGCATATCATCAATAATCAGCAACCTCAAACCCCTGAAAAGCGTTAAAAATACGACGTCAACATAAAGTTGGTGGGTTATTCGCATTTTTATAAAAGCTTTAAGTATAAAAGGTTTTGACCCGAAATGAAGTATATAAATATCCATTAGTAAATATATCTTGAATTATAAACAAACGAGATACATGCATAACATTAGATAAATGATACACCTGAACCTAACAATCAAAGGCAACACCCCCATCTTAGTGCGTTAAACTAAGGTCATTCTCGAATAACAAAATGCGGTCATAATATCGACGCATACGGACCGCACACCGACAAAATCCCATATTAGCGATGAGGGTTTGTAAAACCTATATAGATCTATATATATGTACCGTTGCCTCAAAAAGAGTTAACAAACGTGTATACGGGGCCTTATACTACCACTAAGGCCATATAAGTAAGGAAACGCTAATCTAAAGGCATCATAATACACATTTGCATAAATCAAGATATATATTAAGTTTAAATCACGCTTATCATGCCCAAATATAAAAACGGTAAAAAGGGCAACGAATAAGTCACGAATCAACGATAAATACGTCGGGTAGACAAAATCAGGAGAATAACGCTCCACCGCCTAAGTGCCCTTGCATAAAAGACAACGAAAGTCTAAGTATCTCTATAAGTCTAGTAAGGTTTAGCCTTAAATGATTAACATTATATTATATCTTATATTTAAAAGTGTTCGAAAGAATAATATTTTGAGTCAAAATGACGAGTAGAAGAGTACGATATTTCGAGTCAATAATGACTACTAGAAGAGAATGACGATTAGAAGGGAATGATATTTCGAGCCGAAAATGACTAATAGAAATATCGATTGAAGATTGAATACAGGTGCCAAAGTTTAGTTGAAGTCAACCAAGATCAACGTCGAAGGATAGTTGACTTGGTCAAAGTCAACAATTTCGAAAGGAGTCAAAGTCAACTAAAAGTCAACATTCGACATTTGAAGAATTTAAATATTTTGAGTAAAAAAATGGTTTGAAAACAATTTTATGTAAGTTTAATGAAAGATATAATATATATTATTAACTTTAAGATTACGATCGCACTTTTAAGAGATGTATATTTTATCGAAAATATATATGTTTAGCAAAAGTTATATTAATAACTATTATGTTTATGATTGCGATTACGTCTTGAGTCCAAAATGTTCATTTGAAAATATATATTACTTTATGTATAATAATATGTATGTATATTCATGTTTGTTCAAAATATAGGATTTAGGTGGCAAAAAAACACGGACAAAATGCGTACTGAGGCCTTGTTGCGGCGTAGTGAGTCCATTGCGGCGCAACAAGCCTTGTTACGCTGTTTCCTTGTTACGCAAATGCCTTGTTACGCATTTTCCTTGCTGCGGCGCACCGAAACACTTTTGTGGCGCAATTGCTTTGTTACGCAACCTCGCTGCAACGCGATGATCACTGTTGCGGCGCAACGTGCACATAAACTTACTTCTTAACTTTCTTTTACACGTTTTAAATATCATAAACATTTTTTATTAGGTCTTAATATTAATATGCCCAAAATGTATGTTATATACAAATATTTATATAACTTTATTATTTAGAATTGTATATGTAAATTTGTTCATAATAATAGATGGTAATACTAATTAAATTGTAGATGATAATAATATGTAATTTAGTCTTATTAGTCCCAAAAATAGTCCAAGATAACAAAATAAACAAATTTTCGGTGGAGTAATACATATTTCACTTATAAATTCTAGTTTTATAAGTTTATATTCATAATATACCATTTTTAGGTTATAAATTAGTAATGACTTATAATATGTAAATATTATGTATAATATGTTTAAAAAATTATGTTTCCTTCAATGTTTAATCATGCTCAACCATATTACATAATACTTGGACAAAATTAGGTGAATAATAAGAAAACGAATAGGAGATTTGAGGAAAAAACTTGAGAGTACCGAAAAATCACCGAAATAGTCTCGAAATCTCTCGGAAATGAGCTCCCAAAAGTGGCGGTGATGAGTATCAAGGATCCCAAACACAAAACACCACTTCTCAGAGATGTCACACCCCGCCTGCGACGGAAACGCAGGGTGTGGCCGATTGACAATCATCACAACACAACAATATAATAGAGAAATACTAAATGCAAGAATTAAACGAAAAGTGTTGTGACATTGCCATTTAACAAGATAAATATCCTTGTCTCATGTACACGTCATATACTACAATCAAGTATCCAAAGTCAAGAGTACAGTATTTTAAAAGGAAAAACATAAGCATGAATCCCGAAATAATCCAATTGTAATAATACAAGAGAGTACGCCAAAGAAGTCTTCTAAAAGTCAAATCTCAAAGCTACATCCTATGCGTGCTCATTACCTGAAAATAAAGCTCAAAAAGTCAACATAAAGTTGAGCGAGTGGATAAAGTAAGTAGAAAAATATCATAGTAAGAAAACACCTCAATACAACTGTAGTAAAAGAATGTGTAAGTAATGCATGCAAGTAGTAAGAAACAATCATCCACAACTATCCACTGTAAGTATCACTAGTAGGAAATGTATACTAGTAATCAAGTAACGTCAGTAGGAAAGGTATACTGACTAGTAACGTCTGTAGTAGCCACGCTACCGTAAGTACACATCATTAGTAGAAAAGGTATACTAATGAGTAAGTAGTATCAATAGGAAAGGTATACTGGTAAGTAATCACCACAACAACATCTCATATAGGTTTTGAAAAATATGCATTAGGTTTATGTTACACATTTTATAATTTCCAAATGTAGTAAGTTTCCATAAATGGAAAGTTTCCAAAAATGGAAAGTTTCTATAAATAGGAATATCTAATTATAGTAAGTTTCCAAAAGTAGCAAGTTTTCCAAAATGGAAGGTTTCCATTAAAAAATTTCTATAAATAGAAATATCTATTAATAGTAAGTTTCCAAAAATGGTAAGTGTCTATAAACAAGAATATCTATTTATAGTAAGTTTCCAAAAGTAGTAAGTTTCTGAAAATGGAAGGTTTCTATAAATAGAAATGCTTGTTTATAGTAAGTGTAAAACCGTTGACTAAAATCTGTTTGGTTGAGCTTTACTTTCTCCCGATTTGTTTAAAACATATCAAACAGTAAAAAGTGGGGCAATGAACTAACCTTGATATAGTAAGTAAGCGACACTACTCTAGTAGTGTGAGTGTCTGTATATGAGATAGTAGGTCACAAGGCTAAGTTTCGACTAGATATTGAGCTCCCCTAAATGATTATAAGAAATGAATCGTAAGTAAATAAGTTTCTCGCGTTTCAACTGATTAAATAACATGTTTAAGAATGTCCGTTTTAGAAATTTGTTTACGTCATACAATTGAGATTGACCGACAAGTTTAGGTATGACGATAGAAATTCAGCGAGTACCTATGTTCAAACCGTTCTAACTTAAGTTTTAGGAAGCGTTAAACAACGAATCTTATATGCACGGAAACCAAACTCAGAGGCCATCAAAGACTCTGGATTTGATCAATTTGAGTTAATTATGAAAAAGGTATGATCGATACAAAACTGGTCAAACAACCTGTCTAAAAATGTGACTTTGATAGTTTAGTTTATAACGAGTTTAAAACATTTCGCAATTATACAAACGATCCCGACATACAACAAAATGATTTAGACCAGTAGGAAAATGTACAAAACAATTTCATTTGCCTCTAAGTTTACCAAATCATAACACAATTTTACGTTACCAAAACCTAACAAAGCATTTTTTAAAAACTCAGATATGACCCCCTCTTAGTAACGTTTTAGAGAGTTTTACGAAGAATTAGACAACGATCCATACATTTCCAGAAAATAGATTCCGAGGGATACAACATTGGTTTAGACCCCAGTTTCAAATTCACAATAATTTCGAAGTTATTAGCCGATTAAAACAACCTAATATTCGTTTCAACAAGTTTTTGCATTTCAATATATACATAAGTTTACGAATTAGGGTTTTAAGTGATGATCTAGTTATTAAACTTGTATTTGACATTTTGACATGTTAATAAGGATTACGAGGTGTCAAGATCAGAATTCATACCTCCTAATGGACACTTTTCTTTATTATCGTCTTTTTTAAAATCCATTTTATCATCATTGGGAATTACAATTTCATTGTAAACATTAAAAAACTTAATGTGATCAACCTCTTTAGACACAATTTCAATTGATCCAGACTTCAACTTAAAAAGAAATATTTCTTCATAAAATTTCACACATCTCTGGAAAATAACACAGTTCTAGTATCAATACACCACAGTTTGTATCCTTTTTGGACTCCAGAATAACCAACAAGAACACATTTATAAGATCTTGACTCAAACTTGTCATGAGAATTTAATACTTTTGCAAAACAAAGACACCCAAAACATCTCAAGTGATTCAAGTTTGGTTCATGACCATATATCATATAAAATGGAGACTTACCAAGCAACACAGACGAAGGCAACCTATTTATCAAATAGCAAGCAGTCAACACACAATCAGACCACAAATACAAAGGGATTCCCCCCTGAAACATAAGGGATCTAGCAGCATTTAAAAGATGCATATTTTTCCTTCCCACTACACCATTCTGCTGAGGTGTGTAAGCAATAGAGGTTTGGTGTACAATTCCATTTTTTTGACAAAACTCAACCATTCTTTTATTCACAAATTCACTGCCATTATCACTTCTAAAGATTTTAACATTAGTATAGAACTGATTTTTGATTAAGTGTACAAAAGACTCAATATTTTCAAATACTTCATCTTTTGTTTTAAGCAAATGAACTCACACAGCTCTTGTAAAATCATCAACAATGGTTAAGAAATATTTAAAACCTTCTTTAGAAGTGACCTTATATGGACCCCACACATCAAGATGAACAATATCACCTAATTTTTGTGTTTTATGTTCACTAATAGGAAAAGGTTCTCTAGTTTGTTTTGCCTTATGACAAATATCACAAGGCAACAATGATTCATTTCCTATTTTCAGTTTATCCTTTAACACATGCATTACACCTTCAGCAGGATGGCCTAGTCGATGATGCCAAGTATATTTGGACAGTAAACATGTATTCACACTCTGATTCATAGCAGACTCACCAATATCACATTTATCAAAGAAATAAAGGTCACTAGATACACTACGAGTCCCCAAGGTCTTTCCTAGACATTCTGTGACATCCGTCTAAAATTCAGGTGATTTTCGTATTCTATATCTTCGAGATATCTGTTATTGTCCCTAACTGTGCTTTTACCGTAAACGTGTGTGAGTCGGAATTGAAATCGGAATCATTAAAAGATTCCTAATACCAAGAAAACACTTAATGAACTTGCCTAAGTTCATTTCAAAACTAATCGTAAACTTTCAACTAACGAAAATGCTTAACGATGGAACAAACGAAAAACAAAAATTTGCAGAAATCTGCCCAAATGCGCCGCATCAAGGCTAGATGCGCCGCATTCGGGGCACAAACCAGCAATTTTTCAAAGTTTTGTGACTTAGAAAAAACGAGCCCAAACCAAAAGCTCCGGTTTTAAACATGTCATAAGGCCTTTTGGGTCCAGTAAACTCATTTTAAAACACCCCTACAAAGCCCTTAGTTCATTTAGACATCAAACACACACACACCTACACTCACACTTTATTCCTCACTCTCTCTCTCTAATTACAAACACTCTCCAAAAACTCTCTCAAAGCTTTTCATTTACAGAAGATTAAACCACAGTAAAATCACCAAAACACACCACAAAATCGTTCATAATCAAAGAAAGAAGCAAGTAATCATCCTTTGGGTCAAGAAAAACGGTTTTCTATCAATTTGGGGCAAAAATCACCAAGAGATCTCTTCAATCTCCATCAATTCATCTTTTACTCGGTAAAACTCTTTTAAATCTTCTATATTTACAAGAATAACTCATTGCATGTATGATCAAACAACCAAAAACAAGTTTTTATGAAGATTTATGACTATTTATATACAAAAACGGGTTTTTATAAAATGGATGTTTAGATCTTTGATATTGGGGTTAAAAATCCAAGATAAACTATAAACTATCAAGTATTTTGATGTATCTATCGTTGCATGTCGAAATCCACCATCAAAATACCATTTTGAGCATAAAAACGATTTTTGGCCATAAATCTGTCAGGGAATGCGACGCATTCCTCCCTGAATGCGAAGCATTCCTAGACCAGATTCCTGGAAATGGGTCGTTTCGGTTAAAAATCGTAATCTTGAGCTTTTAACTTAGAACCGTGTTAAAGAATCTGTAATAAGCTTAAACTTGAGTATAAAGTGACTAATTGGACATGTTAACATACAAATGGGTTTGGTGTAATTATATAAATCGTGGTTATGAAAATTGTTAAGCGGGAAAGTGTTGAAAAATTGGATTTAAAAATTAAAGCGCGGAAGCGCTGCCCGATTTTTGTTTGACTAAAACACAACACTTATATTATAAGCATTTTCGTTGACTAACGATGTTATAAATCATAAACAATGATACTCACTCGATAACTTGGTATAACTTTAGGATTTTTGTGATTCCGAAGCGTTCCGACCACTACTCACACACTCGTCTCGTCTCATCTCTTATCAACAGTGAGTTACATCCCCACTTTTAAAATTACTGATTTTGTACAACTCTTTGGGGGGAGCATGAGAATAAAACTTTTACTTACTTATATGCGTATACATTTTATTGCCACACTCGGCACTCGTATAAACTTTGATTGATTGTATAACATCCATGACTCTTGAGGAGAATATAGCTACTCGTAAGTGCCTACTATCAGTTATTGAAATAACATTAGTGCCCAATTTTCGCAACACACTATTAGCTTATTAAGTCGTTTAGTAATTATGGGTAACGATACTTAGGAAATAACCGTTGCTTACTTAGGCGGAAGTCTAAGTACATACTACTAGAATCGGAAATACTGCTCGTAGATAGTGCGGGGTAAGGAGCCTCGCGGTTGTTTAATCGGTTTAGTGTGAACACTTATAGTTATATTATGCCAAGAGGTTGATACAATATTCCAATCGATAGTTTTACTTTCTTTTACGCATACTTTTGCGCGTATATATTTCTAGAGGTATACGATTCCGCAAACTATTTTTATTTACGCATATATATTTAGAGATTATATGATTCCGTAAATATTCTTCCAAGTATATACACTTTTAAGCATTATATCGCTTCATTTCTGTGAGAAATCTTTTTGTACTTATATACTTGTCGTAAACCATTTAGTCGAGGACTAGAAAACTGTAACTCACTCACTACTTTATGTAGTTGACACTTTTTCTCATGTTTCAGGAAAGCAAGTGTACGGACACGAAGTGCATATCGTAGACGGGTCAAGCAAGTCACGTGAATCACGAATTGGGAGAAGACCTGTTAAATCATTTTGGGAATTATGTTAAAACACTTAATCATGTATTTTTTTTATGTTTATACGTTAAATACTTGATTATTTTCGGACATGTAACTTTATTTTTCTTAATCAAATGACTTGAAACCGTTATGTTTTACTATGACTCCTGATATGATATCTATGCTCTTCGCACCTCGTGTTTCCGCTATAGCGGGGTGTGACACATTCCCTTGAGGTAAATCCTGGATATAGCATTTGAATTCATTAAACCCAACAAATTTCTTACTATCTCTAGCAATCTTGTAAACTGATAACAGATTCATACTATATTCAGACACAACCAACACATCAAAAAGCATTACATTGTTGTTAAGTTTGTAATTCCAATTCGTTTAATCTTAGCACTAGTGCCATTAGGGTGATCAACAACAAGGTTTAAATCAGATATATCAACTATATTTTCCAAGTTTTCATTGGAGTTAACATAATGTTGTTTAGCACCTGAGTCAATGACCCAACCAGGACTGTTAATACTAGGACCATTATACTTAACAGCATTACACATCATACCTGCCATATTGGACTTGGGACCATTCATATCACTTTTATCAGACAACAAATTCATTAATTTCACAACCTGTTCTTCTGAAAAGGGAAAACTATTAGAAGTAGATGCATGTGAGTATAAAGGATCACCAAAATCAAGTCTGCTGACAAGAGTAGTGCTACATTCACTATCCTCTTTGTCCTTGATTTCAACCCCATTTTCAGGAGTCGACATATTCACAAACAACAAGAACTAGCAAAGCACAAAACCACCCAAGCAACAGTCAAGCAAGCCAAGAAAAAGGCAAGAAGCAACCAACAACAATACAGGCAATAGCCAAACAACCAAACAGAAACAAAGAGAACCAACCACAACAAACAATAGCAAACCAGCAGACAATCACAGTACAACCAAGAACAAGAAATAAAAGCACACAAATGCAGATGCTCCTAAAGAAGAACTAGCCAGGGACAAGGAGTATTTGGAAAAACCTTGATCATCCCTTGAATCATTTGTTATTCAACATCTTCCTCAAGGGAATAATCATATTCTGGAAAAATGTAGTTTTGGGAGTTTTGAAAATCGTTTTCTTGGTTTTGAAAATCATTCTGTTGGTTTTGAAAATTATTTTGTTGGTTATGTTCATAAACATACTCAACATTTTGGTCAACAGAATAATCGTATTCTGGAAAACATATCGAACATCTTTGAAGTTTTGAAAACCATGTTGGCGATTCCCATAATGATGTTGAGAGTTATGAAAATCATTTGGGTCATGAACATAATGATATTGAGATTTTTGATAATCATATGTGTCATGACCATAATGAGATTGAGAGTTTTGTTGGAACTGGTCATCTGTGGACGATTCGATACCATGTACATTGGAGAGAGGTTGAACTTCGGTTTCGACATGGTCTCCGTCACTCGAAGTTGAATTCATGACAAAGAGTGTAACTTTTAGATTAGGGTTATTGACAACATAGAAAATGAATTCAGTTGCATCATCATCATCATCAACCTCTAACGGATCATCACCCAATCTGTATGTTAACCTGAAACTCGAGTTAGCATTCAAAGACAACTTTGCTGCTACACTAGCTAGCAACGACGAAAACGTAGAATCAATATGTATATAAAGGCTATGTTTAAATAACCCTTTATAAAGATAATGGACCGCTCCGTCTACTAGCTCCGACGCCCCTCCCATACAAACATATATCTTAGATTTTTGTGGGTTTGGATTCATACTTTTTATGTGTGATTGTTGTAAGAAGATGAAACAAGAATGAGATGAAATAGGAATGAGATAGATTGTTGTAAGATATTTGCATTTACACTGGTTTTTGTGTTGCTTATATAGAAGACTCAATGTACGTTGCATTATTTCGTTGAATTTACTTTTTGTACGAAATGTAAGTTTGATTTGACATGACACTGTAATTTTGTCCGCTGAATGTACTTTTTGTACGGTTTTCTTATAATTGATTACACCTCGCATTATTCATTTAGCGAAGTGAATTATTATGATATGACTAGAAACTGTAATTTTGACCGTTGAATGTACTTTTTGTACGAAATGTAAGTTTGACCGTTCAATGTACTTTTTGTACGGATTTCACATAATTGATTACACCTCACATTATTCATTTATGCGAAGTGAATTATTATGATATGACTAGACACTGTAATTTTGACCGTTGAATGTACTTTTTGTACGAAATGTAAGTTTGATTTGACATGACGCTGTAATTTTGTTTGTTATTTAAGTTGAATAAATGTTTGTTTTTTAATTAATACAACTCAATTTATAATATTTTAAATTTAAAAAACACAATTGAAAATACAAATCAACTTTATTAATAGAACTTTTATCCAAAATCGCCAAAACCTAGTGAGTGTTGTCGATATTCACCGGCATCATAACTTGCAAATTAATGGTATTCAATATATTAATATTATTACTATATAAGCATACTATTTTAATAGTTAAATTTCCAATATAAATTTACTCACATAATCTACAGTCCCCCAAGTCGGCCACGACTCTTGAACCCGTCTGCGAAAAAACAGGGCTGGAGTGCTCCTTGTCGAACATCTTCATCATCCAACAGCTCTGTACCGACCATCTGACGGTGCTGGATCTGTATTTATACAGTTAGTGACACCAAGTCAACAAGTGTTGTTAAAAAGTAAGAAGAAAAATTAGTAAACAATAATATAATCAAGATTAAATACATTTATTAACTAAATAATAATTAAATAATACATATCGGGTCACTAACCCAACCATTCGCAGTGTCTCCCATAACTGCCCGCCAAAAGTCTCTCGTGTATAGGAAGCTCGAGTCGGGTAATGACAGGTAACACGCACTCGCAGTAGATGTATAGAACTCTTTGAACGACACATAATCAATGACCGCTGGTGGATTGCCTACCGGGTCCCTTCTCCTCCCTCTGGGCCCGATCCCCGTCATCCTCCTCCCGGGCCCGTATGACGTGGTCGTGCAAAGGGTGTGTGGGATCTCGTGCTAGATACTACCAACGATGATGAAGATGGTAGTGATGATGGTAGTGATGATGATCAAGATGATGGAACCGATGATGATAATAAAGATGGTACCAATGATGAAGATGATGGTGGTGGTGGTCGTGACGGTGGTATGTGAAATGTGTGTCGTTCCCGTGATGCGGTGGATGGTAATGATGGTGATAATGATGTCAACCCAAGTGGTAGTGATGACAATGACGCCATGGGTATGGGTGACGGTGATCTATGTGGTGATGGTGGTGGCTGAGGTCTTTTGTGATGGTGGAGACGAGCGTAATGGTGGTGGTTGTGGTCTAAGTGATAGTGGCGACGAGCGTAATGGTGGTGGTGAAGATGGTGAAGAATGTGGTCTGGGTGATGACATGTGTACAAGTGATCGTATACGTGTCTCGGGTAATGGTCTAGTGGAGGGTGTGGCAGTTTGGCGGAGAGTGACTGTAATATATTCACGTAAATAAGGAGGAATATGAACCGTGCGCCGCTCACGACCTCGATTTAAACCTGGTGTCTGCATACGCGATCTATCGGATGGATCAACATGCTCATCCGGCTGCTCAATAGCATCGTCTCGGTAAACAAACAAACCCGCTAAATCCTCCATGACAACCTGCATAAAAATCATTTTTTAATAAATTACAAACATGCGAAACAAAATAATGTTACAAATATTAGTTAAAGAGTATTACTGAGATACGATCCTCCATATCCTCCATGCGATTAAAAAACTGGCGTCGACGGGTCAACCTGAGGTGAAACTATACCTAGGAGGAGCTCCACCACATGAAGACGACCCTCTGAAATCGTCATCTGACACTCCAAATCAGCAATACGAGCCTCCCAAGCCGTCTCCCGAGCCTCATGAGAGGGTCATACGACCCTCCAACAATGTCCACCGAGCAACATCTGGAGCTCCCGTCTCATCAGTCATCTCCAAACCTCGAGCCTTCTTCGAAGAACAATATCATCAAGAAGACTCGACCGTCGATGCTACGTGGGCTAGATGTAGTAGCCGCATCATCCATAACATGCTCCACCACAACCTCCTCGACCCCATCAAAAAATCGCCTACTCGCCTAATACCAATCGGTCGCAATCTCCCGCTCGGTCGGTATAATCACAATCGGATGATAGGCCTCCTATAAAATTTAAATCATAATATATATATTTATTCAAACTAATTATTTTCAAATAGAAATAAAAGTTTATGGTAAAATAACTTACATCCTCAAAATCAAGAAAGCTCACGACTCCCAAAAAAAGTTGGTGTGCCTGCGCTATCCAAGTGCCCGTGGTATAGTCTCCTTGTATGTAGCAAACGATCTCGCCCTCGGGAACGTCTCGAATATTCATATCTACAAAATCAAACACAAACTCAAGTTATTTTGTTTCTAAGTTAAAAATTAATAAAATAATAACTAAAATATGAATTAAAGTTTAAATTACATACCCTAAACGCAAATATAAATCCTCCAGTGTTGTATCTCCAATGATCTTCCTTTTTGCCTTTCTTCTGCGGCTTCCTCGACACCAACATACGCTTGCGTGTCTCCAAAATACCCTTGCGTTTCGCCAACGCCCTAGAAAGACACCGATGTGCCTGTGCCTGTGCCCAAAGAAAGGATCTCCACGGAAACGAGTTCCACCACTCGAAATCCTCAACCAAACGTAACATACCCTCCGGTATGGCGATGTCATCCTTAACTCCCATAAACCCGTGATGCACCAACAACAACAAACAAACCCTAACCGCATTCGCGTCAGATATTCGAGCAAATCTAGCCGCATCATCAAACAACTCTCGTATATGAGCACCCTTCACGTGCGAAGTACGTAAATCTGTAGTCGGAAATACCAGTCTCGCAAACGCAATGTCACCGGTCGAAGGGAATGTGTGTAGTCCTAAACGCATCCCGGTAATGACACAAAAATCATCTCGCGTAAACCTAAAGTCTGAAGAAAAAGATGAAGTAACAACCGGTCCTTACTCCTATCCACAAAATCAAGCCAATGACCAAAGTACTCTGAAAAAGGCATAACCGAGCATCTACCACGTCCAACCTACGTCTAATATCTATACCTATATGGAACATACCACGTATAGTAACTACCGCGGGTACATACTGCAAAACCAACAAAACAATGGATTTTCGCATATCAAACTAAAGACCAAAAGTCACATATCAAACTAGAGCCCTAAACCCTAAGCACATGTCAAACTACGACAAAGGAAAAAAAAAAAAAAAAAAAAAAAAAAAAGGGTTCGCATAATAAGGAACCCATATTATGCGAACTGGTCGATTCGGGGTTTTTCCATTTTCAAACCTAACAATTAACCCACTCTATAGCATTCGGTTTATACTAAATAGTATTTATAACTAACAAATTAACACTAATTGATTCAAACTTAATACCTAACAAAAAAAAAGTTTAAAAAAGTTTAAATTTATACCTTATTTTCACGTGTATGGTGTCCCTGATCCATTTGCGTTGATTAGATGCCTTCAATTTGACCGATCTATGTGTTCGTGTTTAGAGGATTTTGGGTATGCTATGCGTTCTTGACCGATTTTGACCAAATGTTGACCCTTTTATACCCTTGATTATGCTAAATGACGTCATTGTAGCATAATATTTTTTTTATTTTTTATTTAAAAAAAAAAGGGGGTTTCGTGATATTTTTTAAAGTACTTATGAAAATTTTCTATTAACCAAATACATCAAATATAATGATAACATCTATTCCATTCTATATAGTATCCCCGTTACTATTCCCTTTTCCATTACCCAAAATAAACCAAGCACACTCTAAATATATAGGCTTTAAGAACCTGCCTAACTATTCTCGTCTACAATTTTCTTTTCATTTCACGTTTTCTCAACCAAAAAAAAATAAAGCTTGTAAAAGTATCCCAACAATTATCTTTTCACATGTTTACGGGACTTCACAGTTACAAGTAATCTCAATCCAACTAACAATGCATAATAGACTAGTAGTACATGTCTCTAATCACTAACCGGTCTCCTAATTATAGGTTGAGAGTTCAAATCCGTCCGAGTGGTATGCGTGTTTAGCCACTAACATTTGCCTCTGTTTGAGGGTAACAAATCACTTCATGCACAAGAGCAATCAGCTACAAGTATTAAAATTATAACTTCATATATGAACTACGATAATTAGTCTTACGGACCACTAGTACGCTTCTTATCTAATTGACAAGCTGCATAATCAAAATCTATATATGCCGTTACATCAGGATTTCAAGACACTAACAATGAATGATTATACAACAAGACTGAAAAACTCAAGACTACCATGTTCGAAGATAGCATGATTTATTCCTCATCCACACTGAAACCACCAATTCGATGTCGCCTCTTATCAAAAATGGCTTTAAATGATTCATGTTCTGCACGAATCTGTTCCTGAAATACATTTTGACTTTTCATCTCAACGGCATTTTTGGCTGGCTTTAGATACTCTTCTTCGGGTAACGGGTTTGATTTCTGTAACAATCCGAAAGAAATGATTAGCCAGCCTTTCGTTTAAAAGTTTCTGTACCAAGTTGTAATGCCAATTTGGACAAAAGTCATCAGTTTCAACATCTGTTTTTTTGCTAAAAGGTGAAATGTTAACGACATATGTTAAAAATAGAATCTGTAACACAAATTATACATTAGGCGTATGAAATTTTTCTGCAACTTACCAAGTTGTACCCTGAACCAGGCCCAATAACTAATGATCTTGTGTTTGTTTTTCGTGTTGCACTAATTGAGAAGCCTACATTACCACCCTGAAAGAAGAAAAGTAGTTAAGTGTCGCGTGAGGGAGCTACAGCAATAATAAAGCAAGAAATAGCACAAACAAACAAAAAAAGACTGGACATCTCCAAAGCAATGCCTTTTATTCCTTTGAGGGGTGTTTGGTAGAGGATAAGGGATCTGAAATTATAGAATGGCTCAAGCTCTATTCTATACAGTAAGAAATGGCTAGGATATAACTGCCTAAGACAATACGACTACTAGATGTGGCCCTTTCGACCCAGTCGATTTGGGTTACTTTTGTTTTAAACGTCTTTTAAGAGTAATATATAAAAAAAGCTAGCTTAAGTCATGTAAAGTGAATTTTCAATGAATACAACCTCCTAGAACATTTAGTTCAACGAAATTATTGTTGAAATATTATCAAAATTGTGATGGTATTTCACAAACTAATTATTTGTAATAGCATTAACAAAAGGTGTTTCGGGCCCAACCAAACCCACCAAGTTTCAACCCCTTACCCAACCCGCTTGCCCAACAATGTTGCGACCTCTAAATAACAATCTCTGCCTAAATATATGTCATAGGTATGCCTTTAGGAGACAAACAACCAAGTTGTATCATGTGAACTCGTTAAAACAAAGTAGACAGCCACACGTATCAGTACACATACCTGGTCACCCCATCTTACAGATTTACCTTCCTTGCTATATGCTTGAATTAACCCTGAAAGAGCACTAGCCTTCTTCTTCCCACCTTCCACTTCATCGGACTTACTTCCATCCAAATCATTTGACCACTTACTTTTACTCAAATGGTTGAATTCTTCTACTGAATGGGTTGTGACTGGATGCTTCACATCTTTTAGAAGACCTGCATCTAATCGTGGAAAAGATTTGAGAAAACAGGATGTGTGTTTTTCAGTTGATTATTTTAAATTGCATTAGTCAATAATTAGCATCTTATTTCTCAACTAATCAATTTATGCATACATAATTGTTAATTTGACCCTAAATAACCAGTCAAACGAGAATCACAATCTTTTTATACAAACACAAAAAGTCATAATTCTATCTTTATAAAGCAACTTCCAAACACCGTCTCAGGAACATACCATGAGGTGTAGGATCATCCACCTGATCTTTAGCATTGTCTTGTGGACTTTTAACGTCAGATCCCAGTGAAACATCCTCGTCTTCCATATCCATGTCTACCTGTTAAGCTCATATGGGTCATTATTCATATTATTGACTTGAAGAAAGCCAAATAACCACATATAAATCACCAGTAATTCAAGTAGCTTTCTTTAATAGTACGTGTACATATAAATAGCAGAGAATAGTTTTTAGTCCATGACTCTATGTGATACTGAGTAGTTATAATCCGATAACCAGCTGTAATAACATGCTGCAATAAACAGGCTGCCATAGAGTGTTTGGATGTGCCTCTGTTGTTTATAGTTGTAATAATGGAATAATTAGTAGCAATGAAAAAACGGGGTAAAAGAGTGCTACATAAGTGATCTTAAAAATTTCTTATATAATTAATTTTGTGTGGCTGGTATGGAACTATTCGACCTCTAAATTATCAAATAATCATAACCAGAATCACTTTATTCATGCAGTAGAAATTGATTAGTATGACTTCAAGAAGCAGTAATCAGATAATCACTTTTATAAACAGCCCCTCAGTATATGTACTTGAAGTTTATGGGAAAAAGCACTTTGAGACGCAGGTTGTGATATTCTTGATATGAGAAACAAAAGCCTCTAAATGAAGAAAAATTATAACATGCAAAGCTTACCTCTTGAATGCCACTTTCATCAAAACCATCTCCATGAAGTAGACACTGCACAAACCGAGTAAGAAGATGAAAAATCAAATTAAGTTTTCAGGTATCTCCCAATGCTCTTATAGTAGTATTTCTCAATGAATTTTATTTAATTCCTAGATGGTGTCTTGTCTCTTTCTCAAAGTAAAATCTCCCGATCTGAAAGTGTCAGATAACATGCTTATATAAAATTAATTCGGGATGGTGGCCATAAAGAGTTTCATGAAAGATCCCAAATGACGTTTAACTGTAAGAGACAGCCATATCTCCAAAATGATCTACTTTAGAGATGCAGGTTTTCTCCAATGATGCTTAATCTAATCTAAGATCAATAATAAAATCAAGTACACTAAAGCACATCTCATGATCACTATTTATAAGTTATCTAATTATGGACATAATCTTGTTGAAAATAATGCAAATACTATCATCGCTTATTTAATAATTATTTCCTATCTTACTATTAACCCTAGTTAATGCGAGTCTAACAGTACCACAAAATAACAAACCTTAATATCCATTTTCAAGTACAAAGATGGAGCTTCTTCCCATTGTCCAGCCATCTTCAGAATATCATCCAGCGAAAAGTTATGAACATTCCTAGCCGCACAACCCTAAACATATCATTAAGAGATTAATTGAGAAACATATTATTCCACAACTATTAGACTTTAAACTTTTGATATGTGTTCCTGTGTGTGTGCATTGAAAGATAAAAAGTTTTGTGTATTTAAACTCACCGCTGGATCTTTATATGCAGCCTCAACTATGTATACTTCAAAACCCGATCTCTGCAAAAAAGCAGGAAACAAATGAACAACAGCGGAATATATACTTGTCACAAATCTGCAATGCTGACATTATCATGTCACAAACATTAGAAATAATTCCATATTACTTAAAGTCGTCTGGCATTTCGAACTGCCAATAAAATCTACACTCAAATATGACAAAACAAAGAGTTTCACTAGAGCAATAAAATCACCACACAAATAAGATTTAGAGCATTAGTCATTTGGTTCTTAAAATCATCAAAAACCATGATATCAAAAGAGAGCTCAGCTACTGATTGGATGAAATGTTGATTTAATTTACACAATCTCTACTGGAAAAAGATATTTAAGTTTCAACTATAGGATAACAACTTGAATTTGCAAGAAATGCCACCGAACATTGCGGTTTCTAGCCTTTTTCGAGCACCATATTTTGTAATTTTGAAACAAAATAACCTTTGTACTTTAAAATAAATTGCAAAATTCAGCTATTGCATTTTGCAATGTTACAAGAACAATGGTCGCAAATCTAATTCTCTCATTAACCTATAACAAAATTAGAAAGTTCCAGAGTGGAAGACACAGAGCTTCAGTTAGACTAGTAAAGTTGTCAATACGAAAAAATAGAGATAAATGTCGTTTGAAGCACTAAGCATATGCCCACTGTTATGATTTTACAAGGTGATTCCTAGACTGCAAAAACGAAGTGCACATGATAGCTGTCACATTCACATAGGTAACAACAACCCACTAGACGAAACATAAAAACATCAAACTATGCTACTATATTTAACTTCATAACCATCAACATATAAAAAAAAAGATGACAAGTCAAAAGATTCTCTTATTAAATTTAAGAGTCATTGGCACCAGACATCTATATATATCCCCATCACAATATCCCATACCTCCGAAAAGTAAGACAAAACACAATGACATTGTTACTGCAACACAATATAATATCAACAATATCTGCAATATGCGAAGCAACAGAAGACCAGGTAACATATGGTTAAAAATTGTTCAGAATATTTCATTAGTAACAGTACAATGGAAGCTTGGTAATAGACCAACAAAACTATAAGCCCTTATTAAATGTGACCATCCGTCTGTTAGGAAATAAGATGCCTAAAGCCACCACAAGATTCCAAAATATTTAATCCATAAGTAAAAGGGATGAGTGCAAAATCAGTAGATACAAATAAGGAACTAGTTCACAAAAAAAAAAGACATAAAAAGAAGAAAGTGATGGAAGTAATAAAGTAGGCCCACCAGATAACACAGAGAAGGTAACTATTGGTAGAGATTGTGAGGATGAGAGAATTAAGGGTATACCTTAGCAGTTGCCCAAAACTGAGCAAAATCAGCTACCCGCAGATTGCGGTCATCCACTAAGACGAAGCACACATACCAGCAACAAATAAGTCAATTGGCTCAACAACAAAACTGCATCCTTCGTTAGTGCCACTTATTCTACAACTACTCTAAATGCTTCACCGAATTACCCATAAAATTTTGTTTTTTAAATCATATGTATGTACAAAATCTGTAATAAGAATTAGGACTAAAATCTCCAAACCCTAAATGGAAAAAGGTAGAACGAGATCACCAAGTCTAGACAGCCATTCATTCAAATAAATACTAGTGCGATAATATTTAACCATATAATACACAAAAGGCAAGTTATTTGATGGAAAGAGATTATATAAGATATAGACGAAATAATGAAATATAAATCCTTATATACTAAAAGTCCGCTTGAGTCCCAGAAAAACCATACCGATTATGAAGGAGTAAACCCCCTCGTCAAGGGTCTTTTTAAATGCCTTCAGCATGCTTGCTCGATAAGCCTATGCGAAGATACATATGTCAAGGTTAGAATAATAGAGCTGTAGTTATAATGAAAAGTAAAAATGGAACCAGATATAAATCATATAACAGATTAATTAATCTGCAATTAATGGAAGTTTGAGACCACTGAAAAATAGAATCATGTAGAGGTGGCAAAGGGGCGAATTGGGTAACGGTTGAAAACAGGTAATTTACACTTTTTGTCCAGGTTTTTTATTTGTTATTTTTTTTTTTATCAATATTTAAGAATGCATAATATAATTACAATATTATTCAAGAATAATTTATAATATGATTTCAATTACTTGGGAGGTGTTATTCATAATAGACACTTATATTTATTACATGTAAACAAAGAAAATATCCCTTGAACAGTTTGCTTGTGAAAAAAGAAACATATTTATAAAAATCCGAATGAATGCATGCATGCATAAATGTTATGTACAGCACTACATATTATGGATCAAACATACAACGTATAATGTTTCCAAAGACAGAATTAACATATCAGGTGAAAAGAAAAAAACATATGCAAATAAAAAAGGGAACCTTTAAATGCATAACACAAACATAAACAAACAATGCATTCATTTTGTAAGGACCAAAACTAAATGCATGCAAGAAGAAATTTTGAAAAATGGAAAGGAGTCTTACTTTGAAGCATCAAGAAAAAGGACTCATTATTGATTGATAACATCAAATGGAGGTGAAAGCAGATACATTTATTAGTATAGAAAAAAGCCTCAAACAAAAAACATGTATCTAAAAGAAAGACGTCCTTATAACAGAAGAAAGAGATGAAAAGAATCAAAGATGCATGCACTCACTAGAATCATCACCACAGCCACATATAAATTGTTCGAAACAAAGAGACCTTAATAATAATAAATAAAAAAAAAGTAGAACAACAAGATCCACTATTCAACAATCACAATCTAAAAGTTTTAACAAAATATAACATATTAATGGAAAAGAAAAACTTTTCTAGTGCCTTAAAAAACTAAGAAAATAGGGGAGGGCGTGGATGAATAAAAAAAATATTCTTATTATCATCACATAACTTCACCTTAATCACCTTTGTAATGGTTTATATATAAGTATAAACCTTAAAAAAATTAATATGTATGAAAGTACTTAAATACCTCCTCCATTTCAGGTTCATAGCAATACTCCATCACCTTCTTTGTTACTTGTCTCTTGCCTCTAAGAGAACCTGAAGACTTTGACAACTCACTATCTTCAGCCTACAAAATTGATACAATACTTAAAATCAATATTCGTTAATAAGTTCTTGAACTAAAAAATGGATATATAGAACATACTAGCAAGAAAAAAGAATGCAAACTATTGACAGAATTCTTATGGGTTAAAATTAAGCCTGGCATTATGAAGGACTTAGGTAACAGGCGAAACGAGTAAGTTTAACTGCCCATCAAAACGGGTCTACTGGTCAGCACGTTTTTGTACTTCTTTTTAAGTTTGTAATAACTTATGATGTATAGAATATGGAAATATGATTACAAAAACTTCATTACAACAATAATAACAAAATACTTTTAGAATAATACGATTTAGGACATTGTTGTAAGCATCTGATTACACGTTAGGGGACTTTTGACACTCTTGGCCAGTCTGACCCATTTGTGTAGTTTCATTTATAGTGTGATTTCAAACAAATTAATAATTGACCCGTTATGGATTAAGAAAGGTGACTACAGACCTTTTCAACTTCAGTGATAAAGTACTCGTCCATGGAATGAATGCGTGGAGCTTCCCCGCCATTTTCGATATCAATATCTCGCAACACCTTCGCTAAGTAGCTCTTTCCACTACCTGCATATATGGATGGATTTATGCTGTCACATTTTAATGCCAAATGCCGAGATGCCGCCCATCAACACAAACAGCAATAGTGTAGAGGTGGTAAAATGGGTAATAAGTCAAAACCGGTCACTATTTATAATGAATAGAAATATCCATTGTTTTATAAAATTATATTTGACTAAGGAGGTATTTATGATTACAAGAGCACAATTATTTCAATAATAATCCAAAACATTAAATAGAAAGATTTTGAGGGTTTAATGAATTAAATATAGACTTTGCTCGACTTTCAACCCATTTGACATCTTCCCCTTTTAGCTAACCTTTTTTATATGAACCATTTGAGATAAAACACAACCCATATCAGCACATTTATAAGTATAGAGGATTGCCAGCACTATTTATAATGAAACAAATTACCTGGAAGTCCTCGGAGTATTATCACGAAATGATCAGGCCGAGATGCTCGGTGTGGTTGCTTAAATATGTGAGAAGCATTAATAATATTTGGTTTCTCTGAAGGTAAATGCCGCAATGGATAGGGTTGAACATCTCTAACATGTTTTTCCGATGAAGATTGGTGGGTGTAAAACTCCTAACATTGAACAACCAGCATTTCAGTTGAGTATTGAAGGGAAAAAAGTGAGACTGTGAGAGTGTAATTTTCATCCAACATAATTCAGAAAATATAGATGACAAAAGAACATTATTTAACAATACGGAATAGCAGAAAACAATGAATTTGAAGCTTACGACGAATCTGTAACTTGTACATGGTAAAACTGAACTAACTAGTGAGCTCACTTTACCAATTACATGCTAGAAAAAAGACTTAAAAACAACTCATACCTCAGGGGAAGAAAGCGTTGAACCATGTTGACCTGCATTATTATTATAGTATACTTGTGGAGATGATTGGTTTTGAGGAATTACAGAACGTAATGTTGACGTGTCTGCTGAAGAACCAACAGTAACAGGAAACAAAGAGGGTTTTTTTGGTGGAGAAGGGAAATGTTTTCGTGGGGGATCTATGGGTAGTGGTGGTGGAGGTGAATTAGGAAGAGGAGGTTGGTTATGAAAAACACGAGGAACCTCCACTGGGGCGAAATTGGTCTCAAAAGAATTAGGTACATATTGACCCTTGGATTCAGACCATTTATAGAGTGGTTGAGAATTATGCGCATTAATATCAACACCCTGGTTCACATCTGTGGGAACACTTGGAGATACAAAGTTACAATTTTGCTGAATATGGTGTTGTTGCCTACTGTAACCTAATGAATGGGGTAGAGAGTTTTGAATCGGATCATATAGTGATTGACCAAAGCCATCTCTTTGATCATAAACAACATTATTCTTCCCAGTCATCTCGTCACGGCTACGTTTATCTCTAACTTCACCATTAAACTCTACTTTAGGTAAACCACCTCCGGGTATAGTAGCATTGGAAGCATTGCCATGATCATGAATCAACTTCAATATCCTCTCATTAGGCCCGGTATCAGTGGGGGGAAACGGTACTCTGTTATTATTAATTGTTTCTATTTTCATTCTTTTAATTCCGGGGTTATAATTATAATAATTGGGATTATCTAAAGTAGGGTTAGTAATAGTAGTATCATACAAGATAGGAGGGCGTCTCAAATCATCATAGTTGTAATTTAACGAAGGCGGATGATTTGAAAAAGGATGATCAAAATGGGATGGTGGTGGTGGTGGTTGATGGTAATAGTAATCGTTTGGTGGTGGTGGTGGTGGTTGTTGGGAGTAATGAAATCTAGGAGGAGGATGAGGAGGGCAAAATGGGAAGTGAGAAATTGAGCAGATTGGGCAGATGTTACCTGGAAGTGATGATGACGGAGGAGGAGGAGGAGGAGGACGCCATGAATGATCCATCGGCGGCGATTCACTTCCAATAACCGGAATTAATCTATAATATATATTATTAAAACAGATACATAACCATTAAAATGATGATTTAGTATTTTTATTTTAAATCTTCAATTTAATTTGTAATTTTAATTCAAGAAAAGGTGGACCCGTTTTTTGGGTTATTTCTGGTTCGGTTCCTAGTCGATTCTTTGATTTTTTGGTTCATTTCGGGTTTAATACTCCACATAATACACAACATAGTAATAAGAAAGGTTATCCAATTTAAAAAAGAAAAAAGTAGGTTAAACGATAGGTGCCATTATTTTAATATCAAACCGAACCAATAAGCAACACAAAAAATAATTGTATCGAATTACAAATCATAAACGTAAATACGTAATAGGCATAGTAAAAAACTAAAATAAAACCAAATACGAATAGAAAAAACAAAACACGTAAATTGTCGCCATAGTATAATTTCATATCAAAAGAAGCAAAGTCCATATCTATACAAAAGTTATATAGTTTCCGGTCCAAATCAAGTGGACCGCCGGTTTAGACATGGACCGGACCGGAATTGTTTTTGCATATTTTTGAGAACTGAGAACCGGACCACCATAACCGGTTCAGTCTCGGTTCCGGTCCAAACTCGGTCGATTTTTCGGTCCAAATCGATTCTTGGTTTTTCTGGTCACCCCTAGTTTTAATATATATAAATAAATTTAGTTTCACATCATTATTTAAAATGTAAACTATTTATTATATATTATTTATTTTTACTTTTACTTTCTAATAAATTAAAATCATATAACCACAAAAAATACATATTTAAATTTCAAAATTCATTACAAAAAAAAAACCGTTGTATAAAATGTTTTTTAATTTCTTATTGAACACTCGTTTTCTAACATATACATATTATTAACTATACAATATATGTTTATATCTTTACTTAGACAATACCAACTAAATTTACTTTATTTGTTAACTCATATCAATACGTATATATAAACGAAACGACAAATATTTACAATTACAATTCATATTATCATAAATTGTTAGTGACACACAATGTTGTCTCGGTTTCTATATCTTATATTTGAATTTTTCTCGATAGAGATCTTCGCGTATTCGCGGAAAATAAGCTAGTTACTATTATATTATACAATAATTTTGTGGAATCGATAGCTTTATTTAGGGTTATACATGAACCGAACGAACACGAACAGGGCTTGTTCGTGTTCGTTCATTTAACTTTAAGCGGAAAAACGAACACGAACAATTAAACAAACGGATTTTTCGTGTTCGTGTTCGTGTTCGTGTTCGTTTGTTAAAAAATAATCGTGTTCGCGTTCGTTTGTGTTCGTTCGTTTAAGTGCTAAACGGACACAAACGAACAATAAACGAACATAAACGAACAAACATATAATAATTACATCAAAAATATGAAAATAGCTATCCAAGTATTCTAAAAATTTGAATATATATCATTTTACACTTACAATTATTTAATTATCAATATTTAGTTACGTAATTGAATATTAACCAAAGAAAAAAAAAACATTTTAATATCTTAATTTATATTTATATTATATAGTTATACATGATAATTGTATATAAACGAAAATAAACGAACGTTCACGAACATAATTGTATGAACATAAATGAACAAACATAAATGAACAAACATAAACGAACGTTCATGCACGTAATTGAAAGAACGGGGCCTTTGTTCATATTTGTTCGTTTAGTTAAACGAACAAAAAATTGTGTTCGTGTTCGTTCGTTTAATAAATAAACGAACTCCCGTCGAACGGTTCACGAACTGTTCGTTGAACGTTCAGTTCATTTACATCCCTAGTTTTATTTAACGGAGAGAGTATGCAAATAATGTGGGAAACGAACGGTCTTTATATGGCTTGGAAGTGTCACTTGATGTGTTTTTTATATAAACCATGGCTCCTTGGTGTGTCCTTGTTGGTCTCCGTAGGTCTCTTGGAGTCCTTGTATCAATGTTAGAAGGTTGGTTGATGAACAAGTTATGTTATGGTAGCTTTTGGAGGCTTAATGGATATTCTAATCCGTACATAGGTCAAAACTACGGTTATCGGGAAATGATGGTTTTGGTGGGTTTAAGCGTGTATGGGTGGTTATTTTGGGTCATTATGAAATGGTTTAAGATAGTGTTTGGATAATGGGATGGAAATGGATAACTATGGAGGTGAGTGTGTGAAATTAGGGTTTTCGGACTTGATCTATTTCTTTCCCATGTAAAAACCCATTGTTCTTCTTTCTATTCTTGGAGGAATGATAGGCTTTGTTGTCTCAGTTGTAGGACCATCAGATTCACCAGTATTAAGTGTAATTGGCTTCTTTTTTGGTCTACTTGCAACAGCCTTTCTCTGTCTCACTACAGCAGCATCTATTTCTATCTTCCTGATTGCTTCTTGTTTTAGCTTCTCTTGTTTCAGTCTCTCCAACTCAGCAGCTATGACTATATCTTCTTCAGTGAATGATGCTACTGGTGGATCAGCAGTAGGAACTTCTCTATCCTTTGAAACACTCTCACAAGTAGTATCTAGATCTGCTTCTTTCTCTTTCTCTTCACTAGTATTAACAGGTGGACCAGTAGTAACATTTGGACCCCCATGTTGCTCAGTATTATCATTCAATTCCTCTTCAGCAGTAGAGACCTTGGACATCTCTTGATCTTGCATATCAGTACCAGGATAAACATTTTCCTGCTCAACCTCCTTTTCAATAGTCTGCTCAACCTCCTTTTCAACAGTAGTGTCTGCAACAGACTTATCTATTTTCTCCCCCTTTTTGGTAGCATTCTGCTCAGACCTGCCAGCAGAGCTAGAGCTAGAGGTAGATGGACTTGGCAACTTGTAAAATCTGTTCCTGGAACCACTCTTCTTTGCCACTTTCACATGCCTCTTCGCTGAGAACCTGTAGTGTTTAACTTCTCTCATCAGCTTAAACACCAACTACTTGAGTTGCTTTATCTCCTCAGCTTGTGTAAGCACCTTGTCAGTGTATTTGAGGCATAGTTCCGTCAATTCAAGATTAGAGTAAGTATATCTTTCCTCCCAACTTTTCTGTTGAGTAACAACAGTTGGCGGTTCGTTGGAAGTAGGTTTAGAAGGTGCCTCCTTCCTAGCAAGAGCATCACCTTCCCCCATGGTTTCTTGGCACCTGGGTCCTCCTAACAAGGATTCAAAAGAATCATCATCATGTAGAGTTGTCGTTGGTTGGGTCTTAGTTCCTGTCACACTATCTTGTGCAACACTAGGTGGTACATAAGTAGTATGAGCCCTTCCACCATGGTCTACCCCCTCCTTATGGACCACCTTCTTTGGAGCTTGGGTGAGGGCTCAGTTGTACCCGTTATCATTGTATCAGTGGGAACTGATTTGAAAGTTTTATTATGAATTTTTGGTTTTTGTGCTTTGGGTTGTTCTTTAAGTCCAAGAGGTGAAGGAACCCTCTTAGACTTTCTAACATACTCTCTCAATGGAGCTTGTTTGGTTGAAACTGAAGGTGCATGAGAAGCACTGGATGGTTGTTCAGTAGCATGAATTGTGGATGAAGCAGGAGGTATGTGTTGAGATTCAAGTGGAGTACCTGATCCTTCACCTTGAGGAACTGTGACACACACACACCATTGTAGAGAACAATGGGGTCACCTTGCTAGAAAAGGTATTTACTTGCCTTCTCATGTTTGAAAAAGTCCCAATTCGTTCGATCCAGAATGGATCGGTTAAATATTCCATTAGGGAGCCTGGTCTTGACTTTTTGAATAAGAATCCATGAGGATGACCTTTCCATTAGTGGAATACCTACCAAGCTCTTTATCGAGAATGATTTGTAAAAACCGTGGATACATTAAAAATTTGTTGTCTGGATTAGCAAGATTCCACTTTAAATCGTTAAAAATCATGTTTGAAAAATTAAACATCCTTCATGTTTCTAAATAAGCCAAAGAAGTAGCTATAGTCTTGTTAAACTCATTCCAGGTGTATCATTTTTTTGATATACATTGTTGCAAGACATGAACAAAATATCTCCATTGGGGATAAAGAAGAGCTTTTTGAAAGGTAAATTTAGTTAAGCTTCATACATACCCCATTCTTTCAAAAATTTCAAAAAGTTCGTTATTGGGAAGAGATGTTATACCAGAGTCATCTTGAAGTTCAAGATGAGATCTAATGGTGGACTTTGTAACAATAACTTCCCTCTTGTCTACGTCTGCCCTAATTCGTTGAGCGCCATCCACCTCCTCAAAAAGAGCCGTATTCCAGAACACTCTACGTGTTGTTCATAAACCTCAGGGTTAACCGTTAAAGCATAACGTATTCGTGATTGACGAAGAAAGGTGATGATGGGGTGAAAATCAATGGCTTCTGGATGAAGCTCTAGGTCGGAAATAGTGTTATGGAATACCCCAAAAGCTAGTTGTTGATTCTCCATCGAATGATTTTTAGGGTTAAAAAACTAATCTGATTGAAAGCTTTCGACGAACAGATATTAGGGTTTATGGAGAGCGGAAGAGGTTTTAGAGAGAGAGAGAGAGAGAAAATTTGATTTGAATGATATTTAATAATCATTTGAGAATTCACTATTTATACCAATTTGTCCCTACAATAGAAACACCAAAAATAAAACATTTTTCCAACAGCAGTAGTAACTTCCACAAGAATTAACTACTAGCAGTAGTAACCACTATCAATAGGAATCATCATTAGTAACTGCTTCAGACATATACCAATAATAACTTCCATCAGTAATAACCACCATTAGTAATAACTTCCACCAGTAATTACTACCAGCAGTAATCAGCAGGAACTTTTTCAAACATATAACAACATGAACTTTGTACAACATGTTTCAAGCACATAGTTATCATTTTAAAATGAACCTATTTAGGATTAATCATGCCAACACTATTGATCAAAAATGTAAATCTTCCCACATCAAATGCTTTTGTGAAAATATCTGCAAATTGATTATCAGTATGAACCTTGATTACCTAAATAAGTTTCTTTTCATTACAATCCCTGATAAAATTAAAACGAATTTCGATGTGTTTGGTTTTGGAATGTTTTACTGGATTATTAACAATGCTTATGGTACTCTTATTATCAATAAGAATAGGAGTATGTAGAAAAGAAATACCACCCATCAATTGATTCTGAATCCAGAGCACCTGAGCACAGCAGCTTGAAGCAGCAACATATTCTGCTTTTGTTGAAGATGTAGAGACATTAGTATGTTTCTTGCATTGCTATGAAATCAATCTAGACCCAAAGAACTGACATCCTCCTGATGTTGACTTCCTTTCTAGATTTTCTCCTCCATAGTCATTGTCCGTATATGAAATAAGTTCAAATGGAGAGTCTCACAATCCCAAATATGGCTTACCCTTCAGGTATCTAAAAATTCTCTTTACTGCTTCAGATGTGAAACTTTAGCACTAGTCTGATATCTTGCACATACACATACATTGAACATTATGTCTGGTATTGAAGCAGTTAAGTACATCAACGATCCTATCATTAATCTGTACAAATGTTCATCCAAATCCTCCTCCCCAGGATCAGCCTTTAAATGCTTGGGTTTCTATTGGTGTACTTGTACTCTTGCAATCCTGAAATCCAAATTTCTCTAGTATGTCTTTAACATCTTTTGCTTGATGGATAAAGATATCAGTTGGTTTCTACTTTACCTGTAGCCCTAAAAAGAAAGTCAGCTCTCCCATGGAGCTCATCTTAAACTTCTTATGCATCATCTGTTCAAATTTTTTGCACAACTTGTCATTTGTAGACCCAAAAATAATGTCATCCACATAAATATGCACCAACATAATGTCATTCCCAACATTCTTGATAAACAGAGTTTTATCAATTGCACCTCTCTTGAATTGATGGTGGAGCAGGTATACTGATAATGTGTCATACCAAGCTCTGGGAGCTTGATGTAGACCATACAATGCTTTATCCAGTCTGTACACCATGTCTGGATGTTCAGGATCTTCAAATCCTAGAGGTTGACACACATAAACTTCTTCTTCAATCTTCCCATATAAGAAAGCACTTTTCACATCCATTTGGTACATAGTAAATCCTTTAAATGAGGCAAAAGCCATAAATATCCTTATGGCTTCAATTCTTGCAACTGGGGCAAATACCTCATCATAATAAACTCCCTCTTCCTGAGTGTATCCTTGTGCCACTAATCTTTCTTTGTTTTTGATGACAATACCTCTTTCATCAGTTTTATTCTTGAATATCTATTTAGTCCCAATAACTCTTTTGTCACTGGGAAGTACTACCAATGTCCAGACTGCTTGCAGTTTGAATTGAAGTAATTCTTCATGTATTGCTTCAATCCAACTTGAGTCTTTAATAGCTTGTTTTATCTTCTTTGGTGTTAATTGTGAGAGAAAACACACAAATAAACATTCATTGACGCTTTGATGTAGTTTTCTCCTTGTTTGGACTGCAGAATTCAAGTCACCAATGATTTGTTGCAGTGGATGATTCTTATTGATCATATGTGTTTGATACTGATCTTCTATTATTTCTTGAGTCAAATTCGTATCATTTTGCTCTGGAAATTCATCATTTTGTTATTGAGGAGAATTTGCAATATTACTGCTGTCTTCTGAGTTACTACTGATAATGATTTCTTCTCCGTCTGAATTATGTATTTCTTCATCTTTCTTACTACTCAAATCACCAACATCAGTATATTGATCCATGTGTTTGAAGCTACCATCACCTGAGGATTTGGGCTGAAACACTCCAGGTGGATCAATGGTGATATATGGAAAATAAACAAATTTTTCATTCATTTCAGATGAAGCAGTAGTGACTGAATGAGCAGTTTTAACAGAGTCACCAGTAGAAACCGAGTAACCATTCTTAACTGATTCACAAGTATTAACTGAATCACCAGTCTTAATTAATTCACCAGTATTAACTGAGTCTCCGGTTTTAACACCATCTCCAAAATCTTTTTCAAATTGACCTGTAAAATGAAAATTCAAAGACTTGGTTAGTTCATCAATATTAAACAACCAATTCGGTCCCTCTCTAGTAGCATTCATTGTCTTCTCATTGAAAGTCACATTTGTGCTTTCTTCAACAATCCTGTTTTTGATGTTATATACTCTGAATACTTTGCTTTGAGTGGTTGATGTGTAGGTCCCAGGTATTGGATTTCCTCCAAATGCAACATAGCCTCCATCATTTCAATAAAGTTTTGAAGCTTCGACTTGTTGTCAGTCATGTGCCTAGAGCAGCTACTATCTACATGCCATGTATCTTCCTTTTTCATACCTGGCTTGCTCTGCACATGAGAAAACGATCAGTTTCTTTTAGGAACCCAAGACAAAGTTGTCTTGGGTTTACCTTTTTCATTTACATAATAAAAAAATTTAAAGCAATATGCAGGTCTCCTGGTCTTTTCATACAGAAAATTACTACTATCAGATTTACTACTGGTGTACGTTCCATTGTTTCTACTTGCAGTGTTATTTTCTTTGAAGTTTGGTTTTTGATATTTTTTGTTGTATATTCTTATGCTCACAAACTTCTGAGCAGTTCTACCAAACCTAGGTGGTGAGTTTGAGTCATTCCTATTGAATCCAATTCCATTTATGTTATTTCTTTTGTGGGTTAATTATTTTGAAATACATTAAATTTTACATAAAAAACTATTGTATACATTCAATTTTTAAAACTTTTATTGTATGCATTAAAATTTTGTAAACTTTTATTGAATTTATCAAATGACCTATTATTTAGGTGCCCAGCGATTTATATATTTTAATATATATTTTTTTAGTGAGGTGGCAATTTACATAAAATGCCATGTCAATAAATTTTGCCACATATACTTTGCTAACTTTACCTTCAATTATTTTGTTGATTTTTATTTTTATAAAATAACAAAGATAGAAAGCCCCAATTTCTCCATCTCTATTCCTTTCTCATTTCACAACTCCAACTACGACTCTCAATTCAATTCAAGAAAACCTAAATATTAAAAATGGCAGATAAAAGCAAACAAACTTCAATTCAATTAACATATGTAAACTGTCTTCTCCGACCAACCAATCTTGCCAGCACCATCAGCATCATCTGCCCAAGACCACCACCGTCATCTGCCCAAGACCACCGTGTGCATTTACTATTTTCTTTGGATTGGCTTCACCTGACTCTGTTTCCATCTTTGTTTCTTTTAATCGGAGACAAAGTTACCGCCGGCTCCTTTTCTTAATTCTATCAAAGCCGACGTCTCAGCCTGTGCCATTGCTCGTAGTGGTGTCGCCGCCTGTGGTGAAACCCTACCGGAATCCTATTTTTCTTATCTTCTTTAATTCTTTAATTACAAGTTTTCAGTATTTGATTGGATAATGAAATATATTAATCACAACTTTGAAAATATTAATTTTGGTTAACAAATGGTTTGAAGTCCGTCTTGGTCAGATTTGGGCAAATTTATTGCTTTTGATGGTCGCCTACGATAACGATGGTTAGATGATGACGATGGGGTTTGATATAGATAGCCAGAGAGAAGATGGCCAGAAGTAGATTGTTGTACTTGTTTGTTGTTAAATAAGAAAAAATATAAAATTTTAGAAAAAATATAAAATTTTAGAGAAAATATACACCTTTTTCTTTTGTGTACACCGTATTCTCAAAAGTTCTATTGAGTACCATATATTGACTAATTTATTCTTTCGAGTACGCGTGATGACCTTTAACTACAATATGTCTGCATGTAACAAGTTAATGACTTTTTTGTCCATCTCAACTTCCACATAGGATTTTTTGTACACCTCAGCTGCCACGTAGGTTTTTAAAAATATATCCGAAATGGGTTTTTTGATATATTTAATGGGTATAAATCTTTTTTTTATTTTTATAAAAAAAATCAAATTTGAGATTGTTTTAACCCATTTTTTTATTTTAACCCATTTGTTGATTTCTCTGTCACTTCTCCATTGCCCGCCGCAATCCCCAATTCCCCCAATCCAACCACCACCACCACCTTCCGTCACTTCTCCACCGCCCGTCGCACCCCAACTCGCTCCTCAAAGCCCGACATCGGCGCACGCGCTCGCCAAATGACGTCATCATCGTCGTTTTAAACGAATTTCTTCATCTGATAGTGACGTCAGCTTTTACATGTTTTTACAGAGTACAGATTTGTGAAATTAAATCGATTAATTCGATGATTAATCGATTTAATTTGTGTTTTGTTGAAATTTTATTTGAAGAAGAAATCGAGTGACGTCATCATCTTTAAAACTTGGATTTCTATGAAAATCCAACAGGTTTGAGTAGATATTCGTGTATAATTAGTTACAAATTCGTGAATTATTGTTATTGTTAAAGTAATAGTCTTGATGGAAAACGTTGTCGGCTTCTTCTTTATCGTGATCATGATCAATTTCTTGGTGATTGGAGTAGTGGAAAAATGAGGCTTTTTGTCAGGGAAGACCGCCGCGTGATTAATTTAGATCTAAAAAGGAATATCAATTGTTACAATGAGTAAATAAAACCAAAGATTGAAGAAATGAAGAAGGGAAAATGACAGGGAATTAAAGAAATTAAGAAGGATTATTTGCTTTGTTTTGTATAACAGTAGTATTATTGTTACATTTCCATATGACTACTTACACGTTTCAATATGATTTTGATTTTGTTGTTGATTTATTTCTTGATAAATCTTTTTGAATTTATTTGAAACTGATGATGTGTCATACACGTAATACATGGGTAAATGATGTGTCATACACATGGCGTCCAATGTGTCAATGTAACTGGCAACCGGTTTCAAAGGTTAAACGTGTACTCGAAAGAATAAATTAGTCAATATATGGTACTCAATAGAACTTTTGAGAATACGATGTACACTAAAGAAAAAGGTGTCAAGTTGAAGACATACACAAACAATTTTCCCTAAAATTTTAATGTAAATTAAAAAGAAAAATAGATATTATTTTAAAGAGAAATCCTATCTGGCAAATGATTTAAAAGTTTTATTTTATTTATTCAACTTGGCATATGATGTGGAAAATAAATTACAAAACCTGATACACGTCTTCATGTAGTCGGTTAAAGGTTAAATAGTACTGACATTAGACAAATTAGGAAGATAAATGAATACAATAGATGGTTTAGAAGATGGATGCATACAATAGTTTTTGGTGTAAAGTTCGATGTATTTCCAAACAATTAACCCTTTCTTTTTTTATAGAAACAGTCTTCGGTTAAATGGTTTGATTTTCCACACACAAGACATCCTTTAAAAACATTTGGACCCTTTTGTTGAGTGACACTTTGACTCCAGTTCATTACATTCCCTCTTACAGGTAATGCATGTTCCTGTTTACTCATGCAGTTGCATGTCTTGACATGTTGTCGTTGTCCTACATAGTGCCAGTTTCTTTTTTTATACACATTTGGTCTGTTTTTAAGATTTTGATGAAAAGTATGACCTTGATTACAGTTAAAAGAAATTTTTTTGTCTTGTGGGACAGTTTGTTCTTTACTTTTCTCAGTGATTCTAGATTGTGTTTGAGGAGTATTTCTTATTATGGGATTTGCATTAGTATTTGTGTTAACTTGAATTTCTTCCTCACTTAATTTTTCACTACTGGGAGGAATATAATTGTTGTTAAAAGGTGGTGACACATTATTATACCCAATCGCATTCTTATTGTTACCATGTACTTGAGATTTTAGAATTTGATCAACAATTTTTGAAGCATTTTCATACTTTGTGATTGTTAGCTTAATTTGATCATTCTCAATTTTTATTTCCTGAATCTTTTGCTTTAATCACTTTAGCTAATGCATTATCCCTTTCCCATTTCACAATTGCTAGTTCTTCTTGATATTTAATATCATTTTTAACATAAGATTTAACTTGTTCAAAATTTGCAATTATTTTAGAGAATTCGTTTCTTTTTTATTTAAGCTTATGTAAAGATTCACCCATAAGTTTATTATGTTCTCTATAATCCCTAACTTGTTTAGTGTATGCAGGAGAGCAAAGTTCAGATAATACTTCAGTTGGAATGTCATCTTCTCGAACATCGGCCATTAGAGCTTGATTGGTTATTTCTTTGTCAGCTTGAAAGCTCAAGTCAAACCCTAGTCCATCCTCAGTAACCAAAGTAGTAGAATCGGATAACCTTCCTTGATAGTTGTTGCTTGCTCTTGCTGGATTGTTTTGATTTGATTGCTTTTGATTGTCATCTTTGTTGGCGTTTAGACATTCCCTAGAAAAATGTCCAAGTTTCTTGCATTCAAAACACCCCACTTTGCTTTTGTCAAACCCAATATTATCACTTCTACGAACAGCGAAGTTGTTTCTACCAGTCCTTTGGATAAACCTTCTAGTTCTCACACTTATCATTGCAAACTGCCACTTCAAGTCCATCTCTTCCAGATCATATGCATTAACTTGCTCCAAGCCTTCAATTACTAGTCCACAATTTTCATGACTAGCAAAGAAAGCTTCCCTCACACTTTCATCTGAGTTTCCTGTTTTCTTCCCTTTTGTTTCTTTAGAGATAAACCTAGTTTCTGATGATGATCCACCTCCCATAGTGGTAACAAATGCAGCATTTTTGGTTGAGTAATTTTATGGTCTTTTAGCATTTACTTCAGGTTCAAAGACACGAAACTAATTGTATAGTTCATCAATCTCCATGGTATCAAGAGTATTTCCTTGTCTATAACTTACAGTATACATAGTCCACTCTTCTCCTAGAGTTTGAGAAACTTCCTGTTGATATCATCTTGAGGAGTAGTCACTCCCATACTGGATAGCTCTCCAATCATCTTGTTGAATCTGTCAAACGTTTGACACAGTGTGTCTCCTTTTACAGACATAAAGTTTTCAAATTGTTGCTTTAGCAAGTCTTTCTAATTTCTCCTTGTACTAGTTGTTCTACCAAATCGTTTCTACAAAGCTTCCCATAGCAGCTTAGCATCAGTAAAATTTCTAAACTGATGTTGATATTCATTAGGTATAGCTATAAGCAAGGTGCTTAAAGCTTGACATTCATTATGAATAACCCTTCTTTCTTGCTCAGTGGTTGGTGGCTCAGATGTACATGCTGCTTTAGATTTGACGTTTGGTCCAGGAAGTGCAACAAATTTAGCACCATTCTTAACCACTTGCCACATAGAGTAATTGCTTTGAAGCATGTATTAATAGATACGACTTTTCCACATATCATAGTTGGATGATGTGAGTACTGGAACCCTATTTGTATGAACGCCTTCATTGAGATCAGACATCTTGGATCTGTTTGTGAAAACTTGTTAAAAGTCTTGTAGATCTTAGATCTAGAGCAACCGTGTGCTCTGATACCACTTGTCAGGATCTAACGAGATTAGGTTTGTATAAAACAAACAATTAGATCTAGATCTATCAAGGAGTTGCAGCGGATCAACACTTTGATATTACAAGATAGTAATTAACAAGTTATGAATATGAATAAACGATTAAGAACACAAGATTTCCACCAACAACCTCAATCTATTAGAATTAGGGTTTCGAAATAGACGTATATTTACAACGATATAAGGGTCTATATTTATAGACCTTAAAGCTAACTAACCCTAGACATAATCGGGTAATAGTATCTAATCGAATCTACTTTGTAATTATCACAAATCTGTTACTGTCACACCCCACCTTTGGCGGAAACATGGGGTGCAACCGATTGGCGATCGTCATAACAAATTGTATAGTTAACAAGAGAATATCTAATAATAATTTATAAATAATGAATATGTGTCATGACGTCGCACAATCCTAAGCAAACACTTATATCTTTTGGAGTCAAATCCACAAATAAAAATGTAATATAAAATTTTATAGAGTTGAAACGGATACGAATACATTGTATGAATAACCCAAGTTTAAAAATTGTAATAATGTTCAAATGCAATAGAAATAGTCTTCTAGGTCCTTGGAAGTCTCTAGTCATCCTATGTCTGATCATTACCTGAAAACATAGCTTAAAATGTCAACATAAAGTTGAGTGAGTTCATAAAGTTTAGGAAAACAGTGTATGTAAATTCTTGTAACAAAAATTGTAGTTTAAAAACTGAAGTTTCAGTAGAGAATACCATCTCCTTTGTCATACGAAAGATGTAATACCAACGATAACGTAAACGATTTTGATAAGTGTTTTGAACAGTATGTGTAAACTAGTAACGACGTAATCCACAACGATATTTTCAATTCAAACATTTTTCACATGTGATATCTTTATTGTAATCAAAGACCTTTGTCAACTTTATATGAAGTAAAATACATAGCAAGTCTGAACACGTAATCAAAGCACATTGCCAACTTCACTAAAGTCAAATACGTTGCAAAGGCCGAAAAGATAATGTAATCCAACACACAATTGTTATAGCACGTAGAATACAACATACAAACATGTCCAATAAAAAGCATACTTTAAAATATAATGTTTCACGTAAAAGAAGCTATGTGTTCCCCCAAAAAGTTGAAAACATTTAAAAGAGGGGTTACGAAACTCAGCTCTAGTCCTGTGCAACCTAGTTAAGTAAAATTCACTTAAGTCTTCGGTTAGTTGAGCTTCCTAAACCAATGTTATGTTTAAACAGGTCATAATTGTTCTACTAATTTAATTTAGACATTTTACTGAGTTTTTGAAATGTGTTGTTAATTTCATAAGTTTTCAACTCTCGGTGATTATTATGAAAATCGTACAAAAGACGTTACAGCAAAAACATGCGATTCTGGATAGCATGTTATAAACCATTTTTGGAAAAATATTTAAAGACATTTAAAATTAAAACCAAATTTATTCTAAGTAGTGTACTGAGTAGAAAACAGCATATTCAAGAACCAAGTTTTAACTCCTTTGTATTAGTGAGATAAAAATATTTCAGGTTGACACAAGATTATACGTTTCAGAAATCAGAGTAGACCAATGTTTGCACTTTATTAGTTTGAACAATCAAAAATTGGAACTAGGAAACGAGCTTTATATTTATAGAAACTAGATTCCAAGATATACGTTCTAGGATAAAGATTCAATCAAAAATATTTTTTTATGATGAATATATTCTGCTAATGAAATGAAGTGAAACTATTCAGAATTTTCTAGAAACTTTTATAACACGATTCGTAAAGTCGTGTATATATATCAAACAATTATGTAAATTCACCCAAAAATTCAGATTATGTATTTGATATATAAATAACTATCTCATATTTTAAAATCTTAATTTTCACACATTTAAGACATGTAACAAGTGAACACAAAATCTGATGTAGAAGACTATCACAAAACTCATTTTAGACCCACGTTCACTAAAATTCAGTTCTAGATAGTTTGAAAATGAATTAGACGATGACTCATGTATTTCTAAAGACTATACTCTGAGGGATACAACTTTGGTTTCGATATCATTTAAAAATACGAATTTATGAGAGAGTTATTATTCGTGAAAAACAGACCAACTTCCTGATCAGCAACCAGTGACGACCCGAAGATGCAATAACTTATTCGAAAACGTTTTTAATATAACCCGAACCCAAAATTAACCATCTAGACTTCATCCCCTAACAATTAACCTGAGAACTTTGAAGATTGCAGTTTATTTTCTAGGTTTTTAAAACATATATATGACTAACACCAAAAACATGAACCAATGACTAAACCAGCAACATGTATAACAAAACCCTAATTGAATATTTTATAAAACTCAACCATGACAGATAATTTTATAGACATAAAAACACTAACAAAACATAATATAGAGGATGATAAAAGAAAACACAAAGCAAAGATTACCTATGACAAAACAAGATGATTATGTGTGGGGCTCGGCTGAATACAATGAGACCAAGGAAGAATTTCGCTGTTATCTACAACTTTGCAGAAGAGACCGGAATATGAAAATGAACAGAACTGGGAAAAACATAACGATTTTTGTAATTACGCAAGGCTGTCCCCAAATAAAGTAATCACCTCCAACCATTTGAAATTCGAACTTGTACAAATGAATAATGTGGCAAAATACTATTTTCACTCGTGATAATCCAATGCAATGATATATGATATAGGAGGCATTGAGAAACGAAATAGAACTTAATGTTGCAATAGTACTATATGAAAATTTTACAATATAAATATAATCGCAATTGAATGAAGAATTTGAGAGAACATGAAAGAAAATTCGTCTTCAAGGAAAAAGTCGTCTTCAAAGACGAGATAATTGAATCTTCAACTTATACGTCGCCCACGATGGATTATAACTAAAAAGAGTTAACGATAAAACGCACGACTAGTCGGTACGGTTGAAGAATAAAATTTAAAAGAGTAGTAAACACAACAAATGAAAATGTGAACAAAAGATTCCTACAAAGGATCTATATGCGGACACTTAGGTTAGAGTCTAGGTCAATCCAATCCTGATTCTCTGTAGCCAATGGCTCTAATACCAATCTGTCACACCCCACCTTTGGCGGAAACATGGGGTGCAACCGATTGGCGATCGTCGTAACACATTGTATAGTTAACAAGAGAATATCTAATAATGATTTAATAAATAATGAATACGTGTCATGACGTCGCACAATCATAAGCAAACACTTATGTCTTGTGGATTCAAATCCACAAATAAAAATGTAATACAAATTATAGAGTTAAAACGGATACGAATACATTGTATGAATAACCAAAGTTCAAAAATTGTAATAATTTTCAAATGCAATAGAAATAGTCTTCTAGGTCCTTCGAATCATTACCTGAAAACATAGCTTAAAATGTCAACATAAAGTTGAGCGAGTTCGTAAAGTTTAGGAAAACAGTGTATGTAAATTCTTGTAACAAAAATGGTAGTTTAAAAACTGAAATTTAAGTAGATAATACCATCTCCTTTGTCATACGATATATGTAATACCAACGATAACGTAAACGATTTTAATAAGTGTTTTAGACAATATGTGTAAACTAGTAACGAATTAATCCACAACGATATTTGCAATTCAAAAGTTTTTCACATGTGATATCTTTATTGTAATCAAAGAACTTTTCCAACTTTAGATGAAGTCAAATACGTAGCAAGGCTGAAAAACGTAATCAAAGCACATATCCAACTTCACTAAAGTCAAAGACGTTGCAAAGGCCGAAAAGATAATGTAATCCAACACACAATTTTTATAGCACGTAGAATAAAACATACAAACATGTCCAATAAAAAGCATACTTTGAAATATAATGTTTCACGTAAAAGAAGCTATGTCTTCCCCCAAAAAGTTGAAAACATTTAAAAGTAGGGGTTACGAAACTCACCTCGAGTCATGTGCAAGCTAGTTAAGTAAAATTCACTTAAGCGTTCGGTCAGTTGAGCTTCCTAAACGAATGTTATGATTAAACACGTTAGAATTGTTCTACTAATTTAATTTAGATATTTTACTGAGTTTTGTGATATGTGTTGTTAATTTCATAAGTTTTCGACTATCGGTGATTTTTATGAAAATCGTACAAAAGACGTTACAACAAAAACATGCGATTCTGGAAAGCAGGTTATAAACCATTCTTGGAAAAATAGTTAAAAACATTTAAAATTAAAACCAAATTTATTCTAAGTAGTGTACTAAGTAGACAACAACATATCCAAGAACCAAGTTTTAACTCCTCTGTATGAGTGAGATAAAAATATTTCAAGTTGACACAAGATTATACGTTTCAGAAATCAGAGTAGACCAATGTTTGCACTTTATTAGTTTGAACGATCAAAAATTGGAATTAGGAAATAAGCTTTATATTTATAGAAACTAGATTCCAAGATATAAGTTCTAGGATAAATATTAAATCAAAAACACTTTCTTATGACCAAGATATCAGCTGATGAAATGAAGTGAAACTATTCAGAATTTTCTTGAAACTTTTATAACACAATTCGTAAAGACATTTATAAATATCAAACAATTATTTAAATTCACCCAAAAATGCAGATTATTTATTTGATATATAAATAATGATCTCATATTTTAAAATCTTAATTTTCACACCTTTTAGACCTGTAACAAGTGAACACAAAATCTGATGTAGAAGACTATCACAAAATTCAGTTTAGACCCACGTTCACTAAAATTCAGTTCTAGAGAGTTTGAAAATGAATTAGACGATGAGTCTTGTATTTCTAAAAACTAGACTCCGAGGGATACAACTTTGGTTTAGATATCATTTAAAAATACAAATTTATGAGAGAGTTATTATTCCTTCAAAACAGACCAACTTCCTGATCAGCAACGAGTAACGACCCGAAGATGAAATAACTTATTCGAAAACGTTTTTAATATAACCCGAACCCAAAATTAACCATCTAGACTTCATCCCCTAACAATTAACCTCATAACTTGGAAGATTAAAATTAGTTTCTAGGTTTTTAAAACATATATATGACTAACACCAAAAACATGAACCAATGACTAAACCAACAACATGTATAACAACCCTAATTGAATCTTTTATAAAACTTAACCATGACAGATAATTTTATTGACATAAAAACACTAAAAAAACATAATATAGAGGATGATAAAAGAAAACACAAAGCAAATATTACCTATGACAACACAAGATGATTCCGTGTAGGACTCGGTTGAATACAATGAGACCAAGGAAGAATTTGTTAACGTAAAACTTGAACCTTCTTACACCTAAGTGATGCTGATCGATTAATGATGAAAAGGAAGGAGAATGAGGAAGGAGAACGGCTGCCTTGAATGATGAATTCGACAAGCAAGAAGGGAGGTGAGCAAGGAAAACCATATTTGGGATTAAATTTTAATTTTTTTTTTTAACTAGTTGAATACAAATATAATTAGTCTACAATTTGGATTATACACTAAATCCATAATTTATTGAACCGGGCTAAACTCTTAACGAAATAGGAACCTAAATTATTTCCCACTAAACAAATTTTAAGACTCGAGATAAAATACGAATACACACTTGAACAAAACACTAACTCGAAAATACTAGATTAACTAAAATAGAAAGTTCTATTTTCCCAATTGCTAATAACGTTAAATCCTCTATAATTGGATGAGGAAGCTCAATCTTACGTTAAAGTGAAATTCCGAACATGTCATGCAAGTATTCGATATATAAAAGTTCCCCAAAAGCTTTCCATCACAAATAATCATGTATATGTATATAAGTTTTAAAAATTCACGTTAAATAATAGTTAACAAGTAATGACAGGCAACTAGAGTTAACGTTGACTAATCGAAAAATTTACGTTTACCGAGCGAATTTGGTGACGGTTGTCAGTGTTACAAATATAACTGCTACTAACTCGTAACTAACATTATCAGCTCAGTAGTAGTAACCTTCAAACTCCCATGCAATCCATGCAGCAGTAGTAGTAATAGTGATGACCAGTAGTAACTTGACCAGTGACCACTATTAACCATATTCACCAGTAGTAATAGTTACCAGTAGTAACTTGACTGATAACCTGTTGTAACCATCTTCACCAGTAGTAATACACTATAACCCAACAGCTAACCCTTTAAACTCGTTGAGTTCGAAACTGGTAAGGTTTGAATTGAAAATTTATTTTTTCTTGAACATGTTCAAAACTTTTATCTTGATTTTGCCAATCGGTTTGAAATTTTGCATTGTTAATTTAAAAATTTTGAATTTTTGATGTCAAGTTTTGAATTTCATTTGAAAGCTTAAAATTTTCATTTAAAAGTTTAGCATTTTCGTTTGAAAATCTGAAAACCAATTCGGAGTTAGTGTTATATACTTTCGACTTTCTTTTTTCCTACAATTGATTAACATTAAAATGGTAAAAAAAAAAAAAAAAAAAAAAAAAAATCACATATAATTTTATTACCAATCACTATGGTGAGTATGGATTGGTTAGGGTCGACTATAACCCAAATCCGTTTTATAACCGCTACATTCGGTTAAAGGGAATTTAACCAATGTTATAGATTGGTTCGGTTGTTTAAGTTAATATATGAAAATGGATCAGTTGTGATCAGTTACCAAAACCCAACATAAACAAATTTTGGAGCAATATTATAGTATGATTTATATCATATTTTCGGCCTACGAAATGAGTTGCTTAATTTATTTTTCATCCATTAAACTTGACTTTTAAACACAACATGTCACATATATATGTACAAATAAAGTATATAAACAAAAAATTACATTATGTGACTCCTTTTTCTCTTGACTACCAAAACACATTTAAGCTAAATAACTGTAATAACGCGGGGCTAAAGATGCATATTAATATAAATGGTTAATATTTTTTCACTGAAAGTGATTACAAGTTGATTGTATTTTAATTTTTTATTACTATATGGTTGTAGTAAATTTTAAAGAGTAAAACCATGTTAAATTCATAACATAATAACACATTGATTAAAACGTGTAGGTATACATACTTAAGAATCAATAAATAAAAAGAGACAAAGTGTTAAACAATAAATAAATAAGATATATTATATATCACAAATAACTTAGGAGAGTCGTTCGGTTAAATCAATTCGGTTAAGACCATCTTTCATAACCCTACCAAATAACTTAGGAGAGTCGATTAATTCGACTTTTTGCTCAACCCTACCAATCACCATTCCTTTAACTCCCTATTCCAACCCCAAATCCAACCCCAAATCCAACTCTATCACCTATGTTCCCCTATTTCTCTCACAAAGACCCCTTTATTCTTTTCAATGTGATAAAGCTTATGAAATCTTTCCCCCAAACGAAAGTTCCCCACTCACTTGTCTTCCCAAATGTATGTCGAAGCTCCATCAACAATCATTGCCCCGAAAGAACCTGCAAACAGGACACCCTTTTCCAATACTTTCCGAACCCAAACAATAGTGTAAAAGCTACAATCATTGTAGTTTTGGCATAATGTTTTTTGTTCAACAAGAACTGACACACACTTTACCCTCATCTTAGTCAGAACTTGAATGTGCAAGCACTTGGTAGATAGGACACCTTGGATAACACTAGGCTAAGAGTCGGTTGGTTATGCAGGATGCTAATGTCTTGATTCAAAACATGTGTGATACATTAGTGACCTTAAGAGTATATAATTTACGGCTTATTTTGTAAGCACATATGCCGTAAATTATATACTCGTAAGGGTCACTAATGTATCACACATGTTTTGAATCAAGACATTAGCATCCTGCATAACCAACCGACTCTTAGCCTAGTGTTATCCAAGGTGTCCTATCTACCAAGGTGCTTGCCATTCAAGTTCTGACTAAGATGAGGGTAAAGTGGTGTGTCCAGTTCTTGTTGAACAAAAAACATTATGCCAAAACTACAATGATTGTAGGTTTTACACTATTGTTTGGGTTCGGAAAGTATTGGAAAAGGGGTGTCCTGTTTGCAGGTTCTTTCGGGGCAATGATTGTTGATGGAGCTTCGACATACATTTGAAGACAGTGAGTGGGGAACTTTCGTTTGGGGAAGATTTCATAAGCTTTATCACATGAAAAGAATAAAGGGGTCTTTGTGAGAGAAATAGGGGAACATAGGTGATAGAGTTGGATTTGGGTTGGATTTGGGGTTTGGAATAGGAAGGAATGGTGATTGGTAGGGTTGAGCAAAAAGTCGAATTAATCGACTCTCCTAATTTATTTGGTAGGGTTATGAAAGCTGGTCTTAACCGAATTGATTTAACCGAACGACTCTCCTAAGTTATTTGTGATATATAATATATCTTCTTTATTTAGTGTTTAACACTTTGTCTCTTTTATTTATTGATTCTTAAGTATGTATACCACACTTTTAATCATGTGTTATTATGTTATGAATTTAACATGGTTTTACTCTTTAAAATTACTACAACCATATAGTAATAAAAAAATTAAAAATACAATCAACTTGTAATCACTTCAGTGGAAAAAATATTACCCATTTATATTAAGATGCATCTTTAGCCCCGCGTTATTACGTTAGTTAGCTTAAATGTGTTTTGGTAGTTCAAGAGAAAAAGGAGTCACATAATGTAGATTTTTGTTTATATACTTTATTTGTACATATATATGTGACATGTTGTGTTTAAAAGTCAAGTTTTATGAAAAATAAATTAAGCAACTCATTTCGTAGGCCGAAAATATGATATAAATCATACTATAATATTGCTCCAAAATTTGTTTTATGTTGGGTTTTGGTAACTGATCACAACGATCCATTGTCATATATTACTTAAACACCGAACCAATCTATACATTGGTTAAATTCCCTTTAACCGAATGTAGCGGTTATAAAACGGATTTGGGTTATAGTCGACCCTAACCAATCCATACTCACCATAGTGATTGGTAATAAAATTATATGTGATTTTTTTTTTTTTTTTTTTTTTTTACCATTTCAATGTTAATCAATTGTAGGAAAAAAGAAAGTCTAAAGTATATAACACTAACTCCGAATTGGTTTTCAGATTTTCAAACGAAATGCTAACTTTTAAATGAAAGATTTAAGCTTTCAGATGAAATTCAAAACTTGACATCAAAAAGTTCAAAATTTTAAATTAACAATGCCAAAATTTCAAACCGATGGCAAAATCAGATAAAGTAAGTTTTGAACATGTTCAGAAAAAATAAATTTTCAATTCAAACCTTACCAGTTTCGAACTCAACGAGTTTAAAGGGTTAGCTGTTGGTTATAGTGTATTACTACTGTGAAGATGGTTACAACAGGTTTATCAGTCAAGTTACTACTGGGTAACTAGTACTACTGGTGATATGGTTAATGTGGTCACTGGTCAAGTTACTACTGGTCATTCACTATTACTACTACTGCTGCATGGATTGGCATGGGAGTTTTGAAGGTTACTACTACTGGCTGATAATGTTAGTTACGAGTTAGTAGCAGTTATATTTGTAACACTGACAACCGTCACCAAATTCGCTCGGTAAACGTAAATTTTTCGATTAGTCCAACGTTAACTCTAGTTGCCTGTCATTACTTGTTACCTATTATTTAACGTGAATTTTAAAACTTATATACATATACATGATTATTTGTGATGGAAAGCTTTGGGGAACTTTTATATATCGAATACTTGCATGACATAATTGCACTTTAACGTAAGATTGAGCTTCCTCATCCATTATAGAGGGATTTAACGTTATTAGCATTGGGAAAATAGAACTTTCTATTTTAGTTAATCTAGTATTTTCGAGTAGGGTTTTTGTTCAAGTGTGTATTCGTATTTTATCTCGAGTCTTAAATTTGTTTAGTGGGAAATAATTTAGGTTCCTATTTCGTTAAGAGTTTAGCCCGTTCAATAAATATTGATTTAGTGTATATCCAATTGTAGACTAATTATATTTGTATTCACTAGTTAAAAAAAAAAAAGTAAAATTTATCCCAAATATGGTTTTCCTGCTCACCTCCCTTCTTGCTTGTCGAATTCATCATTCAAGGCAGCCGTTCTCCTTCCTCATTCTCCTTCCTTTTCATCATTATCGATCAGCATCACTTAGGTGTACGAAGGTTCAAGTTTTACGTTAACAAATTCTTCCTTGGTCTCATTGTATCAACCGAGTCCTACACGATCATCTTGTGTTGTGTTGTCATAGGTAATATTTGCTTTGTGTTTTCTTTTATCATCCTCTATTTATGTTTTTTTAGTGGTTTTTATGTCATAAAATTATCTGTCATGGTTAAGTTTATAAAAGATTCAATTAGGGTGTTATACATGTTGTTGTTTAGTGCATTGGTTCATGTTTTTGGTGTTAGTCATATATAGGTTTAAAAACCTAGAAACTAATTTAATCTTCCAAGTTATGAGGTTAATTGTTAGGGGGATGAAGTCTAGATGGTTAATTTTGGGTTCGGGTTTATTAAAAACGTTTTCGAATAAGTTATTTCATCTTCGGTCGTTACTCGTGCGGATCAGGAAGTTGGTCTGTTTTGAAGGAATGAATAACTCTCTCATAAATTGTATTTTTAAATGATATCTAAACCAAAGTTGTATCCCTCGGAGTCTAGTTTTTGAAATACAAGACTCATCGTCTAATTCATTTTCAAACTCTCTAGAACTGAATTTTAGTGAACGTGGTCTAAACTGAATTTTGTGATAGTCTTCTACATCAGATTTTGTGTTCACTTGTTACAGGTCTAAAAGGTGTGAAAATTAAGATTTTAAAATATGAGATCATTATTTATATATCAAATAAATAATCTGCATTTTTGGGTGAATTTAAATAATTGTTTGATATTTATAAATGTCTTTACGAATTGTGTTATAAAGTTTCAAGAAAATTCTGAATAGTTCACTTCATTTCATCAGCTGATATCTTGGTCATAAGAAAGTGTTTTTGATTTAATATTTATCCTAGAACTTATATCTTGGAATCTAGTTTCTATAATATAAAGCTTATTTCCTAATTCCAATTTTTGATCGTTCAAACTAATAAAGTGCAAACATTGGTCTACTCTGATTTCTGAAACGTATAATCTTGTGTCAACTTGAAATATTTTTATCTCACTCATACAGAGAGTTAAAACTTGGTTCTGGATATGTTGTTTCTACTTAGTACACTACTTAGAATAATTTGGTTTTAATTTTAAATGTTTTAACTATTTTTCCAAGAATGGTTTATAACCTGCTTTCCAGAATCGCATGTTTTTGTTGTAACGTCTTTGTACGATTTTCATAAAAATCACCGATAGTCGAAAACTTATGAAATTAACAACACATATCCAAAACTCAGTAAAATATCTAAATTAAATTAGTAGAACAATTCTAACGTGTTTAATCATAACATTCGTTTAGGAAGCTCAACTGACCGAACGCTTAAGTGAATTTTACTTAACTAGCTTGCACATGCTCGAGTGAGTTTCGTAACCCTACTTTTAAATGTTTTCAACTTTTTGGGGGAAACATAGCTTCTTTTACGTGAAACATTATATTTCAAAGTATGCTTTTTATTGGACATGTTTGTATGTTTTATTCTACGTGCTATAAAAATGTGTGTTATTACATTATCTTTTCGCCTTTGCAACGTCTTGACTTTAGTGAAGTTGGATATGTGCTTTGATTACGTTTTTCAGCCTTGCACGTATTTGACTTCATCTAAAGTTGGAAAGTTCTTTGATTACAATAAAGATATCACATGTGAAAACTTTGAATTGCAAATATCGTTGTGGATTAATTCGTTTACTAGTTTACACATATTGTCTAAAACACTTATAAAATCGTTTACGTTATCGTTGGTATTACATATATCGTATGACAAAGGAGATGGTATTATCTACTTAATTTCAGTTTTTAAACTACCATTTTTGTTACAAGAATTTACATACACTGTTTTCCTAAACTTTACGAACTCGCTCAACTTTATGTTGACATTTTAAGCTATGTTTTCAGGTAATGATTCGAAGGACCTAGAAGACTATTTCTATTGCATTTGAAAATTATTACAATTTTTGAACTTTGGTTATTCATACAATGTATTCGTATCCGTTTTAACTCTATAATTTGTATTACATTTTATTTGTGGATTTGAATCCACAAGACATAATGTTTGCTTATGATTGTGCGACGTCATGACACGTATTCATTATTTATTAAATCATTATTAGATATTCTCTTGTTAACTATACAATGTGTTACGACGATCGCCAATCGGTTGCACCCCATGTTTCCGCCAAAGGTGGGGTGTGACAGATTGGTATTAGAGCCATTGGCTACAGAGAATCAGGATTGGATTGACCTAGACTCTAACCTAAGTGTCCGCATATAGATCCTTTGTAGGAATCTTTTGTTCACATTTTCATTTGTTGTGTTTACTACTCTTTTAAATTTTATTCTTCAACCGTACCGACTAGTCGTGCGTTTTATCGTTAACTCTTTTTAGTTATAATCCATCGTGGGCGACGTATAAGTTGAAGATTCAATTATCTCGTCTTTGAAGACGACTTTTTCCTTGAAGACGAATTTTCTTTCATGTTCTCTCAAATTCTTCATTCAATTGCGATTATATTTATATTGTAAAATTTTCATATAGTACTATTGCAACATTAAGTTCTATTTCGTTTCTCAATGCCTCCTATATCATATCATTGCATTGGATTATCACGAGTGAAAATAGTATTTTGCCACATTATTCATTGTACAAGTTCGAATTTCAAATGGTTGGAGGTGATTACTTTATTTGGGGACAGCCTTGCGTAATTACAAAAATCGTTATGTTTTTCCCAGTTCTGTTCATTTTCATATTCCGGTCTCTTCTGCAAAGTTGTAGATAACAGCGAAATTCTTCCTTGGTCTCATTGTATTCAGCCGAGCCCCACACATAATCATCTTGTTTTGTCATAGGTAATCTTTGCTTTGTGTTTTCTTTTATCATCCTCTATATTATGTTTTGTTAGTGTTTTTATGTCTATAAAATTATCTGTCATGGTTGAGTTTTATAAAATATTCAATTAGGGTTTTGTTATACATGTTGCTGGTTTAGTCATTGGTTCATGTTTTGGTGTTAGTCATATATATGTTTTAAAAACCTAGAAAATAAACTGCAATCTTCAAAGTTCTCAGGTTAATTGTTAGGGGATGAAGTCTAGATGGTTAATTTTGGGTTCGGGTTATATTAAAACGTTTTCGAATAAGTTATTGCATCTTCGGGTCGTCACTGGTTGCTGATCAGGAAGTTGGTCTGTTTTTCACGAATAATAACTCTCTCATAAATTCGTATTTTTAAATGATATCGAAACCAAAGTTGTATCCCTCAGAGTATAGTCTTTAGAAATACATGAGTCATCGTCTAATTCATTTTCAAACTATCTAGAACTGAATTTTAGTGAACGTGGGTCTAAAATGAGTTTTGTGATAGTCTTCTACATCAGATTTTGTGTTCACTTGTTACATGTCTTAAATGTGTGAAAATTAAGATTTTAAAATATGAGATAGTTATTTATATATCAAATACATAATCTGAATTTTTGGGTGAATTTACATAATTGTTTATATATACACGACTTTACGAATCGTGTTATAAAAGTTTCTAGAAAATTCTGAATAGTTTCACTTCATTTCATTAGCAGAATATATCAT
>CAJVGC010000432.1:18213900-18281313 GCA_910822075.1 Senecio squalidus | reverse complement strand
ACATTTTCTTGAAAGATTTGTCTTTATGAAAATATTGGTGTTAACAACTTTTGATTTAACAATTTGAGTAGGTACTGGTTTGACATGTCGTTGTTTCTTTTTGTTAATAGGAGCCTTAGTGACAAAGTTACCTTGAGCAGTATTAACACGATTAGGTTTCATACGGTTAGTGTTCACAGTATTAACACAAGCAGTATTAACACTTTTATTCTTGGCCGTATTAACCTTAGCCGTAGAAACTACTTTTTGTCTAGCAGTACTAACTCTATTGTTGAAGTTTTTGTTCCTGGTTGTACCAATGTGATTTTCTGAAGATGATTGTTTGACAAAGTTGTTTTTAGAGACAACCCTTCCCTTGTAGCCCACCCCATGATGTGATTTTTGAGTCACTTGTACTTGGTTTTGTGGATTGTGATTGCATAGTGATTTAGTTTACCACAAATAAAACATCCCTTTCTAGTTTGTTGTACAATCTGACCCTTTTGGATTTTGACTTGGTTCATGTTTCTTTGATTTCCTCGTTTCCCTGGGTGTTTGTTGTTTTCCTTCGGGGTTTGCTTAGGTTTGCTTTCTGAAGGTGCTTTTGAAATCTTAGTGGGGTTATTAGGGGGCAGAGACACTAAACTTTGTGTAGAAGGTAAAGTTATTCCCTCTATTGTGAGTAGATGATTTTCCAATGGAATATCCTTGTTTTTTATAACATGAACTTTACTTTCTTCCACTAAGTCCTCTATTAGAACTTCATCGTAGTTGATTGGATCAACATTGAATGATTCCTTTGGAGGTGTCTGGGAGATTGGGATTCTAGGTTCATCTAAAGATGGTGGGATATAGTTTTGGTTAAATGGAGGGGCAACTTCTTTGTATCCTAGGCCAGCCTTAATCTTACTATGAATTTGTTTTTGGCAAAGGTCGGTTACAGATTTAGAGGCAAATTCTAGCTTCCCTACATCTAACTCAATTTTAGTGTGTTCTTGTTCTAATATTTTAACTTTATCCCTAGCAGCTTTGAGTTTTAGAAGTAAGTCCTCTTGTTGCCATTCAAGTAGATTTATCTTTTCTTGATAGCTTTGTTCATTTACTTTGTGAGACTTAATCTGGTTTTCTAAGTTATCAATTACTCTAAGAGCTGACCTTCTTTGTTCTTCTAAGTCTCTAATGGAGTCACTCATTAGTTGATTATGATCTTTGTACTTAGTGATTATATGTTTACATTCAGGAGTACAAAGTTTGTTGGTTACCTCGGCCTTTAGTGATGCGGAAGTTGAAGTTGATGAGTCAATCGCCATTAGTGCATCCGCGTTTGGTGTTCCTTGATCATCATCTGTCCAGTCATATCCCAATATGTTGTTGCTAAGTTCAGGAATTCCAATGTCAATATAATCCAGCTCAGTAGAAAAAGCATCGTCCGTAGCAACTAATTCTCCAAGAATGTCCGTATCATCTGTTACTACTGCTATGCATGCATGGTGAACAGTAGCCGCAGTATTTTCTACGTGAATTTGTTCCTCAGAGATTAGTGCTCTATTCTGACTTGTTTCTTCAGCCAAGTCGCTCCAATCAAATCCAAAGATGTCCTGAGACATAAGTGCACTTTGACTTATCTCTTGAGTGTTTCGTGGATTATTGGTATTGGACTTGTTTGGACAATCTCTAGCGAAGTGACCTAGTTCACTGCATTCATAACACTTCACTTTGCTTTTATCGAAGGTGATTCGTTCGTTGTTTCTTGGATTGAATCTCCTTCCTGTTCTATTTAAGAATCTTCTAGCGCGTAGTGCCAACATAGCAGATTGCCACTTAAGATCGATTTCTTCAGAGTCATCTTGATGCATCTGTTTGACTTCTTCAACTGTGAGATTAGCACACTTACATATAAAGGATTCGAATGAAATCTCTTCGCTGATTTCATGTTTGGATCCTCCAGAGGTTGTTGCAAGGGCAGTATTAACATTGGTAATACTGGGATTGTTGATGGAGATCTTCTCAGCTTCAACTTCAGATTCAAAGACTCTGAGGTCGTTGTAGAGATCGTCTAGTTCTAGTGCTTCAAGAGCGTCTCCTTGCCTGTAGATAACTGTATACACAATCCATTCCTTTCCTAGTGCTCGGATAAACTTTCTGTTTATATCATCATTCTCATATTTGATTCCTGCGCTGAGCATCTCTCCAGTGAGTTTCTTGTATCGATCAAAAGTTTGAGTCATTCGTTCGCCAGGTAAACCATTAAAATTTTCGTACTCTTGTTTGAGAAGAGCCTTCTTGTTCTTTTTGGTATTCTTGGTTCCGCTGAATCTCTTTTCCAGTGCTTCCCATAGCGATTTGGCATCTTCATATTCTTCGAATTGTGATTGATATTCGTTTGGAATTGCAATCATAAGAATACTAAGAGCCTTGATCTCAGTTTGTTTTTCCCTTCGTTCAAGATCGCTTACAAGTGCACGAGCATTCACTCCTGGTTCTCCATCAGCTCCTTGGGCAGCAGGTCGTTTGTTACCATTGATGATCACATCCCAAACTGTGTAATCTGCCAGTAGGATGTGTTGCTTGATTCGTAACTTCCATAAGTCGAATTCGTTGCTCTTTAGGATGGGAACTTTTCCTAATGCAATTTCTGTCATCGTGGTTGTAATGATTTTTGCTTGTGAGGATTTGTAACTCGTTGATCTATGGATCTAAAGCACCTCCTGTGCTCTGATACCACTTGTCAGGATCGTGTTAGTCTGGATAAACTAACAGGTTTGCTAACGTTGTAGATCAAGATCTATTGAAGAAGTTCAGCAGCGGATGAACACTTCAATATTACGAGCTTTTTGAACAATAAAGAATGAATAAGATTTAAACAAAAGTATTGTCAAATTGCAAGCCTCAATTGTATTAACCAGAATAATATCAATACAACGTGTTTTTCTTAATACAAGGATCTATCTATTTATAGACCTTGAGGCTCATTCTAGATAAACTAGAATTCTACGTCTATCCTTATCTAAACAATAAGTAAACTTTATCTAATTACAAAAGGAAATATAATCTAATTATAACTCTTAGATTATATATACAAGATATGATAAGTCTTCCGTGTCTTCCGTGCCTTTGACTTTCGTATCTTGACTTTGACTATGACTTGATCTTGACTTTGTCCGTAGTAACCGTAGTAACTCTATCTACCGTAGCAACTTTGTTGAACAGCCGCACCAACTTGTCTTTGTGATCTTCCGTAGCAACTTCATAATCATCAAACTGATTGTTTAAGTTACTTTCGTTTGTTTGTTAGGATTTATTGTTTATGGTTAAACTATATTGACTAAGTTATAACCCAACATTTTCATCCTACATTCGACCAAAGGAGCTGCAAGGAGAGATCTGAAGCTTTTGATCACGTTGGAAGCCTCGGTTAAAGTCATTTAATCGTGTTTGAAGTTTACTTTAGTTGGTTTGCACTTTATTCTTAATTTTCTTGATACAATGTTTTTGTTTATCGAATCTTATGTTATTTTGTCACAATCCAACATGAGCTAAACTCTTTAAAGTGATTGCTTGGATTGTTGAACTTGGATCTAGGGTTAATTAAGTTTTATGTTTGAACTAATTGGTTTTTCCTTTATTATAAACGTTTAATCGCGATCCATGTTTATTTAAAGTTATTAGAATTACTACTTAGCGTGATTGATGGATTTATATCATAACTAACGTTCATATAGGTTTACAGTTATTTATAATTATATAATTCGTTAGATAATTGTAACTTGAGACTTAATTGAGACAGGCTAAGAAAAATAGTAATCTAATAAATTAAATGAACATGACAATTATATCATAATTGAATAATTGAGACTTTTGTTAATTCGTAGTCGACATATTAAATTGTTAATAATAGTGACATTAAAGCACAATTTAGAGTGGATAGTCTAAGATAATTCTTGATGTACGATCATTCGTATGATCTTTCTCTAAATTTGTAGGATTAGATAACTCTAATAGGAAATCTAATTATAATAGAAATCACAGTTAAACCAATCAAACATATTCTGATTATCCATGATTCAAGTTAAACGTAATTCCAAGTAATCACTACTTTTTAATATCTGATCAATCGTAGAGAATTTTTTTAACATCTTTTCATCCGCAATTCCACTTAGTTAAATTAATTGCTATTTTATTTTAGTTATTTATTTTCCTGAAATACGTTCTCACAGACTAAAACGTCCCCCATATTTAATTGCTTATTTAGTTTAATAATTAATTTAGAATAACGAATATAAATACACGTTCCCTGAGTTCGATCCGGACTTACTAGATCTGTACTACCATACGATCGGGTACACTGCCTGTATTGTGTGTTAGTTGACTTTAGTAATATCCTTGTCTAAACTATAAATAAATTTACGTTAGAAAATACATATCAATATTCATAAACATAAACAATTTAATCACAAACCTTGTAATATCAAAGTGTAGATCCGCTGCGACTTCTTTGATAGATCTAGATCTAAACGTTTATTTTATACAAACCTAATTCATCACATCCTGACACAGTTAAGTCATCATAAAAAATAATTCCAAACAAAAAAATCCAAATAACCAGTTTCCACCTTTAAAACAAGCCAAGTATAGAGCCATGCGTGATAATTTGACCAGTGAACAAACACATGCTATGAGCTCAGGGACACTCTGAAATGAAGGACTTGAAGAATCAGCTACAAGATCTCGAACGGCAACATAAACAAAAGAGAGTCAACTCTCTTATTGATGATCCGTGGAGATTGCCAACAACGCCTTTTGTAGGGGTTTCATTTGATCCACAACCGTTATCTCGAACCCAAACTCATACAGCCTCTCCATCTCTGAACCTATGGGCAACAGAACAAAAAAGGCTTCAGCCATCTACCAAGAAAGAGTCAACCCCTTCCTCAGTATCGCAACCATCCGATACGATGGATACCTCAGACAAAACCCCTGATGTACTTCCAATCCAAAAGGTGAACCCCGTCTCAATGTTCCTAAATTCGCTCACCCAAACAAAAAACCCTCAACACTCCCAATTTGTTGCTCCAGTCATCAAGCCTCGACAAGATTATGAAGAAATTGATACTGTTGAAGCATTTGAACATTTGTTCATGGCTGAACCAGAATATGCTGAATCAACAGTCCAGTTCGATGCAGAAGAATATGCCGAACACCACGAACGAGGAAACACCACAACACCAACAGACTTCCCTAAGTCAGATATAAAACAGTACTTCACATTCGACGATGTACCGCCATCTAAATGGCGTGAGAGAAGCATAGAAATGCTAACTTGGTGCTCTGCAGAGTTGCAGTATTACACCATTGATATCGTCATCAAAAGGTTCTTAACCAGAATCCAAGGACGTCTTAGAGATTGGTATCAAAGTCTTGGCGAATACCTCCAACTACAAATTCAACAGTCAATATCTCCTGAAGCATTCATTGAATATATATACTCAGAATTTATTGGCAGTCCTTGGGAGCATACGGCTCATGCAAGAGAGGAATTCCTCAAAATGAAGTGTTGCTCTTTCCAAAAGAAAGATATTGAAAAACACTATAATCGCATGTCCGAACGATTTTACTGTTTAAATGGAGTAGATGATGTCAATCTAAAGCAGGTGTTTCTTAACTCCTTTCCAGAATCCCTTGGAAATGAAGCTTATCGAGCATTAGAAGCAAGAAATGTCACGATAGCCCAGACAACCCTTGGAGAGTTATACCAATTAATCCTAAATGCACTGGCAAAGCTTTGCAACCAGAAAAAGTTTCTTGCTGAATTTGAAAGGACGGGAAAACGCCTCGGAACAGCATGCGACGACAAGTACCTACAGATCAAATGCAAAGATAAGTCATCATGCGACTGTACTCATACAAAACGGAAGTTTCACTCTAAAAGGTTTTCAAAATTCTCTCGTAGACCTCGATTTTCTCGACAAAGCAACAAGAAGTGGAAATTCATCAGAAAGAAAAAGCAACGCGGGAAAACATCTGACAGATGTTTTATTTGTCAAAAGAAAGGACATTTTGCACGAAATTGTCCGGATAAAAAGAAGTCTCAGGCGTTGGTCCAAGCTTTAAACCAGGTAGAACCAGTCGATCTTTCCGACCTAGAATCAATCTATTCTCTAGATGATGAACCTGGTGACTCAGTTTTGTGCACGATTGCCTACTCGGATTATTCATCTGATGATGATACTGATTCAGATTACGATAGTGATTCTGATTTTGATATTCACATGATCAACCCGATACCTCACGTGTTTCCGGTACACGAAGACCAACCATTACCGCTAGCCAAGATTCACCTCCTTACAGATGCATATGCAAAGCCCATTCCAGTTATTGCTTTCTTTGATACCGGTTCCTCAGTGTCTATCTTGAATCCCGCTATCCTCCCAGATCACTATTGGAAACCGCATCACCAGAACTTCATGGCCGCAAATGGAGAAAGGTTTGTCATTGACAAGATAAGTATCCCTATTAACATTCGGTTATTCCCAAAGTGCGTAATAAAAAGAGACTCTTAGGGTCGAGCTCTCATGGCAAAGACCTCCTGATAGGATTCGATATCCTCCATAAACTACCACAGTTGCGGTGGACAAGTGAAGGACTTCGTTATAAAAGCTTTTTCAACCCATGGACACCTATGCATCGCCTCTTCGTAGCAAGTATCACCCCGCCTGTGTTCAATATCAATGATATAAAGCAACGACTCATCCAAACCGCTTGTGCCTCATCCCATACTGAATTCCTAACAAAACACCCATCACCTTTATGGTTAAATCCCTCATTCTTTGTTTCGCTACAATTTAAACAAAATGAAGACGTCAATCCAACAAAAGCAAGTCACCCAGGAATGAACCCGGATCACTACCAACTAGCCAAAGATGAGTGCAACCAGCTTGTTTCTCAAGGAATCATTGAACACACAACCTCCCCATGGGCATGTGAAGCATTCTATGTCAACAAAAGGAGTGAACAAGTCCGAGGAAAGCTTAGATTGGTTATTAATTATCAGCCTCTAAACCATTTTTGGCCGATGATAAATTTCCACTCCCGCAAAAGAAATCGTTGTTCCAACACTTGGCGGATGCTAAAGTCCTCTCCAAGTTTGATCTCAAATCAGGTTTCTGGCAACTTGGAATTAAGCCTGAGGATAGGCCAAAAACAGCCTTTTGCATCCCCGATCATCATTATCAGTGGAAGGTTATGCCGTTGGTTTAAAAAATGCTCCTTCAGCTTTCCAAAAGGCGATGATAACTATTTTTGAGCCGATTCTCTCCAACACGCTCGTCTATATTGACGACATTCTTCTGTACTCCCCATACGAACAATCTCATGCAGAATTACTCTCAAAGTTTCATGGTCTAGTCTCAAAATATGGGATTATGTTGTCTGAAAAGAAGATGGAAGTAGGAGTAACCACGATAAAGTTTCTCGGCATGGAAATTTCCGATGGTAAGTACCAACCTCAACCACATGTGGCCCAAGAGTTGCTAAAATTCCCAGATGAATTATCTTCACAAAAGATGATCCAGCATTTTCTTGGGTTAGTCAACTATATGTCAGACTTTCTGCCCAAATTGTCACATCACACTGCCTTGTTGTTCCCCATGTTAAAAAAGAATCCTCCACAGTGGACGTCAAAGCAAACTGAAGCAGTGACAGCTATTAAGGGCCTAGCTGAACAGATGCCTCAACTGAAGATTCCTGCCTCCTCAGAAAAACGAATCTTACAGACAGATGCAAGTGATGAGTGTTGGGGAGCTGTCCTACTTGTTCAAGATAGTAATAATAAAGACACGTTTGTGGCTATAAGAGTGGCACGTTTAAGGCATCAGAACAACATTATCACTCAACATTCAAAGAAATCCTTGCAGTCAAACGGGGCATCGAAAAATTCCATCTAATAGGACATGAGTTCTTAGTTGAAATGGATATGTCTTCCTTTCCACGCATGCTACAGTTCAAAAGAAAGATGCTCCCTAATGCACAACTTTTAAGATGGGCAAATTGGTTCTCACAGTGGAAGTTTACAGTAAAGCACATCAAAGGAACAGAAAACGTCCTTGCAGACTTCCTCTCTCGTCCAAAGGCCTATAAATCAGGAGAAACCCACTCAAAGCTACACACCAAGTTCAAACAACCTCCAAGTTCTCCCCATGGTTCTCTCAGTCACTCCCAATAATGGAGAGGTTCATCTTCTACCCCTACACCCACAACCCCCGTACTAAGATCTTCAAATGAAAAAAGTCCTCTCAACAGAAAATAAAAGACTTAATGCTTATAAATCAGGAGAAACCCACTCAAAAGCTACACACCAAGTTCAAATACAACCTCCAAATTCTCTCCCCATGGTTCTCTCAGTCACTCCCAATAATGGAGAGGGTTCATCTTCTACCCATACACCCACAACCCCCATACTCAGCTTACCAGATGAGATACTAGAAATAGTTGGCGACTCAACCTTTGACAAGAGATCTGAATTGTGCTACAAGACATTTCTTACTATCCTCATCAAGTATCGAGCATTAGAAGCAAGAAATGGTCACGATAGCCCAGACAACCTTTGGAGAGTTATACCAATTAATCCTAAATGCACTGGCATGAACCCGGATCACTACCAACTAGCCAAAGATGAGTGCAACCAGCTTGTTTCTCAAGGAATCATTGAACACACAACCTCCCCATGGGCATGTGAAGCATTCTACGTCAACAAAAGGAGTGAACAAGTCCGAGGAAAGCTTAGATTGGTTATTAATTATCAGCCTCTAAACCATTTTTTGGCCGATGATAAATTTCCACTCCCACAAAAGAAATCTTTATTTCAACACTTGGCGGATGCTAAAGTCCTCTCCAAGTTTGATCTCAAATCAGGTTTCTGGCAACTTGGAATTATGCCTGAGGATAGGCCGAAAACAGCCTTTTTCATCCCCGATCATCAGTATCAGATGAAGGTCATGCCGTTTGGTTTAACAAATGCTCCATCAGCTTTCCAAAAGGCGATGATAACTATTTTTGAGCCGATTCTCTCCAACACACTCGTCTATATTGACAACATTCTTCTGTACTCCCCAGACGAACAATCTCATGCAGAATTACTCTCAAAGTTTCATGGTCTAGTCTCAAAATATGGGATTATGTTGTCTGAAAAGAAGATGGAAGTAGGAGTAACCACGATAAAGTTTCTCGGCATGGAAATCTCCGATGGTAAGTACCAACCTCAACCACATGTGGCCCAAGAGTTGCTAAAATTCCTAGATGAATTATCTTCACAAAAGATGATCCAACAGTTTCTTGGGTTAGTCAACTATATGTCAGACTTTCTGCCCAAATTGTCACATCACACTGCCTTGTTGTTCCCCATGTTAAAAAAGAATCCTCCACAGTGGACGTCAAAACAAACTGAAGCAGTGACAGCTATTAAGGGCCTAGCTGAACAGATGCCTCCACTGAAGATTCCTGCCTCCTCAGAAAAACGAATCTTACAGACAGATGCAAGTGATGAGTGTTGGGGAGCTGTCCTACTTGTTCAAGATAGTAATAATAAAAGACTCGTTTGTGGTTATAAGAGTGGCACGTTTAGGGCGTCAGAACAACATTATCACTCAACGTTCAAAGAAATCCTTGCAGTCAAACGGGCATCGAAAAATTCCAATTTCATCTAATAGGACATGAGTTCTTAGTTGAAATGGATATGTCTTCCTTTCCACGCATGCTACAGTTCAAACGAAAGATGCTCCCTAATGCACAACTTTTAAGATGGGCAAATTGGTTCTCACAGTGGAAGTTTACAGTAAAGCACATCAAAGGAACAGAAAACGTCCTTGCAGACTTCCTCTCTCGTCCAAAGGCCTATAAATCAGGAGAAACCCACTCAAAAGCTACACACCAAGTTCAAATACAACCTCCAAATTCTCTCCCCATGGTTCTCTCAGTCACTCCCAATAATGGAGAGGGTTCATCTTCTACCCATACACCCACAACCCCCATACTCAGCTTACCAGATGAGATACTAGAAATAGTTGGCGACTCAACCTTTGACAAGAGATCTGAATTGTGCTACAAGACATTTCTTACTATCCTCATCAAAAATCATGGGTTATGCATCAAGGGCCTTAAGTTTCATCCAGACTATCCTTTCCTCAACGTCTTCCACATCCACCACCTATGGAGGCTCCCAAAAGAAGCTTTATGCTTTTTCTACTATCTCTTTGAGAAGTTCACCATTGGCATATCATTCAATGCAGAAAATCTCCTATCCTATGTTGTCAAAAGCCAGTTCAAAGATGTTCCACCCCACTCCAAGCATTTACTTACGATGCTGCAATGGTTTGCCCCGCATCACCAATGGACCAGATGGCTAACAACCACCGGGAAAGGAACTTATGTGCTGGTAATGTTTCGGAACCCGGGATCTTACCTCTCTCCAAAAGCAGTTAATGATGACGGATCCGCCTTTTACCATGCTCCATATTGCTTTATTCATGATTGGTACAAAATAAACCCATCTAGTCGGTCGTGTGTCAGATTCTTCAGCAACCTCTACCTAGAAACAAAAAGCTTGCTAGCTAGGGCAAATAACGTCGACCCAGACATCATTCCTTATCAAATAATGTTCAACACGTCGGTATGGAGTAAAGATCATCCTGATTCATACAAATGGATTGAAGCAAATGCACAATGGCTCCATGAAAACCTTGAACACTATGAAGAAGACACGTCTGATGATGAAGATAATCTTCCAGAACAAGCCTGGAATGATTCAGATTCAGATTGGGAACCCTATGAAGATGACCCGACACACCCTGATGCTCGCTGGAAATGAAAGAAGCTAAATTGTCATATCGTGTTAATTATGTTTTAATTATGTTTTAAGTGTGCTTAAATATGTTTAATGTCCCTAGTAAGTTCTAGTGTGAAATAATGACATATGCAATGATGTCATGTCCTTATTGACATAAGCGCTTATGTCATAAGGCAATTATGTCCAATAATGTAAGAAAAGTAAGAACGCTTGTACTATAAGCTTATGTGTTGTACCAATCAAGGCTATAAATAGCCATGTATTTTGCCATTGTAAGGCATCGAAATTTGAAGTAATATAAGTGTGTTTTCTTATACTTCTCTCTCTACAATCTTATCTCTTTGTAATCTCCATAGTTCTAATATGTTTTTATCAATATAGATCTGAGTTAAATCTAATATACAACTCCCCCCTCTCAGTTCTTACAGGTCTTATATAGATCTGCACAACTCCCCCCTCCCTTTGGTATCAGAGCCACTCCGGCTCTTATCCTCGCTCAAATACTTTCTTTAATTATTTTCTTGGTTAGTATGCTCTGTGATTGCAGCGTTGTGTCTGATCTTTCACATCAGAAACCCAGAATTTAACTTAAAGTTCTAAAGTATATCACCTTAAGCATTAAGTCTTTTATTTTCTATCCTCTATCAGGGCCGTTGTAGGATTTGTAAGTCGACGGGGTACGTCGCAGTTGTTTCCTCCGGGAGAGTATAGAACTGGAAAATAAAACCTCTAATTCTTAAGGTCATGAGTAACAACAATCCCTTTACCCGTTCACCTTCCTCTAGTTTCCGTCAATCCTCTGCATCTAGAATAGACCAACTCTACGAGATTTCATATGTTCCAGATGATTCCAGAATACCCATCAGTGAAATGCCATTGGTAAATCCTTACCAAGTTTTTACGAAACCAACCACTTCAATCACCAAAAGAGTCAAACAGTTGATGGGTTCTACACCAAACAGACAAATTAAAGAATTCGTCCAAACCTCCAAATTTGACTCTCATCAATTACCCGCTTCCCAGGTTGAACACTTGGTACCTTTATCATTACCAACTGATCTTCCTCGCCACTGTCTAGCACAAGGATATACTCACATCCACTTTGGAGCTATACGGTTAGCTTTAACCTATCATGGGCGAAAGGGTCTTCCGGCATTCTCTCGTATAGCTTTGCTCGATACAAGATTTGTAGAGTACCAACACGCTTGCATTGGTACTATTCAAACCACCCTGAACGCAGGAACAATCTTTGTCACATTTTACCCCAATTTCAACATGCCCCTAAATGACCCATCGTTACTCACAGCCCTCAAAGCCCAGATACAGATTGGTGGCACTCCTCAAGTGAATACGTTCCAAGCTACGTTTCATTTCCAAATGGCCTACCGAGTCCAAAATCACTCCCTGGATATTTATGTCCCTGGACAGGATAATGCGGGAGATGCTCTGCTAATCGATGTTGACTCTAATGCGACGCCAACTTGTACATATGTCCCAAGACAACTGTCTCGAGATGAATTGGTTAAATTACTCCCTGAAAAATGGATAACCAATTATGAACAAATTCATCAGGCTCCAGCTCCGGTACGATCAACATCTGCCCCTGAATTTGTCAGACACGAGAACGGTATGGTCGAGATTAAGTTCTCATCCCCACAACCAAAGACATCCAATGTTTTTCCTACAGGCATTCTTATGATTACACCAGCACCAACCACAGCTCATGTGCCTACTCAACAAGTTGAGCACATATGGTGGGATGTATGTAACTGTGAAAGTTGCCTTGATGATGCTGCAAAGATTGATGATGAAGAAGATCTTCAAATGAAAAGAAAGTCCTCTCAACAGAAAATAAAAGACTTAATGCTTATAAATCAGGAGAAACCCACTCAAAAGCTACACACCAAGTTCAAATACAACCTCCAAATTCTCTCCCCATGGTTCTCTCAGTCACTCCCAATAATGGAGAGGGTTCATCTTCTACCCATACACCCACAACCCCCATACTCAGCTTACCAGATGAGATACTAGAAATAGTTGGCGACTCAACCTTTGACAAGAGATCTGAATTGTGCTACAAGACATTTCTTACTATCCTCATCAAGTATCGAGCATTAGAAGCAAGAAATGTCACGATAGCCCAGACAACCTTTGGAGAGTTATACCAATTAATCCTAAATGCACTGGCATGAACCCGGATCACTACCAACTAGCCAAAGATGAGTGCAACCAGCTTGTTTCTCAAGGAATCATTGAACACACAACCTCCCCATGGGCATGTGAAGCATTCTATGTCAACAAAAGGAGTGAACAAGTCCGAGGAAAGCTTAGATTGGTTATTAATTATCAGCCTCTAAACCATTTTTTGGCCGATGATAAATTTCCACTCCCGCAAAAGAAATCGTTGTTCCAACACTTGGCGGATGCTAAAGTCCTCTCCAAGTTTGATCTCAAATCAGGTTTCTGGCAACTTGGAATTAAGCCTGAGGATAGGCCAAAAACAGCCTTTTGCATCCCCGATCATCATTATCAGTGGAAGGTTATGCCGTTTGGTTTAAAAAATGCTCCTTCAGCTTTCCAAAAGGCGATGATAACTATTTTTGAGCCGATTCTCTCCAACACGCTCGTCTATATTGACGACATTCTTCTGTACTCCCCAGACGAACAATCTCATGCAGAATTACTCTCAAAGTTTCATGGTCTAGTCTCAAAATATGGGATTATGTTGTCTGAAAAGAAGATGGAAGTAGGAGTAACCACGATAAAGTTTCTCGGCATGGAAATTTCCGATGGTAAGTACCAACCTCAACCACATGTGGCCCAAGAGTTGCTAAAATTCCCAGATGAATTATCTTCACAAAAGATGATCCAGCAGTTTCTTGGGTTAGTCAACTATATGTCAGACTTTCTGCCCAAATTGTCACATCACACTGCCTTGTTGTTCCCCATGTTAAAAAAGAATCCTCCACAGTGGACGTCAAAGCAAACTGAAGCAGTGACAGCTATTAAGGGCCTAGCTGAACAGATGCCTCCACTAAAGATTCCTGCCTCCTCAGAAAAACGAATCTTACAGACAGATGCAAGTGATGAGTGCTGGGGAGCTGTCCTACTTGTTCAAGATGGTAATAATAAAAGACACGTTTGTGGTTATAAGAGTGGCACGTTTAAGGCATCAGAACAACATTATCACTCAACGTTCAAAGAAATCCTTGCAGTCAAACGGGGCATCGAAAAATTCCAATTTCATCTAATAGGACATGAGTTCTTAGTTGAAATGGATATGTCTTCCTTTCCACGCATGCTACAGTTCAAACGAAAGATGCTCCCTAATGCACAACTTTTAAGATGGGCAAATTGGTTCTCACAGTGGAAGTTTACAGTAAAGCACATCAAAGGAACAGAAAACGTCCTTGCAGACTTCCTCTCTCGTCCAAAGGCCTATAAATCAGGAGAAACCCACTCAAAAGCTACACACCAAGTTCAAATACAACCTCCAAATTCTCTCCCCATGGTTCTCTCAGTCACTCCCAATAATGGAGAGGGTTCATCTTCTACCCATACACCCACAACCCCCATACTCAGCTTACCAGATGAGATACTAGAAATAGTTGGCGACTCAACCTTTGACAAGAGATCTGAATTGTGCTACAAGACATTTCTTACTATCCTCATCAAAAATCATGGGTTATGCATCAAGGGCCTTAAGTTTCATCCAGACTATCCTTTCCTCAACGTCTTCCACATCCACCACCTATGGAGGCTCCCAAAAGAAGCTTTATGCTTTTTCTACTATCTCTTTGAGAAGTTCACCATTGGCATATCATTCAATGCAGAAAAGCTCCTATCCTATGTTGTCAAAAGCCAGTTCAAAGATGTTCCACCCCACTCCAAGCATTTACTTACGATGCTGCAATGGTTTGCCCCGCATCACCAATGGACCAGATGGCTAACAACCACCGGGAAAGGAACTTATGTGCTGGTAATGTTTCGGAACCCGGGATCTTACCTCTCTCCAAAAGCAGTTAATGATGACGGATCCGCCTTTTACCATGCTCCATATTGCTTTATTCATGATTGGTACAAGATAAACCCATCTAGTCGGTCGTGTGTCAGATTCTTCAGCAACCTCTACCTAGAAACAAAAAGTTTTCTAGCTAGGGAAAATAACGTCGACCCAGACATCATTCCTTATCAAATAATGTTCAACACGTCGGTATGGAGTAAAGATCATCCTGATTCATACAAATGGATTGAAGCAAATGCACAATGGCTCCATGAAAACCTTGAACACTATGAAGAAGACACGTCTGATGACGAAGATAATCTTCCAGAACAAGCCTGGAATGATTCAGATTCAGATTGGGAACCCTATGAAGATGACCCGACACACCCTGATGCTCGCTGGAAATGAAGGAAACTAAATAGTCATATCGTGTTAATTATGTTTTAATTATGTTTTAAGTGTGCTTAAATATGTTTAATGTCCCTAGTAAGTTCTAGTGTGAAATAATGACATATGCAATGATGTCATGTCCTTATTGACATAAGCGCTTATGTCATAAGGCAATTATGTCCAATAATGTAAGAAAAGTAAGAACGCTTGTACTATAAGCTTATGTGTTGTACCAATCAAGGCTATAAATAGCCATGTATTTTGCCATTGTAAGGCATCGAAATTTGAAGTAATATAAGTGTGTTTTCTTATACTTCTCTCTCTACAATCTTCTCTCTTTGTAATCTCCATAGTTCTTCTACTTATATAATATGTTTTTATCAATATAGATCTGAGTTAGATCTAATATACAATTCCCCCCTCTCAGTTCTTACAGGTCTTATATAGATCTGCACAACTCCCCCCTTTCTTTGGTATCAGAGCCACTCCGGCTCTTATCCTCGCTCAAATACTTTCTTTAATTATTTTCTTGGTTAGTATGCTCTATGATTGCAGCGTTGTGTCTGATCTTTCACATCAGAAACCCAGAATTTAACTTAAAGTTCTAAAGTATATCACCTTAAGCATTAAGTCTTTTATTTTCTATCCTCTATCAGGGCCGTTGTAGGATTTGTAAGTCGACGGGGTACGTCGCAGTTGTTTCCTCCGGGAGAGTATAGAACTGGAAAATAAAACCTCTAATTCTTAAGGTCATGAGTAACAACAATCCCTTTACCCGTTCACCTTCCTCTAGTTTCCGTCAATCCTCTGCATCTAGAATAGATCAACTCTACGAGATTTCATATGTTCCAGATGATTCCAGAATACCCATCAGTGAAATGCCATTGGTAAATCCTTACCAAGTTTTTACGAAACCAACCACTTCAATCACAAAAAGAGTCAAACAGTTGATGGGTTCTACACCAAACAGACAAATTAAAGAATTCGTCCAAACCTCCAAATTTGACTCTCATCAATTACCCGCTTCCCAGGTTGAACACTTGGTACCTTTATCATTACCAACTGATCTTCCTCGCCACTGTCTAGCACAAGGATATACTCACATCCACTTTGGAGCTATACGGTTAGCTTTAACCTATCATGGGCGAAAGGGTCTTCCGGCATTCTCTCGTATAGCTTTGCTCGATACAAGATTTGTAGAGTACCAACACGCTTGCATTGGTACTATTCAAACCACCCTGAACGCAGGAACAATCTTTGTCACATTTTACCCCAATTTCAACATGCCCCTAAATGACCCATCATTACTCACAGCCCTCAAAGCCCAGATACAGATTGGTGGCACTCCTCAAGTGAATACGTTCCAAGCTACGTTTCATTTCCAAATGGCCTACCGAGTCCAAAATCACTCCCTGGATATTTATATCCCTGGACAGGATAATGCGGGAGATGCTCTGCTAATCGATGTTGACTCTAATGCAACGCCAACTTGTACATATGTCCCAAGACAACTGTCTCGAGATGAATTGGTTAAATTACTCCCTGAAAAATGGATAACCAATTATGAACAAATTCATCAGGCTCCAGCTCCGGTACGATCAACATCTGCCCCTGAATTTGTCAGACACGAGAACGGTATGGTCGAGATTAAGTTCTCATCCCCACAACCAAAGACATCCAATGTCTTTCCTACAGGCATTTTTATGATTACACCAGCACCAACCACAGCTCATGTGCCTACTCAACAAGTTGAGCACATATGGTGGGATGTATGTAACTGTGAAAGTTGCCTTGATGATGCTGCAAAGATTGATGATGAAGAAGATCTTCCTAAGAAAAGAAAGTCCTCTCAACAGAAACTAAAAAGACGATATGAAAATGGTGATCCAACAGTCGGACTTCTAGGCGAACCTTCTGGAAAATTTGACTATTACGTCTTATACCCAAGAGATAGGTCGATCCAATCACCACCATCAACTAACACCCAACCAAGCAATCCATCACCACCATCACCTAAACTTTCACCATACAACCAACACGCCTTATCCGTCCTCCATCAAGTCTCTCAGCCAACAGAAAAAGAATTATCTGCATCACCTGTTTTTCCAATTACCAGGGACCCTTCATGTTCCTATGAACAGGAGTTTCCAGCCCTTAATTCTTTCGAACATCTTGATAGTCGCACTAAACATGACTGGAAGATAAAAAACCCAACAACTATTGGTCCAACAGGTCACCCAAACACCATCAGTCCAGCCGAAGCAACCTTGAATTGGCAAAGTGAGAACGCCGTCGCTCAAAATAAAGTTCTTGTGAAAATTCTCTCACAACAAAACAACATCACAACCACCCAAGAGAAACTTTCCACTAAAGTAAAATCTCTTGAAAACATTATCAATGAACTTCTCTTCAAAATCCAAGAGCTTCACCGAGAGATCATCAAGATTATTCAATCCACACCTACTACCCAACCTTCCTCCTCCATCTCCCAAAAGGAGGCTGAAATGAAGAACTTGAAGAATCAGCTACAAGATCTCGAACGGCAACATAAACAAAAGAGAGTCAACTCTCTTATTGATGATCCGTGGAGATTGCCGACAACGCCTTTTGTGGGGGTTTCATTTGATACACAACCGTTATCTCGAACCCAAACTCATACAGCCTCGCCATCTCTGAACCTATGGGCAACAGAACAAAAAAGGCTTCAGCCATCTACCAAGAAAGAGTCAACCTCTTCCTCAGTATCGCAACCATCCGATACGATGGATACCTCAGACAAAACCCCTGATGTACTTCCAATCCAAAAGGTGAACCCCGTCTCAATGTTCCTAAATTCGCTCACCCAAACAAAAAACCCTCAACACTCCCAATTTGTTGCTCCAGTCATCAAGCCTCGACAAGATTATGAAGAAATTGATACTGTTGAAGCATTTGAACATTTGTTCATGGCTGAACCAGAATATGCTGAATCAACAGTCCAGTTCGATGCAGAAGAATATGCCGAACACCACGAACGAGGAAGCACCACAACACCAACAGACTTCCCTAAGTCAGATATAAAACAGTATTTCACATTCGACGATGTACCGCCATCTAAATGGCGTGAGAGAAGCATAGAAATGCTAACTTGGTGCTCTGCAGAGTTGCAGTATTACACCATTGATATCGTCATCAAAAGGTTCTTAACCAGAATCCAAGGACGTCTTAGAGATTGGTATCAAAGTCTTGGCGAATACCGCCAGCTACAAATTCAACAGTCAATATCTCCTGAAGCATTCATTGAATATATATACTCAGAATTTATTGGCAGTCCTTGGGAGCATACGGCTCATGCAAGAGAGGAATTCCTCAAAATGAAGTGTTGCTCTTTCCAAAAGAAAGATATTGAAAAACACTATAATCGCATGTCCGAACGATTTTACTGTTTAAATGGAGTAGATGATGTCAATCTAAAGCAGGTGTTTCTTAACTCCTTTCCAGAATCCCTTGGAAATGAAGCTTATCGAGCATTAGAAGCGAGAAATGTCACGATAGCCCAGACAACCCTTGGAGAGTTATACCAATTAATCCTAAATGCACTGGCAAAGCTTTGCAACCAGAAAAAGTTTCTTGCTGAATTTGAAAGGACGGGAAAACGCCTCGGAACAGCATGCGACGACAAGTACCTACAGATCAAATGCAAAGATAAGTCATCATGCGACTGTACTCATACAAAACGGAAGTTTCACTCTAAAAGGTTTTCAAAATTCTCTCGTAAACCTCGATTTTCTCGACAAAGCAACAAGAAGTGGAAATTCATCAGAAAGAAAAAGCAACGCGGGAAAACATCTGACAGATGTTTTATTTGTCAAAAGAAAGGACATTTTGCACGAAATTGTCCGGATAAAAAGAAGTCTCAGGCGTTGGTCCAAGCTTTAAACCAGGTAGAACCAGTCGATCTTTCCGATCTAGAATCAATCTATTCTCTAGATGATGAACCTGGTGACTCAGTTTTGTGCACGATTGCCTACTCGGATTATTCATCTGATGATGATACTGATTCAGATTACGATAGTGATTCTGATTTTGGTATTCACATGATCAACCCGATACCTCACGTGTTTCCGGTACACGAAGACCAACCATTACCGCTAGCCAAGATTCACCTCCTTACAGATGCATATGCAAAGCCCATTCCAGTTATTGCTTTCTTTGATACCGGTTCCTCAGTGTCTATCTTGAATCCCGCTATCCTCCCAGATCACTATTGGAAACCGCATCACCAGAACTTCATGGCCGCAAATGGAGAAAGGTTTGTCATTGACAAGATAAGTATCCCTATTAACATTCGGTTATTCCCAAAGTGCGTAATAAAAAAGAGACTCTTAGGGTCGAGCTCTCATGGCAAAGACCTCCTGATAGGATTCGATATCCTCCATAAACTACCACAGTTGCGGTGGACAAGTGAAGGACTTCGTTATAAAAGATTTTTCAACCCATGGACACCTATGCATCGCCTCTTCGTAGCAAGTATCACCCCGCCTGTGTTCAATATCAATGATATAAAGCAACGACTCATCCAAACCGCTTGTGCCTCCTCCCATACTGAATTCCTAACAAAACACCCATCACCTTTATGGTTAAATCCCTCATTCTTTGTTTCGCTACCATTTAAACAAAATGAAGACGTCAATCCAACAAAAGCAAGTCACCCAGGAATGAACCCGGATCACTACCAACTAGCCAAAGATGAGTGCAACCAGCTTGTTTCTCAAGGAATCATTGAACACACAACCTCCCCATGGGCATGTGAAGCATTCTACGTCAACAAAAGGAGTGAACAAGTCCGAGGAAAGCTTAGATTGGTTATTAATTATCAGCCTCTAAACCATTTTTTGGCTGATGATAAATTTCCACTCCCGCAAAAGAAATCGTTGTTCCAACACTTGGCGGATGCTAAAGTCCTCTCCAAGTTTGATCTCAAATCAGGTTTCTGGCAACTTGGAATTAAGCCTGAGGATAGGCCAAAAACAGCCTTTTGCATCCCCGATCATCATTATCAGTGGAAGGTTATGCCGTTTGGTTTAAAAAATGCTCCTTCAGCTTTCCAAAAGGCGATGATAACTATTTTTGAGCCGATTCTCTCCAACACGCTCGTCTATATTGACGACATTCTTCTGTACTCCCCAGACGAACAATCTCGTGCAGAATTACTCTCAAAGTTTCATGGTCTAGTCTCAAAATATGGGATTATGTTGTCTGAAAAGAAGATGGAAGTAGGAGTAACCACGATAAAGTTTCTCGGCATGGAAATTTCCGATGGTAAGTACCAACCTCAACCACATGTGGCCCAAGAGTTGCTAAAATTCCCAGATGAATTATCTTCACAAAAGATGATCCAGCAGTTTCTTGGGTTAGTCAACTATATGTCAGACTTTCTGCCCAAATTGTCACATCACACTGCCTTGTTGTTCCCCATGTTAAAAAAGAATCCTCCACAGTGGACGTCAAAGCAAACTGAAGCAGTGACAGCTATTAAGGGCCTAGCTGAACAGATGCCTCCACTAAAGATTCCTGCCTCCTCAGAAAAACGAATCTTACAGACAGATGCAAGTGATGAGTGCTGGGGAGCTGTCCTACTTGTTCAAGATGGTAATAATAAAAGACACGTTTGTGGTTATAAGAGTGGCACGTTTAAGGCATCAGAACAACATTATCACTCAACGTTCAAAGAAATCCTTGCAGTCAAACGGGGCATCGAAAAATTCCAATTTCATCTAATAGGACACGAGTTCTTAGTTGAAATGGATATGTCTTCCTTTCCACGCATGCTACAGTTCAAACGAAAGATGCTCCCTAATGCACAACTTTTAAGATGGGCAAATTGGTTCTCACAGTGGAAGTTTACAGTAAAGCACATCAAAGGAACAGAAAACGTCCTTGCAGACTTCCTCTCTCGTCCAAAGGCCTATAAATCAGGAGAAACCCACTCAAATGCTACACACAGAGTTCAAATACAACCTCCAAATTCTCTCCCCATGGTTCTCTCAGTCACTCCCAATAATGGAGAGGGTTCATCTTCTACCCATACACCCACAACCCCCGTACTCAGCCTACCAGATGAGATACTAGAAATAGTTGGCGACTCAACCTTTGACAAGAGATCTGAATTGTGCTACAAGACATTTCTTACTATCCTCATCAAAAATCATGGGTTATGCATCAAGGGTCTCAAGTTTCATCCAGACTATCCTTTCCTTAACGTCTTCCACATCCATGACCTATGGAGGCTCCCAAAAGAAGCTTTATGCTTTTTCTACTATCTCTTCGAGAAGTTCACGATTGGCATATCTTTCAATGCAGAAAAGCTCCTATCCTATGTTGTTAAAAGCCAGTTCAAAGATGTCCCTCCCCACTCCAAGCATTTGCTTACGATGCTGCAATGGTTTGCCCCGCATCATCAATGGACCAGATGGCTAACAACCACCGGAAAAGGTACTTATGTGCTGGTAATGTTTCGGAACCCAGGATCTTACCTCTCTCCAAAAGCAGTTAATGATGACGGCTCAGCCTTTTACCATGCTCCATATTGCTTTATTCATGATTGGTACAAAATAAACCCATCTAGTCGGTCGTGTGTCAGATTCTTCAGCAACCTCTACCTAGAAACAAAAAGCTTGCTAGCTAGGGCAAATAACGTTAACCCAGACATCATTCCTTATCAAATAATGTTCAACACGTCGGTATGGAGTAAAGATCATCCTGATTCATACAAATGGATTGAAGCAAATGCACAATGGCTCCATGAAAACCTTGAACACTATGAAAAAGACACGTCTGATGACGAAGATAATCTTCCAGAACAAGCCTGGAATGATTCAGATTCAGATTGGGAACCCTATGAAGATGACCCGACACACCCTGATGCTCGCTGGAAATGAAAGAAGCTAAATTGTCATATCGTGTTAATTATGTTTTAATTATGTTTTAAGTGTGCTTAAATATGTTTAATGTCCCTAGTAAGTTCTAGTGTGAAATAATGACATATGCAATGATGTCATGTCCTTATTGACATAAGCGCTTATGTCATAAGGCAATTATGTCCAATAATGTAAGAAAAGTAAGAACGCTTCTACTATAAGCTTATGTGTTGTACCAATCAAGGCTATAAATAGCCATGTATTTTGCCATTGTAAGATCATCGAAATTTGAAGTAATATAAGTGTGTTTTCTTATACTTCTCTCTCTACAATCTTCTCTCTTTGTAATCTCCATAGTTCTTCTACTTATATAATATGTTTTTATCAATATAGATCTGAGTTAGATCTAATATACAATTCCCCCCTCTCAGTTCTTACAGGTCTTATATAGATCTGCACAAATCCAAGAGCTTCCCTTTGGTATCAGAGCCACTCCGGCTCTTATCCTCGCTCAAATACTTTCTTTAATTATTTTCTTGGTTAGTATGCTCTGTGATTGCAGCGTTGTGTCTGATCTTTCACATCAGAAACCCAGAATTTAACTTAAAGTTCTAAAGTATATCACCTTAAGCATTAAGTCTTTTATTTTCTATCCTCTATCAGGGCCGTTGTAGGATTTGTAAGTCGACGGGGTACGTCGCAGTTGTTTCCTCCGGGAGAGTATAGAACTGGAAAATAAAACCTCTAATTCTTAAGGTCATGAGTAACAACAATCCCTTTACCCGTTCACCTTCCTCTAGTTTCCGTCAATCCTCTGCATCTAGAATAGATCAACTCTACGAGATTTCATATGTTCCAGATGATTCCAGAATACCCATCAGTGAAATGCCATTGGTAAATCCTTACCAAGTTTTTACGAAACCAACCACTTCAATCACAAAAAGAGTCAAACAGTTGATGGGTTCTACACCAAACAGACAAATTAAAGAATTCGTCCAAACCTCCAAATTTGACTCTCATCAATTACCCGCTTCCCAGGTTGAACACTTGGTACCTTTATCATTACCAACTGATCTTCCTCGCCACTGTCTAGCACAAGGATATACTCACATCCACTTTGGAGCTATACGGTTAGCTTTAACCTATCATGGGCGAAAAGGTCTTCCGGCATTCTCTCGTATAGCTTTGCTTGATACAAGATTTGTAGAGTACCAACACGCTTGCATTGGTACTATCCAAACCACTCTGAACGCAGGAACAATCTTTGTCACATTTTACCCCAATTTCAACATGCCCCTAAATGACCCATCATTACTCACAGCCCTCAAAGCCCAGATACAGATTGGTGGCACTCCTCAAGTGAATACGTTCCAAGCTACGTTTCATTTCCAAATGGCCTACCGAGTCCAAAATCACTCCCTGGATATTTATATCCCTGGACAGGATAATGCGGGAGATGCTCTGCTAATCGATGTTGACTCTAATGCAACGCCAACTTGTACATATGTCCCAAGACAACTGTCTCGAGATGAATTGGTTAAATTACTCCCTGAAAAATGGATAACCAATTATGAACAAATTCATCAGGCTCCAGCTCCGGTACGATCAACATCTGCCCCTGAATTTGTCAGACACGAGAACGGTATGGTCGAGATTAAGTTCTCATCCCCACAACCAAAGACATCCAATGTCTTTCCTACAGGCATTCTTATGATTACACCAGCACCAACCACAGCTCATGTGCCTACTCAACAAGTTGAGCACATATGGTGGGATGTATGTAACTGTGAAAGTTGCCTTGATGATGCTGCAAAGATTGATGATGAAGAAGATCTTCCTAAGAAAAGAAAGTCCTCTCAACAGAAACTAAAAAGACGATATGAAAATGGTGATCCAACAGTCGGACTTCTAGGCGAACCTTCTGGAAAATTTGACTATTACGTCTTATACCCAAGAGATAGGTCGATCCAATCACCACCATCAACTAACACCCAACCAAGCAATCCATCACCACCATCACCTAAACTTTCACCATACAACCAACACGCCTTATCCGTCCTCCATCAAGTCTCTCAGCCAACAGAAAAAGAATTATCTGCATCACCTGTTTTTCCAATTACCAGGGACCCTTCATGTTCCTATGAACAGGAGTTTCCAGCCCTTAATTCTTTCGAACATCTTGATAGTCGCACTAAACATGACTGGAAGATAAAAAACCCAACAACTATTGGTCCAACAGGTCACCCAAACACCATCAGTCCAGCCGAAGCAACCTTGAATTGGCAAAGTGAGAACGCCGTCGCTCAAAATAAAGTTCTTGTGAAAATTCTCTCACAACAAAACAACATCACAACCACCCAAGAGAAACTTTCCACTAAAGTAAAATCTCTTGAAAACATTATCAATGAACTTCGCTTCAAAATCCAAGAGCTTCACCGAGAGATCATCAAGATTATTCAATCCACACCTACTACCCAACCTTCCTCCTCCATCTCCCAAAAGGAGGCTGAAATGAAGAACTTGAAGAATCAGCTACAAGATCTCGAACGGCAACATAAACAAAAGAGAGTCAACTCTCTTATTGATGATCCGTGGAGATTGCCGACAACGCCTTTTGTAGGGGTTTCATTTGATCCACAACCGTTATCTCGAACCCAAACTCATACAGCCTCGCCATCTCTGAACCTATGGGCAACAGAACAAAAAAGGCTTCAGCCATCTACCAAGAAAGAGTCAACCTCTTCCTCAGTATCGCAACCATCCGATACGATGGATACCTCAGACAAAACCCCTGATGTACTTCCAATCCAGAAGGTGAACCCCGTCTCAATGTTCCTAAATTCGCTCACCCAAACAAAAAACCCTCAACACTCCCAATTTGTTGCTCCAGTCATCAAGCCTCGACAAGATTATGAAGAAATTGATACTGTTGAAGCATTTGAACATTTGTTCATGGCTGAACCAGAATATGCTGAATCAACAGTCCAGTTCGATGCAGAAGAATATGCCGAACACCACGAACGAGGAAGCACCACAACACCAACAGACTTCCCTAAGTCAGATATAAAACAGTATTTCACATTCGACGATGTACCGCCATCTAAATGGCGTGAGAGAAGCATAGAAATGCTAACTTGGTGCTCTGCAGAGTTGCAGTATTACACCATTGATATCGTCATCAAAAGGTTCTTAACCAGAATCCAAGGACGTCTTAGAGATTGGTATTAAAGTCTTGGCGAATATCGCCAGCTACAAATTCAACAGTCAATATCTCCTGAAGCATTCATTGAATATATATACTCAGAATTTATTGGCAGTCCTTGGGAGCATACGGCTCATGCAAGAGAGGAATTCCTCAAAATGAAGTGTTGCTCTTTCCAAAAGAAAGATATTGAAAAACACTATAATCGCATGTCCGAACGATTTTACTGTTTAAATGGAGTAGATGATGTCAATCTAAAGCAGGTGTTTCTTAACTCCTTTCCAGAATCCCTTGGAAATGAAGCTTATCGAGCATTAGAAGCGAGAAATGTCACGATAGCCCAGACAACCCTTGGAGAGTTATACCAATTAATCCTAAATGCACTGGCAAAGCTTTGCAACCAGAAAAAGTTTCTTGCTGAATTTGAAAGGACGGGAAAACGCCTCGGAACAGCATGCGACGACAAGTACCTACAGATCAAATGCAAAGATAAGTCATCATGCGAATGTACTCATACAAAACGGAAGTTTCACTCTAAAAGGTTTTCAAAATTCTCTCGTAAACCTCGATTTTCTCGACAAAGCAACAAGAAGTGGAAATTCATCAGAAAGAAAAAGCAACGCGGGAAAACATCTGACAGATGTTTTATTTGTCAAAAGAAAGGACATTTTGCACGAAATTGTCCGGATAAAAAGAAGTCTCAGGCGTTGGTCCAAGCTTTAAACCAGGTAGAACCAGTCGATCTTTCCGATCTAGAATCAATCTATTCTCTAGATGATGAACCTGGTGACTCAGTTTTGTGCACGATTGCCTACTCGGATTATTCATCTGATGATGATACTGATTCAGATTACGATAGTGATTCTGATTTTGGTATTCACATGATCAACCCGATACCTCACGTGTTTCCGGTACACGAAGACCAACCATTACCGCTAGCCAAGATTCACCTCCTTACAGATGCATATGCAAAGCCCATTCCAGTTATTGCTTTCTTTGATACCGGTTCCTCAGTGTCTATCTTGAATCCCGCTATCCTCCCAGATCACTATTGGAAACCGCATCACCAGAACTTCATGGCCGCAAATGGAGAAAGGTTTGTCATTGACAAGATAAGTATCCCTATTAACATTCGGTTATTCCCAAAGTGCGTAATAAAAAAGAGACTCTTAGGGTCGAGCTCTCATGGCAAAGACCTCCTGATAGGATTCGATATCCTCCATAAACTACCACAGTTGCGGTGGACAAGTGAAGGACTTCGTTATAAAAGCTTTTTCAACCCATGGACACCTATGCATCGCCTCTTCGTAGCAAGTATCACCCCGCCTGTGTTCAATATCAATGATATAAAGCAACGACTCATCCAAACCGCTTGTGCCTCCTCCCATACTGAATTCCTAACAAAACACCCATCACCTTTATGGTTAAATCCCTCATTCTTTGTTTCGCTACCATTTAAACAAAATGAAGACGTCAATCCAACAAAAGCAAGTCACCCAGGAATGAACCCGGATCACTACCAACTAGCCAAAGATGAGTGCAACCAGCTTGTTTCTCAAGGAATCATTGAACACACAACCTCCCCATGGGCATGTGAAGCATTCTACTGTCAACAAAAGGAGTGAACAAGTCCGAGGAAAGCTTAGATTGGTTATTAATTATCAGCCTCTAAACCATTTTTTGGCCGATGATAAATTTCCACTCCCGCAAAAGAAATCGTTGTTCCAACACTTGGCGGATGCTAAAGTCCTCTCCAAGTTTGATCTCAAATCAGGTTTCTGGCAACTTGGAATTAAGCCTGAGGATAGGCCAAAAACAGCCTTTTGCATCCCCGATCATCATTATCAGTGGAAGGTTATGCCGTTTGGTTTAAAAAATGCTCCTTCAGCTTTCCAAAAGGCGATGATAACTATTTTTGAGCCGATTCTCTCCAACACGCTCGTCTATATTGACGACATTCTTCTGTACTCCCCAGACGAACAATCTCGTGCAGAATTACTCTCAAAGTTTCATGGTCTAGTCTCAAAATATGGGATTATGTTGTCTGAAAAGAAGATGGAAGTAGGAGTAACCACGATAAAGTTTCTCGGCATGGAAATCTCCGATGGTAAGTACCAACCTCAACCACATGTGGCCCAAGAGTTGCTAAAATTCCTAGATGAATTATCTTCACAAAAGATGATCCAACAGTTTCTTGGGTTAGTCAACTATATGTCAGACTTTCTGCCCAAATTGTCACATCACACTGCCTTGCTGTTCCCCATGTTAAAAAAGAATCCTCCACAGTGGACGTCAAAACAAACTGAAGCAGTGACAGCTATTAAGGGCCTAGCTGAACAGATGCCTCAACTGAAGATTCCTGCCTCCTCAGAAAAACGAATCTTACAGACAGATGCAAGTGATGAGTGTTGGGGAGCTGTCCTACTTGTTCAAGATAGTAATAATAAAAGACACGTTTGTGGCTATAAGAGTGGCACGTTTAAGGCATCAGAACAACATTATCACTCAACATTCAAAGAAATCCTTGCAGTCAAACGGGGCATCGAAAAATTCCAATTTCATCTAATAGGACATGAGTTCTTAGTTGAAATGGATATGTCTTCCTTTCCACGCATGCTACAGTTCAACGAAAGATGCTCCCTAATGCACAACTTTTAAGATGGGCAAATTGGTTCTCACAGTGGAAGTTTACAGTAAAGCACATCAAAGGAACAGAAAACGTCCTTGCAGACTTCCTCTCTCGTCCAAAGGCCTATAAATCAGGAGAAACCCACTCAAAGTCTACACACCAAGTTCAAAAACAACCTCCAAGTTTTCTCTCCATGGTTCTCTCAGTCACTCCCAATACTGGAGAGGGATCATCTTCTACCCCTACACCCACAACCCCCGTTCTTAGCTTACCAGATGAGATACTAGAAATAGTTGGCGACTCAACCTTTGACAAAAGATCTGAACTGTGCTACAAGACATTTCTTACTATCCTCATCAAAAATCATGGGTTATGCATCAAGGGCCTCAAGTTTCATCCAGACTATCCTTTCCTCAACGTCTTCCACATCCACCACCTATGGAGGCTCCCAAAAGAAGCTTTATGCTTTTTCTACTATCTCTTTGAGAAGTTCACCATTGGCATATCATTCAATGCAGAAAAGCTCCTATCCTATGTTGTCAAAAGCCAGTTCAAAGATGTTCCACCCCACTCCAAGCATTTACTTACGATGCTGCAATGGTTTGCCCCGCATCACCAATGGACCAGATGGCTAACAACCACCGGAAAAGGAACTTATGTGCTAATAATGTTTCGGAACCCGGGATCTTACCTCTCTCCAAAAGCAGTTAATGATGACGGATCCGCCTTTTACCATGCTCCATATTGCTTTATTCATGATTGGTACAAGATAAACCCATCTAGTCGGTCGTGTGTCAGATTCTTCAGCAACCTCTACCTAGAAACAAAAAGCTTGCTAGCTAGGGCAAATAACGTCGACCCAGACATCATTCCTTATCAAATAATGTTCAACACGTCGGTATGGAGTAAAGATCATCCTGATTCATACAAATGGATTGAAGCAAATGCACAATGGCTCCATGAAAACCTTGAACACTATGAAGAAGACACGTCTGATGATGAAGATAATCTTCCAGAACAAGCCTGGAATGATTCAGATTCAGATTGGGAACCCTATGAAGATGACCCGACACACCCTGATGCTCGCTGGAAATGAAAGAAGCTAAATTGTCATATCGTGTTAATTATGTTTTAATTATGTTTTAAGTGTGCTTAAATATGTTTAATGTCCCTAGTAAGTTCTAGTGTGAAATAATGACATATGCAATGATGTCATGTCCTTATTGACATAAGCGCTTATGTCATAAGGCAATTATGTCCAATAATGTAAGAAAAGTAAGAACGCTTGTACTATAAGCTTATGTGTTGTACCAATCAAGGCTATAAATAGCCATGTATTTTGCCATTGTAAGGCATCGAAATTTGAAGTAATATAAGTGTGTTTTCTTATACTTCTCTCTCTACAATCTTATCTCTTTGTAATCTCCATAGTTCTAATATGTTTTTATCAATATAGATCTGAGTTAAATCTAATATACAACTCCCCCCTCTCAGTTCTTACAGGTCTTATATAGATCTGCACAACTCCCCCCTCTCAGTTCTTACAGGTCTTATATAGATCTGCACAACTCCCCCCTCTCAGTTCTTACAGGTCTTATATAGATCTGCACAACTCCCCCCTCCCTTTGACTCTCTTTTGTTTATGTTGCCGTTCGAGATCTTGTAGCTGATTCTTCAAGTTCTTCATTTCAGCCTCCTTTTGGGAGATGGAGGAGGAAGGTAATTATATACATCTTGTTATGAACCAAATCATACAGTTCCTAGAGTTCCATACAAGAAAGATGCAATGATGAATCAAAAAAGGAGGTAAACAAAGTTCTCTAACCTTTTTCTTGAAGTATAAAAGTATGAACATTTTATTCGAGAAATCCCGCAATTTGTCACATATATTAACATGGAAACAAGATGATAAGTACTAGAGGTAGTTTCGACTACACCATGTGTACCCAATTACAACACACACACATCAATTATAGTGGTGTACAAATCAATTCCATTTACATATTATTAGATTAATTTGGATTATGGTTTATATCTAATGTGTCAAACGTGTAGAATAATTAAAAAACAAGAAAAATGGGTCAAAGGGGTCTAAAGTTGGCCAAATTGTGTGTGTAATGCATAAAACCTTTGATACCAAATTATTCAAATAATTAAATTATTATACATAAAGATAAATGTAATCAAATCCGACTATTTCATTTCACATCTAAAAACACCGGACAAAAAGTGCCACCGGTCAACCCACCCCGACCGGACAATAAAATACCCATTTTGACCCATACGAAACCGGCCCATTTTCCGACCTCTAACAATTACCAAAAGTGTCAGAGAACATGAACACACCTTTGATACAGAAGTAAACCCTAGGTCACAGACGGCTTACGAAAACGTATCTGAATCTGTTCCTCCATAGGCCAGATCAAATCTACTCCTCACCTCATCTATCAGAAGCCAACCAATGTGACAGAATTATGACTTAAAAGATGAGCTATATGCTAATGAGTTTGAAAAAAAAAAAAGGTGACAATTTCGACCCATTTATCAATAAATCAGTCATCCAGAAGTATATTCAAATGAAACAACCCTGTTATGGTCCCGAGTTTGTGATCGAGTTATAGGGCGGTTAACAACGACTTCTTGATGATGTATTGGAATAAAATAAAGAGGGCTCGATAGAGAGAACCCAAAGATCTCAAAGACACACTTTTAATTATTTTTCTGCTTGTTTTTTAATCCATAAACAGGTTACAATATATAGGAATAAAGAGCCTATCAAATCCCTAAATAATAGGAACCTAGAATCAAGCATTTGAAAACCAAATCAAACATCCTAAGAGCACCCGGAGTGGGGGCGTTATAGGCCCGTTGTGGAACTCACAACGACCGTTGTGGTCGTTACTACTCCGGGTTGCGTCGTTGTGGGCTCGTTGTGAGGAGACCGTTGTCTCCTCAACGAGCCGTTATCGAGTTTTTTTTTTTTTTTTTTTTTTTTTTTCCACCAACGGTAATAATACCGTTATTTAAATAAATATTTTTTTATTTTTTTATTTTTTTTTTACCAACCCCATTTCACCTATAAATACAACCCCATTTTAACCAAAAAAATCACACCTTCTTTCAACAATCTTATTCTTAATCCAATTCAATCTCATACCAATCCCAAAACAAACACAAAATGTCTTCATCTTCATCAAACGCTCCCCAAACAAACACAAACAATCCCTCGACGCCACAATCACAAACACCATCCGGTTTCGCCAACTATTTCGGCACATCAAACGCCCTATATCCAAACCAAATACCAAACTTTTCGGCACAACAAACCCAACAAATTCTAAACACGTATTTAACGCAACAACCTCTACAACCACAATACCCACAACAAATGTTCACTCCCGAACAATTCGCCATGCATCAACATCTTATCTCACAATCCCAAACTTTTCTTCCCCAAACTTTTCCTCCCCAAACTTTTCCAACCCAACAAACACAAACTTTTGTTCCCGAAACCCAAGAAATCGTCCAAGAAACGGACGATGTGGTCGAAGTAACCGCACGACCGTCCACGTCGAAAAAGAAAAAGACGTGCAAAAAGATTGCATGGACGGTCCCAGAGGAGGTCCTTTTGGCGGAGATGTGGTGCGCTATCTCGGAAGATGAGTCCGTAGGAAACGCCCAACCCGACGCGACATTTTGGCAACGGATCGTTGCGGGTTACAACAAAGAGGCGACGAAGCAAGGATTGCCGGAGAGAGGCAAGGAGTCCATCAACTCCAAGTTTACGGCGATGAGTGCCTTGGTCAAGGTTTTTATCGGCCACCATTCCGAGGCGGTAAGAAATCGGGAAAGCGGGACCGACGACCATGCGGTTTACCAAGCGGCTCGGCAAATGTACTATGAGGCCGAGCATTCGCAGTTTAAGCATGAGAAGGCCTGGGAAATCTGGAAGGATCACGGCAGATGGCGTTCATTTGTCAAGTTAGACCCTCCACGAGATACCGTCAACCTAGACGACGTTGACGCCGGGGACGATATATTTGCGGATGATGTAGAACAACGACCTCCAGGGAAAAAGAGAGGTAGTAAAAGAAAGGAATCATCTGACGCCTCCGATAAGGCGCAAACATCTTCGTCCTCGACGCTTTGCGGGCTCATCGCGTCACACTTGAAGAAGATTACGAAGACGAAAAAGCAAACCGCGGAAAAAAAGGCGCAAACCCTCGAGGCTCAAGAACGAGCGGCTAACCGACAAGAAGAAGCGGCTTACTCTAGTGCAAGAAGAGACGATATGATGTTTCTTCAACAAAGCACGGAGGGGATGCCGCCGGCACAAGCGGCTTGGGTCGAAGCGGAGAAAATAAAAATCCTAGAAAAATACGGGATGAATTAGTTTAGTTTTTATTTGTATTGTTTTAATTATTTGTTCTTGTTTTAATTATTTGTATTTTTTTTTATTTATCTTATTTAATGTTTTAATTATTAAGTTTTAATATTTTATATTCTTTTAATTATTTATTTATCTTTTATTTAATGTTTTAAGAAAAAAATTAATAATAATAAAATAATCTCACAACCTCCACAACCCTCCTTATCATACCAACCCAACAATCTCACAACCCACATTCTCACTGCCACGTCATCAGCTTTTTCCCCACAACCTCCACAACCCACATTGTGGCTCATTATCACTCCGGGTGCTCTAATATAAAGCAATCAAATTAAAAGGAGAGCTAGTTACATACCCCATTAAATTGGTGCTTGTCCTCAAGCACTGTGGAAACGGGACCAAATGTATACTTGTTTCGTGACCCCTGCCTTGGTATCATCCTCTGAATCGTTTTCCTCATTTATTCCCTCTAGCCAGAAGAGTTGTTGACATTCATGCTCCCTTGTATAAACCTCGTCACAATTGAAACAACGTCTTTTTGCCCGACTCTCCTCCCTCTCCAAATGGGATAGACTTTTGAAGTACTTCTTGTTGGAAGATGGCCTTGATGTTGAACCTGGTGATGTTTTAGAAATAGAATTTGTGACGCCACGTTTCTCATATAACCGGGCCAGACTCATAGCATGGGTCAAGTCCCTTGGCCTATGCAACTCTACCTCTACGGCGATGTACTCTTGTAACCCACTAATAATGATGTCCTCCTAATCTGTAGTAAGGCCTGCTCGGGTTGCAAGCTGTTCAAACTTACGATGGTACACCTCAACTGTTCCATTTTGGCCAAGTTTGGCTAGTTCTCCTAACTTTTCTTCTTGAACTATGGGTCCAATCCAAACCTTAGATGACTTTGTCGTTTAAATTCCTCCCATGGAACTCCTGCCCGATCTCTATCCACTTTTATCCAGTTTGAGAAACCATACTTGTGCATCTTCATCTAGATGGTAGCATGCTATCTCCACCCTCTCCTCAACTGGTATGTGTTTGGGACGAAAGTAGTGTTCACAACGACTCAACCACACTAACAGGTCATTCTTACCATCATAGATCGGAAATTCCAATCTGCCGTACATAGGAATCTGAAGGCCACCGTTGGTTGGATGTCGTCCCTTTTCCCGATTCACAATCTCATACTCCACTCCTTTTAGGGCAGCGATGCCCTTCGATAACTCTTCAATGCGACCAACGAGTTGCTCTTTTTCAGACCTATCTTTTTGGCGATCCTTCTGGTACATCTTCAAAAACGCCTCAAACTTCTTCTCCATATTGTTGCTTGTACCCATAACTCTCGGCTCTGAAACCAATTTGTTATGGTCCCGAGTTTGTGATCGAGTTAAAGGGCTGTTAACAACCACTTCTTGATGATCTATTGTAATAAAATAAAGAGAGTTCGATAGAGAGAACCCAAAAATCTCAAATACACTTTTAATTATTTTCCGATTGTTTTTTAATCCATAAACAGGTTACAATATATAGGAATAAAGAGTCTATCAAATCCATAAATAGTAGGAACCTAGAATCAAGCATTAAAAAACCAAATCAAACATCCTAATCTAAAGTAATAAATTAAAAGGACAGCCGGATACATATCCAAAATTATTATACATTTATTCCCTTTGATCATAACAAACCCCTAGTAAAAAAAACCCTTTAGTTTAAGAAATTGAATTATTATTGTAATCAAGGTCTTTGTGATTATATTTAACATGCAAGTTATTTATCGAATTCAAAAGGCCGGATAAAAATGTTTTGTGGGTCAGTCCAACCCGACTAAACCAGTTTTGACCCATTACTCCACCCACCCAATTTGCCACCTCTAATATGGTATTATGCAGATTACTTGGTTTAAGTACTCTGTGTGCTTCCTGAAGAAAATTCGGGAAGTTCGTGCCCATCAGTGAAAGGCAGAAAACAGCAACATCTATGAAAATTCTTTTTTTTTCTTTTGATAAAAGGGACAAAAACCCTGGCAAAGATAAATAATCAAATTCATATCAATCACAAAAAACTGATTATCTAAGGCTAAGTTATAATGACTTTCTACCCCTTCGTCTAACCTAACATGAGTTTTAATTACAGACCGTCACTATTTTGTTCCCAAAAAAGAAGTCAATTTTTGGTCATTTTATCTAACCTTTAACTAAATAGATTTCGCTTAACAATCAACGATTTTATTATTACAACTTCCATCAGTTGAATCAATCCAAACACTATTTTCTACATCTTGTAATATTACGAGTTTACAGTCATCTGGTTTTGTCTTGTAATTATTCAATAACACCCCTTAAGTGCTTTTTGGGCCAACATAACAACTGAACTGAAGGATTTGTAGCCAAACTTCAGAAAGCAAATGTTGTATACTTAAGTTTTCATTTTTCATAATGCAAACCAAGAACATCCTCTACGTCCTACAAATACATTGTAAAACATCATATACAATTCATCTCCACTGCATACATATGAATTCTTAGAAACCCCACTGAACAATTCATACAAATTTAATTCATGCCGAATGTAGTCAAAGGAGCAAATAAGTGAATTACTACAACTTATGCCGAGATACATATAAGCCGTCCAAACCAACAATAAAAAGTTGTGAACTGAGACAAACTATTCTTCCTTGAGTATAAATAGTCGACTAAATTGCTTAAAATAAACACTGTTTGAAATGGAAATGTAATAAGTTAAAAAAGGGGAAGTTCCAACAAGACTTATGAGCAGTTTCTCAAATGACCTCCAGCTAATTTAGCTTTCGACTAGAAAACCACAAGCAAAATAACCAAATTTAATCTGCAACAATTCATAGTATGCAGAATCTTAAAGTAAGCAAAGAGGGAGACAGGGGTACCTTTTCAAGGAAAGATAAAGGTTCGGTTTTAGAAACAGCAGAAGTTGAAGGTGGTTGTTTGACACTGGAATTGGTGTCAGTTTTCGGGTGCTTTTTTCCCCTTTTACGCAACAAGAAACAGCAGAAGTTCCGACAAGGAACAACATTATGATCCGGATAACACCCATTGTTATCGTCAGTGAAATCATCTTGGATATATATGTTTTACACGACTAGTGGTTAACATGTATGTTAAAGGTACGGGAAATACATTATAGGTTCGACTGGTATATATAGTGGCTTACGGAACTTTGATAAAATCAACATGGAAAACTAGAATGTAGGAATTGAAAGATATGTGTATGAAGCCTTGTTAGACTTGATGGAGCATGAACATTAATAGTGGAAAGGGGAACATAAACAAATAAACAGTTGCATAAGTTACAATATACTCTTTTGAGTTATAGTATCTACAAGCAATTCCTCAATAAATAGAACAAAAAAAAAACAATAGACAATAAAATCATACATAAATAGACGTTTAATAACGTAATATAAAGAGGGGCAAAATAATGAAGGTTTTACTTTCATTTTCACGAATCCATTATACAAATCTAAAAATTAAGACATAAAAGTAAAGTGTGTCAATTTAATATTCTCAACTCCCGACAATGGATCGCAAAATTCACTAATACAAACAAAAAGATGTAGACCGTATGTTTCCATCTGCAGCACAGCCCCATGGAACGTCAATGACCTCTCTCGATTCATAAGATGCCGCGTTTCAGAAACCTAAGGGTTTATACCTATGCAGTAGATTGCCTTGATTAGTATGAGATTCAAAATTGTTACTGATGTCAAAATGCATCATTATAGGACTAAATCGTTTTCATAAGACAAGAAATCACAAATGGGACAAAATCCTGTATGTCTTTAAAAGAATATCATTCATGATTGCAGGATATAATCTCAATGCAATGCTAGGAGTGTAAAAGAGTTATTATAACGCACCTATAACATCAATTTTTCAAACTTGCAGTTAAGTTTGCCAAAGTGCAACAATGCCGTGCTTCTGACGCCAAAGAATTCACAACCAACTCAATGGATTTCACCTCTTCTAGAAACTCTGGAAGCATTACCAATGAGGAGAAATGTTCATCAATTACAAACCCAAAACACTTGGTAACCTGTTCAAGTGAAGGAACCAACTCAAAAGCTTTTAACCCATGAGCAGAAGAAGCTTTGGGAGTTGAATACGCCTGCGGAAACTTGTGATACTTCCCCAACCACTTGTTCAAATAATGTACCAATCCCATAATCTCCGAACCATTTAACTTAGCAATACAAGCCGAGAATATGACATCATCAACATTAGGGGAAGCAAGCAGATAATGCAAGCACAATTCACTAGTCGTAAAGTCATCATAAGCCATGGTAAGCAAAAGCGCAGCATCCTTAGCCAAATTCAACTTCTTCTCACTAAGAGTCTTATCCATGGCCATTTCCCACTGTTTCCTTACAAGAAGCATAGCGGCATAAGCATCTTTCGTCGGAGAAAGAAAAAACTTCAAAACCAAAAGTACATCGTTCACTCCAAGATCAGAGACATAGTTAAGACACAAACAAAGCAAATCAGCCCTGTTTTTGTCAATGAAACCAGAAACCAAATCCTTACAACACGAAGCGTTAACAAATCCACCAACAATCAAACTTTGAAAAACCTCCCACAATTCAAACCCAAAACAAGCTTCCAATACCAAAGCTAAGACAGCATCACCCATCAAAAAGCCAGCTTTTTGTAGAAGCAAGTTAGTATAAGTATAAGCAGGGTCATGTTTGGGTTGAAGGGGAATGAAAATCCCGGCTTTCTCAGCATTCTTTTCCAGATAAGAATTGAAAAGGGTGAGAAGTTGTTTGTTTGTGAAGGATTTAGAGTTGATTTTGAGATTATTGTAGAAGTTTTGATTAAGTTTAATAATATCGGAATCTGTTTGGGATATTTTCCAGCCGTGAACGGGTTTAAGGAATGAATGGGGATGGTTTGATTTCAAGTTGAGGAGAATAGGATCTGGGTTAAGGACAATTGGGTATTCTGAATTATTATCATTACTACCCGAAGCTGCTTTGGAAATCACTTCCAGCATAGACATTTTCAAAATCAGAGGTAGGGTTTATGGACCGGCGGCCGTTCAAGGAAGCAGGAAGGAGGTATTGTACCTTTATTTTTCTCCTCAAATATTTTTCCCCTTACAAATATATAAAACTCATAAAATATCTTGCAATTTTTTTTTTTTTTTTTTTTTTTTTTTTAGAAAGGATGTGTTAACACGACCATAGTAACATTCAATTGGACAGTATGTGACCCATAAACCTTACACCAAAGTTAGTTAATTATCTTCTAATATCTTGCAATTATAACAAATATTTCAATTACCCCTAGACTTATATAAAATTAATTAATATTTTTGTTCATATAAAAACAAATAACAAAACTCTATAACTTTCTATAAAATTTAAGTAAATAATAAAATGTTCAATATAAAATCTTTTTATGCTTAAAAAAATAATATACCTTTAATTCCGTCTTAAATTAACATGGAAATGAAATTTAAAAAAAAAAAAAAAAAATTAACAATACAATTTACATCTTAATAAGTAAATAAAGCTTTTGAAATGTCTACTAATTAACTTTTGTTACGCTAGTTGATTTCTCTATTTAACGTAATAGTAAATAAATTATGAATACAATGATAAATATAGGTACAAATTAAGAAAGAAAAATAAATCTATATAACTTTTTTTTTCAATTAAGAAAGCAAATATTATTGTGATATTTGATCTCTTTATTTTATCGTAATACTAAATCAAATTTGAGGACATTTATATTTGAAAAGTTTTAAATATATTTGTTTTTACTAAGAAAAACAAGTACATGTTATTTAGTTTAATAAAGTTTAATTAGGGGTAAAATTAAAAACATATTAAAAACGTAAAAATAGTTAAGTTATTTTTATGATTGTCTAAAACAATAGAATAGGATAACATGAATATTTTTTTATTTAAATATAACTTTGTAAATAAGTATTAATAAATTAATTTAACTTCTAACAATTTTCAAATGATAATATTATTATAAATATGGTCAATGATCAATAAAGACACATAATTTTTTAAAAATCAAAACACCCGATCTTGATCCTTCATCCCATTTTAATTTAATGGCTATGACTAAAACCAAAATCCACATTTTTTTATTTTTTTTTAATTAATTTATCTCACAAACCGTTAATCGTTAGACGAAACAAATTACACCGTTGTCACCGTCTCGTTTTTATCTTCAATTAGAGCAGTGGTGTTATATACTTTCGAAAACCTTTTTTTTTGTGGGTATTGAAATTTTAACGATAATATCACATGTGATATTATATATATATATATATATATATATATATATATATATATATATATATATATATATATATATATATATATATATATAGGAATAGGATCAAATAAAAAGTCTTATATTTGCAAAAAGTGGAGGAAGCATTCTTATAGTGACATGTGGCAACTTATGTGAAATTTAAAAAAAAATATTTTTTTTATTTTTTTAATAAAAAAATAATATTTTTTTATTAAAAAAAAAAAAAAAAAAAAAATTAAGAAAAAAAGGATTTTAAAAAAAAAAAAATTTGAATATTTTTTTGATAACGTAATATGCCACGTCATATGATGCACGTAAAAAATATGATGCACATTAATGATGCACACAAAAAAATTTTGATATTCAACTATGATGCACACAAAAAAGTTATAATATTCAACTATGATGCACACATAAATGTTCATCATAGGTGTGCATCATATTTTTTTCGTACATAACTTTTTTCGAGCAAAAAAAAAAAAAGTTTCCTCGAAAAAAAATATTTCGATTTTTTTCTTTTTAATATTTTTTTTTATTATTTATTAAAAAAATAAAAAAATAATTTTTTTTTCAAAGTTGCCACATGTCACTACAAGAATACTTCCTCCACTTTTTACAAATATATATATATAGGAGTAGGATCAAATAAAAAGGGTTTTAAAATAGGAAGGATAGGAAGGAGTGTGAGGGTGACATGTGGCATTTTTTTTTTTTTTTTTTTTTTAATTTTTTTTTTTTTAATAATAAAAAAATATTTTTTTATTTAAAAAAAAAAAAAAATTAATAAAAAAAAAAAAAAAATTCTGGGAAATTTTTTTTTTTTTCGGGGGACAAAAAAAAAAGTTTGAAAATTTTTCCGATAACGTAATCATTTTCGTGCACAAGTTTTGAATTTATGTACACGAAAAAGTGATGCACCAACTAAAAAAGTGATTTTTGGTGCATTATTTTATAAAAAAATGACAATTTTAGTGGATCATTTTACAAATAAAGTGATTTTTGGTGTATGTGTTCGTTTAAAAAAGATTTTTCGTACATCACTTTTTGAAAAAATGAATTCTTGTGCATCAGTTTTGTCAATTTTTTCGTGCATAAGTTTTTCAGAGCCAAATTTTTTTTTTTTCACCCGAATTTTTTTTTTTTCCTCTGAAATTTTTTTTTTTTTATTAAAAAAATATTTTTTTTTTTTATTAAATTTTTTTTTTTTTTAATAAAAATATTATTTTTTATTAAAAAAAAGAATTTTCAAATTGCCACATGTCATCACCACAATCCTTCCTATTCTTTTTATTTTAAAAACTTTTTATAATAACCCACCCCTATATATATATATATATATATATATATATTTATATTTTTTTATTAGGAGATTTTAGAATAACAATAAGGTAAATCATAGTCCAAATTGAACGATTTTATAAGTAAATTAGAATTGTGTTTATCATTTAAGTGGAGATGGAATAAAAGAGATAATGTAATTATTTATTTTAAGAGGATGTAAGATGAAAATAGTATTTGATAACATTATCAATATAATCTAACGACTGAAATTAAATATATTAACCCATCGAAAGAACTTTACTTTGTCATGTGGCATTTAAGGTTCCTCTTTTTTTATATATTAAAGATTAAAGATGTGATTTTATTATGTATGTAAAATTTTGAAAACTTATAAGACAATAAAACACATGATTTCAACTTTAATTGTTAATTTTAAAACATAAAAATATTATATTAGGTATAATCTATATAGACCGGGAAAAAAAAATCAAAAATTGATGATTTTTTATTTTTCTGTTTTTCGGAAAAATGTTGATATTCGTAAGCTACAATCACATATAATTTGAACACTAAATATGAAATTCAAAACATATATTTGTTATATTATATACATTCAACTAGAATCAAAAAGAAAAACGAAAAAAATATGTCAAACTACTAAAATCACATGTGATAAAATCGTGATTTTATAATATAAAATTTCAAAACCCATCAAAAAACTCGGAAACAAATTTCGTCAAAAGTATATCGAGTGGTACTCTATAGAAAGGTAATTTAATGCTCGTGACAATGGTATAATTTATCCGTTTAATACATTTACGATTTTTGAGATATTTAGTTTTTAAACAAAATTAAGTTTTAAGTGAGTTTTTAAAATGGAGAATTATAATTAAATCTTTTGGTCTCAAAATTTTTAATGGTTTTTAATAATCCTAACCCTTATAAATATTACTAAAAAAAGTTATTTAATATTTAATATATAAGTTTTAAACCCCGCCGCAACACACGGGTTATAAAAACCTCGTTAATAATAATAAGCAGTTATATAATATGATTGGTAGTGGATTATTTTGTAAAAAAAATTAGTAAAATTTTTCCTAAATGTAGAATTCTTTTTAGGATATGTTTGGTGACAAGATTTTTGAAGTGAGAGTTTTTTGTTCCCGCAAAAATTAAACTTATAAATATAAAATGCTTTGTTTAGTCTAAAGATTTATTTTCAAGAAAAAAACAAAACTCAAAAAAGCTACAAAACTAACTTTCAGAACGTAAAAAAGTTTCGGCTTCCGACTTCCAGCTTCATCTTTTATCCATATATTTATGATGTTACTTTCGACTTCTGACTTCTAGCTTCAACTTTTATCTATATTTTCAGATGTTAGTTTCTAGTTTCAACTTCAACTACAACTATTTGAGTCAAACATACGCTTAATATAAGTATATGCTATGCTTTACATACATTGAATACACATATTTTCCTAAGGTGAAAGTATATGATTTGGTTTGGTTAGTGTTACGATTATTAATATTTTACGAACTTTTACTGAATACATTGTGGGTGATTTGTAATCTTTTTGACCCTTAAATTTTCAGTAATAGCTCAAATAATAATATAAAACTCAAATCAACTTATTTGACCAAATGAAATTGAAATTGGTATAGCTAATCCTTTGTACAACTATTTGTCAAGAAAAGGCATACAATTGTTATACCACTTTCACAAAGTTCATTGTTTGGAAAACAATGATATTGAGTTCATTGTATAGATCGTAGTTACTCTTTATTTATTAGTATCAATAACTATTAATAATACTTTATAAGCTGATTATGATTATAACAGTTGATGAAAATACGCATTACTTCACCTGCTAGTATTACTTAAGTGCCTAAATTCGATATGTCTAAGATATTCGACGCCAAGAAATCTGTCATTCAAAACTCACTTTACTAATAACCTTTAGCAAGATACTTGGAATCCAAATATAAACTCATGAACAAAGATGATATCCATCCATTTCCTTTTATATAATGATAATATAGGGTAGTGTTTTATTAAGGACGTCTTCATGTTTGCAGCACTGTTGCAAAATTACAACGCAAACTAAACCATCCAAATAATCTGCCTTCAGAATTCGCTACTTCTACTCTTAGTTTGTCAATATGACGTAGAAAGCCGTCAATGGCCATACATTTAAGTTAACAAAAGCTATGGGTTCAAATGTGGTCATCACTGAATGCAATAGTAGTAGAAACTCAAGTAGAAGGTGGGATCTCCCATTTTTGTGGGACAGGGCCAAAGTCATATATGACCTCTCTATGACATGACCACACGAGTTTAATAGCTTCAGGAGTCCCTATTCCTGCTCCTCTTGGATCTCCAGCCGGCCCAAACCTGCACACAAAATTAATTACTCACAAACCCAAAAAATGAAAACAGTCATTATTTCTTAACTTTTCATAGATGTAGCACTTTCCGTCCATTTTACCCACAAATGGTTGGGTTGAGTTTTGGTCTAACAGATTAAGCTAGAAGATGTACTAAAACGGAAATGGATTGAAAGTCATCTGAAATGTAATCAAATACACAGAACCTTTCAAAGTTGGTCCAACCCTAACATATCCACTATGACCCGCATTTTAAATCACCCATTTTGACCCGTAACCTAATCTGGCTGACCTTCCCCTCATGCCACCTCAAAGTTTTTGTCATAAAACAACCATTGTTCTTATGGAAATGCCAAAAAGGTAAAATGTTTTGAGGAATGAGCAATATGGATAAACTTTAGAAATTTTGCTATAACTGCGAAAATTGCTCAGTTATTTCAAATGTAGTTTTTTTTTTCTTTGCATTTTCACAAAAATGATGGTTTGTTTGCAACAAAAAGTGAGGTATAATAGTCCAGAAAGTCGATTACTGAATCAGTATAAACTGCTAAAGTATCAAAATGAAAAACAAATCCGTATTTTGGCTAATTCTGCTCACCAGTGATTCTGTGGTGCTCCTGTTGTTCTTGCTCTAAGTCCAGCATAAGTGGTTCCATTCACGGTTTTCCCAACAACATCCTGGAAATGAGTCGCATCTACCATCAGTATATTTTTCATAATAAAAGGCCATATATTGTGTGCTAAATATAAAAAAACTAAATTTTAAATTGAAAAGATTTCCTCTCTTTTGAATTTTACTACGTCAAAGTATCGTAATGACAGTCACTGTTCAATTTTAAGGATATCCTGGTTATATCACGAAAAGATAGTGAGTAAAGGTATGCAGTAAAATAAGCAGGACGGGGTTGGAAATTGGGTAAAAGATGATAATTTTGCGAAGGGTTGACCGATCACTTTTGTCCGATCAAATTAGTTTGTAAAGATGATTAAAAGAGATTAAACTATTTTTCGCTAATCTCATTTTGGTAATAAAACTATTTATCAACATTAAAAATAGACTTTTGACAACTCTCGACCCATCTACTTTTAAGCTAACTTGTAATACCCGTTTAACCGTTTAAACTTTAAAGATATAAACGTTAAACGTAACTTGAATCGATCCATGTATAAGCGAGGGGTCAAAGTTGGCACCTCTAACATGTCACAAAAAATACACTTAAATAGCTCAGAAGCAAAATTATATGTTAATAGAGATAATAGGTTAAACCTGAATAAACAGTGGATCATTTGAAACTACAGCAGCGGTTAAATGTGCATGCATCTTTTCAAGGACATCCAACACAAGTTGAAGTTCATTTTCTTTGTACTCCGTGATAATCTGAAAAAAGAAACACAATCATACAAGATTACAAGGGATTAATTAAAAAAAAAAAAAAAAACACTTAGTAGATTTCCTTTCTAATCTTACCTGAAATGGTCCAAATATTTCTTTGGTAACTAGTTGGTAATTTTCATCCTTCAATATTTCTTTGATTGGAACAAATACAGCTGTAGGTTTTATAGCACCATATACTGAAGGAATAGAATGGTTTTCCAACTCTTCACCACCAAAGAGTAGCTTGGATCCAGGAATCTGAAGCAATTTTTTCGTATGATCTAGCATGGCTTCCGTTGTAAACTGCATCAAAAGAACAGGTTCAGTGGTTTTTACTTTAATTTTGACAGATAAATGAGTTTGCTTTGGGTCACTCGTAACCATGATTTAAACTATTGTCAAAAGGACAGCTCACTGAAGTTACTACTTCAAATTACGGTGATCTAATGTATAGATTATGTGACGAGGTTGACAATTGTTATAAGGAAAGAATTTAATCTATAAGTCAACAGGAGCACAATTAATCAGTTCAATAACTGGTTTCAAGAATATCTGTATGTGTGTTTGAGTAAAGTAGTAATCAGTACAATGGCGTCAACGATCATATAATAATCCAATTTCATAGCCAAGTATATTGGATGTTTGATGTGCACATGGACAATAGCCAAGGTATGGGGTGAGCAAAGAGAAATGTTTAGAAAAAAAAAATTATTTGAATTAAATATATACAAAGGAGTTCCTTTTCGTTTTCTAGAGGTGGCAATCCCGACCCATTTACTAATGAATGGGTAGATCCGGAGTTTGCTTTATGTCTTTAGGGTCAAGTGAAAATAATATAAAAATCAAAGTAAACGGGTCAAATGATCCGAACTCCGTAGTCGCTAGAGGTGTTCCATAAGGAATAGAACCTCATACATCATTTTATTCAAAAGTTTAGATTACAACTATTGGAATAATACAGATTTTGAAATGCTGACATACCAAATTGTTTATAAACAAATTAAATTTCTGAATAAAAAGTGTTTAGGGACAACCCGAGCCATACCATTGCCCTTTTTAGCACCCATTTTGCAACTTCTATTCTTTTCTCACATTTTCTGGTGGAACAAAGTGGGTAAACTTACAGTAAGAACCGGGCCAATGGTCAAGTCCTCGAGCTTCCTCCGTGCAGCAAGGTCGGTCAATTGTTGCAAGAGTGATGTTTTGCTCCAGTTCTATATATAATATTGATAATTTATAAAGTTATTATCTATTGAAACAGAAGGGGTAATTTTTAAGGCCATATATATCACATCTACCTCATGCATGAAAAGCATAGACTGTGCTGAGCACTTCTGACCACTGCATGCATATGCGTCTTGATCGCAAACCCATGAAACATAATCTACCTGTCAATCAAAGCAGTTGTGAACGATTGAGAAACTTCCATATTTTGAGGTTTATAAAGTTAGAATAATGACTACGTACCTCATGAACATCAGGGCCAAGGATTTTCCAGTCAAATCCGGCATCTTCCAATTTGATTCTACCATTTAGGTCATCAGCCAATTTGTCTGCTACTCTAGAGCTACCCGTGAAGAGAGTCATCCGTGGTTTCGCCTAAATATTTGCATCGATACGTTATAGAATACGACCACACCAACAATAAATGAAGTTTTAAATCTCAATTCAAAGGGGGAGCTCGTCTTAAACTTTACATAGCAATGTACAATTTATTAATATGGAACTGACTTCCTGAATATTGTCCTATAGTGAAAGCATGAAAACTAACCTCTAGAAGTAGTTTGTTCATCGTCTTTCCATCAGAATTGATAAAGTCAACATCATCAAGAGGCATACCACAATCATGGAGCAACCGAAGCATTTGTTCCATAACAATGCATACCTAGAAAAGATACATAACGACTTTCATGAAACATATAACTTGTCACAAAAGGGTGGCATTCAATCAAACTCAAAGAGTTACTAGTTTAGTTGCACTAACATGCAAACTAAGTCCTCCGATAAATGATCTAAAAAAAAAATTATTATTCAATGATTTTGCAAGGGATAAAACAGATTTTACACTTCATACATTATCAATGGTCTCTGAGTTTGTTCGTCAAATAAGTTTTGGGTCGATAAGATAAACAACCTAAACAATTGGAGGCCTTAGAAGACTAAAATAAGCAAGGAAGTTTGCGTTTTAAGACTTCCTCAAACTTGGGAGATGCTAGCATCAATAGAATTAGATATAGAAGAATGGCGGTCAAGTGGGCTAGGTAACAGCTCAAAACTCAAAACGGGTAAATTGCAACGGGTCGGGTAGACTTAAAGCATCTTTTTGTCCTGGATTTTATTTACCAAGACAGTAAGTGAGTTATATATAATACAGTAAAACAGTTTAGGAGGTTTTAGTCATTTAATATACACTCACGAAAACTTTTGACCTTATTTCCTTTGTTAGCTAACTTTTCTTATAATACCTGTTTGACCCACTAAAGATAGATTATAACCCGCATTGACCCATTCAGAAGTAACAATTTATCAAATTTCTAGTCTTAGAACCCACCTTGCTATCAACCTTAAGGATGGGCTTGTTTCCCATATAAAGTGCTCCCATCAGCTGGAGTAGAGGAATCTCCAGAGGGAAATTGAAAGGTGTAATCACTGCCACCTGAAATTTAATCGAAATTATTTCCGAGATTAGAGGAAATAGATAGTGTGCTTGAAGGTAAGAACATCTGAGATGATCATTTAATATCTGACATGTATGCATAGAAAAAGGTTAATTGAGAAAATCTTACAGGTCCATAAGGCCAGCGGAAACCATGACTTTGCTGTCCAAGATGATTCCCAGGAACTCCAAAGGACCTTGCCAGAAAACGTACCTGTTGAACATTGAGAATGATGAACACACATAAATGCCTATGAGGTGATTATCATGTGTTAGTCTACATTAAACTCATTTGAAATCACTAATGCACAAAACACGCAGACTAAAAGAACACAGAAAAACTGAACAAAGTGGGAAAAATAATAATGTACACAAAAAACATTACACTTAAAGCATATTACTGTAAAAGTAATGTTATGGTTCGTATAACCCATCTAGTCTATTTTACAACAGACGATCAAACAGTAAAAGCAACAGATAATTTTAATCAACCATTGCATTTGGGTTGAAATGATCGACTAGAATTACATTTCGTAGTTTACAACCACGTACCTGATCACTAGAGAAGTTCTCTAGAAACTTCCCTGTAACATAAACTTCACCAAGAGCCTGCTGGTAACTCTTAGGTGCAACCCTCTGAATTAACTTCGCGAAGAAATCAGAAACCTGAAAGTATAAAAAAAATACAAAATCACCATAAAACTAATGACATGTTTTGTAAGTCAGATAGCTAAAAGTTAGATGGAAAAATGTCGATTTATTTTGTTTAACTCAATACAAGTATAATACCTCAGGTAGGGAAAGCATATAGCCTGCTTTTGAAGATATATCTCCATACATAAGATACCTGTAAATAACAGGAAGTTTGAAGTGTCATTTTAACTCATTTACTTATGAATGGGTCGATTTGGGTTATTCATATTATCAAATGGGTTAAATAAAATTTCAGGCGAAAAGGAAACGAGTCAAACGAGTTGAAAGTCTCCGGAAGTGTAAATTTAATGCATAACCTCCTAAATCACTTAATTAGAGGATTTAGATTATTATTTTAATAGAATGTTTTTGAAAACATTTTTTAATTTCTTAAGTATCTATTAAAAACTTTAAAAAAGGTTCAACCCAACCTGACCCACCCATCTTGCCAGCTCTAATAAATGAAAAGCCAGTAGAAATTGATATTGATAATTAGAGAAGTGTATGCAAACCTCTCTGGGTATTTAAATGGGTTGTGCATGCCATGTTTCGGACACTTGGCCAAGCTCTCTACAAAAGGCTGCATAATAATTTATAAGTGAAAGAAAAATGTTGTAATAACAAAAAGGTGTGTAGTGATGTTTTGATAGGAAACATAGCAATTTGGATAACGTCTGATGCATGTAAGATAAATACCTTGATTCCAGTTTCATCTACTTCTGAAACTTTGATAAATGATTCTCCGTTCAAGGGATCAACAATTGTATTCCAATTGGAAGATGTAATCCATTTTCCCTGGACTGCAGAAAGATGATGAAATAGTGAATGCCTGAAGATTAAGGTATATGTCCTATTTACTGCATCGCAATGAGATTTAAATCTTAAAATGCAATTTTCTTTGCTAGTTCGACGTGTGTCTTAGAGTGTGGCAACTTACATAAATAAGAAAAGTGAAAAGAATTAGTCGGGCCAGAAATAGATTAAAAGCAACATGACATACAACAACACATGATTAGTTGGTCAAGAAAATAGATCGACAGAATAAGGCTGAATCTGATAATTAACCTCTGAGGTTAAATGATGACATAGGAAACACAGAGTACACTAGTGTAATATATTACCCAAATTGTGCACTTGAGCTGGGTGAGACCCAGAAAGTTGTTCGGTGTTGACGGTTGCAAATCCAAGAGAATGAGCAAGTCTACATAACAATAACTACACATGAACAGTTTGAAGTAAAACAATAAAATACGTAGAAATGGGTCAAAATGAATGACCTTGAGAATCTAAGTGAAAAAGGATGATCTGAATTTGATCTACCAATTCCTTTGCAGATTCTAACTAGTGACATTCTTGTTTTGATGACAAAACTAGACTCTATTTGTGCTTAAGATATGAGTCACGCGTATTTTAAGTAGGTGAATTAATTAATGACTATTTTGTCATCATTTGAATAAAATATATAATGAGTCACGCTGACATGGACAATTCAATAAACAGACAAGATCCTTTTCTATTGCTCCACTTCTCTTTTTCCAAACAAACCATAACACGTCTTTCTTTTCCATAATAGGATTTTATATTTCTCAATTAATGTAAAAGACTGTAACTATTGTTTTCAATATCAATTTTTAATAATAACTAGAAGGTATCCGTGCGTTGCACGGGTTCGCCGTCCTTTATTTGTTCGTATTTCATAGCATGCTGAGATTGATAACGATAGTAGTAGTGGTTGCAACAGGTGTTGATAATATAGTATAGTTACAGAAGTTGTTACTTGTTGTTACAAAAGCATGTTTATGAAACCCGTTAGGAGTGTCTGCAGCTAGTTTTACAAAATCACGACTTATGAAGTTTGTTGGGCTGCCTGCAGTTGTTGTTGATTGTCTACTCGGGGAATCGTTCTCGCTTTGTTAGGTTCAGATTCTCCAATTTGTCTGCAATATGTAAATACGATTTATTAGCTCTGTTGTTGTTATTGTTTATTCTAAAATACGTTTACCTGTTGTTGCGGTTCCGTTCTGAACAAACCATAGAAGCTTCCTTTTGCTAAGAAGTGTATAAACACAAAGAAAAAGAAATGAGATAAACTTACTGTCTTTGTGTCACACCTGCAAATTGACATTAAACCGCATGTAAGTTAAATAATTAACAAACACAAAGAAAAAGAAATGAGATAAAGTTACTGTCAACATATATATTCTTTATATCCTTTCTGTCATCATCTGTAGACATGGTGAACCTTCTCGGACTCCCAACTTTCTCTTGCTTATCTTGCTGGAGGTTAAATTTTGTCGGCACACGGGTATTTTCCTCAGCATTGATGCTATGCCCATGCTGTTCAATTTGCTTCACAAATAAGCAAATCAAATTATCAGGTTTTCATTCCGCCCTCTTAAAAAAAGTATATTTATGAACATTAAAACTACTAAAGAGCCTAACTTATAATCAATAATCTTGGATAGATGTGGCAACGGGTCCCTTTGATTTATGATTTAAGCCTAAATTGTTATACTAAAGTTAAATCATTATTGTAATAATACAGTTTTTTGTAATTATATATAACAAATTCAATTATTTATAGAAGCAAAAAAATGGACTTTTGCGGGCAGGCCTAACCTATTTTAACCGGTTTTCTAAGCCGCGTATTTTCCATCTCTAATACTTGAATACTTAATCATGAAAAAGATAAAAGTGATATGAATTCAAGATCACGGAATAGTTACCGTAGAGTCTGCCACCCAAACTGCAACAGAATTCTGATAATATGGGCATCCCAAAAGTTTCCCATCGTCTATACAAATGTCACCCAATGTCGACCATCCCATACCAAGACCGTCATGACCAACAACAGGTTCAAAACAATATAACTACCTAAATAAAACAAACAACATTTCGCTTCAAATCGAACAAAAAAATCACACCTGGGCTCAATTGAATGAAGATGACTAACCTCTTTTAATGGACTCGAAAGAGGCATTTTGAGGCTAAACGGCTGACAAAGCTTGTATGGCACATCTATGAAGGCAACAGTTCGTTTACAACTCGCTTGCTCTTGAAAACTACTTATCGATCCTCTAAGACCAGCAACCTGCCATGATTAGCAGCCTTGTTAAGAGATCAAATGAGCAATATTCGTGATATGATATTACGTTTAAACCATCACTGTTGTCATTGTTGTGACCAAAGAAACCGTTACTTCTTCCTCTGGGTCTGTATTTGTTATCAACTGTCAACCAACTATTTACGTTGTTTTGTGAACCGTAAGAATTAGATCCAAATCCAAAACCAGATCCATACGATCCACGGTACTGACCGTGAAATTTGTTTGGATATATTCTGTTCACGTATCCACTTGCGGCATTTATGGCCGACATTGGTCTTGGACTCTGCAAAGACAATAAACTATCATAATCAAAAATCTACAAAACACAAGGAGAGAGCTAACATAATAAAATGAAAACGTACCACAAGATGAGAATGAGGACGGATGTTCTGATTTTTTTATGCAAAACTGTTTGCATTTGAAAACGGTGCAGTGTTGGTTGTATTTCTAGGTTGCCCACTTGAATACAATGAGCTGTCTAACCACGGAAGCGGAGAGTGGGCCCCATCAAATCCATATCGTGGATCCTGAAACACGTTTTGCGACCTGTTATAGGATCCATTTGAGTTAAAGATTGGATTTTGATATGATGCTGGTCTAATCGGAGCTAAACCAGTGTTGGGAATTCTATTACTGGTGTCCACAGAAAATGGTTGCTGTCCAACGGCTGCAAACTTAGAGATATCATTTTTAGGAGGGACAGTGTTTTGAGTCATTGGTGGAAAGTAGGGACTCGGGTATTGGTAATGTTGACCTCCATAGAGTTGACCATCTTGACCCGCAGGTGGTACTGGTGAACCAGCAGGAGAGTATGGATCATATGGTGTGTACCCGTAACCAGGATACATCAGTGAGTTGTCCCCATACACTCCCTGAGAAGTTACATGTAATGATAAGCATAAATAAAAATATTCACACATTCCCAAAAGATTAATGACTAACAAAAAAAATGATCTTACATGAGACATATCAACTCCTTCAGGGTTTACATATCTCGAGTAGTCTTCATAATCGTTGTTAGTCCCATCATAACCTAATACGAAAAATAACAAAAAAACATAATTAGCAAAAATAAAACAATTGTACCTACAAGACACATGATTTTAGTAGATTTATTAAATTAACAAACTTTTTAAACTAAACTACCTCCATAGTAATAAGCAGGAGAAGTATAGCCATTTGGGAAATACGCCACAGTTGGATCCATAAAATCCGTAATCAGCGGGGTAAGTGGCCGATCAAGACGCTGACTTTGACCATTCCCATTAGCCCCCGAATCAACAGAAGCCTACAAAAATCCACAAACCACATAATCAGTCTTCTAACTACATTAAATTAACAATTTCCATAATTAGTATTACTCCTAACCTTCTTAGCAGTCTCGGTAACATCCAAAATCTTCGATTGTGAATCCAACGATAAATTCTTCATCATATCAACAGCCTCTGTATCGAATCAGTCAAGAAAATCCACTTTTTTCGAATCGGTCACGCCTCGATGTCAAATCTGAAAATTTGGTGTAGGTGTAATGCTGAACAGCAGCCTCGTCCAGTTTTATCTCTCTAAATACACCCATACACTCAATTATGTTACCTGAGATAAACAGCTAATGTTTTACACATCCAATATTTTACACCCATACACTCAATTATGTTACTTTAGGTTCGTAAGACAACTCTTTTAAACCCGGCTAACAATTAAACACAACAAACAGCAAGATCTATATTAGAGCAACCATAGTAAAGAAACGAAATTTAATCATCACCATTACAATTACATTATTCTGTAACGTCAGTCAATAGTGTATTCATTACTAATTACTTAAACACACTACAACAACCATAGTCAAAAAGCCAAATTTAATCATCACCACTACAATTACATGATTCTGTAACCTCAGTCAATACCCTTATTCATCACCGATTACCGTCACTAGGGGTGTTATTCGGGTCAACCCGAACCTAATAAGCAACTTTCGGGTTTTAACTAAAATTTTCTAACCCTAACCCGACCCTAATAAGGGTTCGGGTCATTTTCGTGTCGGGTCCAAGAGGGTCGGGTTATTTCGGGTCCGGGTTATTACCGTCGAAGTATTTTGAACCAAAGGCATATGATATGTATAGGCTAGAAGTATGAAAGAGTTTCATACATGAAGCAATGTGGGACACCTAAGTAGGGAAAACCAAAGACATATGATATATATAGGCTAGAAGTATGAAAGAGTTTCATACCTAAAGGGATGTGGGACAACTAAAGTAGGTATGAAACTCTTAGTTGTCCCACATCGCTTCAGGTATAAAACTCTTTCATATTTCTAGCCTATATATGTCATATGCTTTTGGTTTTCCCTACTTAGGTGTCCCACATCGTTTCATGTATGAAACTCTTTCATACTTCTTGCCTGTATATATCATATGTCTTTGGTTCAAAAAAATTATTCGGGTTATTCGGGTTGACCCGAACCGTATAAGGATGCTTAAAAAGACCCGCAACCCGACCCTAATTAAGTTTCGGGTTAATCGGGTTGACCCGAATAACCCGATCGTAGATTCTCGACCCGGTTAACCCGACCATAATAAGCTTATTCGGGGTCGGGTCGGGGTCAATCGGGTTCGAGTTTTTTTGACACCCCTAACCGTCACTCATACCCATATTTCATTACTAATTAGTAAAACAATTAAAGTAACACATTTAAATTCATCAAACAATTAGAGCTAAATTTTCTAATTACTAAAACAATTTTAAATTCATCAAACATTTAAGCTACATAACTAAAGTCAGCCGGAACTAAAGTCAGTCGGAAGTAACATTTAAGCTATGTACCTGTAACCAATGCAGTAACCTGAAGTAACAGTGATTGCAAAAGAACTAAACTCAGTCGGAGAAGAACACCAGCACATAGACACGTGTTAAGCAAAGACGAGCTTCTGATGCCAGCGTGAAGGAGATGATGTCAAGAAAATCAGGCCCAAATAAACGAAGGCTTAGACTAAGGCCCAAAAAACCGGGTTAAGGCCCAATAAGGGCAGAAATTCATAGGAGATCACCACTTTTAATTATAAGGATAATAATTTAATAAGAAATACATATATAAACAAGAGGGTTAGGATCCTTTATAAGTTGTAATTCTTTTGTGATGATGTATCGTTACTTTAATTAAATCAACAACTCTTGTTTATTACTTTTACTACACTATTAACCCACATATGACTTGATGCAAAATACTAATTAGGTGGATCAACGGGTAGTTGATTTTAAAAAATTCTTAAAACAATGGATAAAGGATCAATCCTTACGCTAAAAGTAATACACACGAAGTACAAGGTAATTATCCATTTATACAAAAAAGATTTCAAATCCTAGTTGCAAAAATCGTATTCCAAAGATAAACCGATGCGCCTAGAGTTTACAAGGCCTCAAAACGCAGTCAGCACACGAATGACATAAATGATTAAAGAGTAAATTACACCGTTGGTCCCTATATTTGTACCAAAATCACTAGTTCGAGGCTTTTTTTGAAATAATTACGCCATTAGTCCCCATTGTTGTAATTCTGTTACGCCGGTGATCCAAAATACTAACGTCCGTTTATTTTTAACGATTTTTTCAGCACATGACTTGCACACGAGGGTATTTTTGTCATTTCACCTTTAACTTACACTTTTAACCTTTTCCCTCAGCACCTTTCTTCCCCATTTTCCATTTCTTGTTTTTTTTAAACAAGATTCACCATCCAAAATTAAACAAACTTAAATTTAAGAAAATTTACAATTAAATCAATGATTATAAGTCTTATACATCTATCCAATCACTTTGAATTGAGGTAACTGGTTTCTCAGCTGGTGATGCACTTCCTGCCTTCGGTGGTTTCTTTGAAAACATCGATGTGAGAGATTGTCGTAATGGGTTTTCTTCTGCATTTTTCGGGTCTTTTGGTGGTGTTTTCCCGGCATTTTTGTCCTTGTTTCCAAACACAAAACTTAACCTTCTAAATTGACCTTTTTGTTCACCAGCGGTAGGTGTATCATCACCGTGTTGATGCTTTGTTAGCCTTATGAATTCATCTGGGTTCAATACCATCATGATTATAGTGTCATATACCTGCCACCAGAGAAAATAAGAAATATAAAATACAGGAGTAAATTACATAAATGGTCACTGCCTGACTGATGGGGTATATACCAAATTATGATTTTCGACCCAAAAGTTTGGTCGGAGGAGAGTCGACGGCGGACGGCGGCGGCGAGGAAGAATATAGCCGGACCAATGGAGGTGATATGGTCGTCTTCATCGTCATTATTGGTACCATCTTCAACCGCTACAATTAAAACGTGGATCTTCAACACAGGTGGTACTATTTGAAAATCCAGGAGGACCCATATCGTCGTCTTCATCGTCATTATCGATACCATCTTCAACCGCTAACCTTTTGGCATCAAATGGAACAACTAAAGGTTTTCAAAGAAAGATGAATCGATATTTTTTAATCGAATCAAGAATTGTTTCTTTCCATATCTCTGTAATCTCACATGTTTCTTCATCCTCAATTCATACCAAATCTGTTTAACAGAAACAAGAATCGGCCATTCCACAAACCCTAAACTCTTTTTTAATTCTTGCTTATGTGTTTGTGTAATTGTAATCACTTTAAGCCTGCTAGATTGTAGAGAATTGGAGCTCCCATGAACACGAAAATGGAGAATTAGGGTAGGCTTTTGATAAAGTGATTACAATCAGTTTGGGGAAAAAGGACTATTGGTGTGAATAAAGTAAGTGAGAGTGGTTTAAGACAATAATTCCCTCGTGTGGAGGGCACGTGACATGGTTTCTGTCAAATATAGACGGACGTTAGTATTTTGGATCACCGGCGTAACAGAATTACAACAATGGGGACTAATGGCGTAATTATTTCAAAAAAAGCCTCGAACTAGTGATTTGCGTCAAATATAGGGACCAACGGTGTAATTTACTCATGATTAAAATTAAGGTTATAGAATGTAAGACTAGTATACAATTGACTACTTAACATAGTAATGAACTTAGGTATAGAAAAATATAAACAAAATAAATGATATACATAATATATACCATTTGAAATAGATGCGTAGACATAACATGAAAGTTATATAAAATAATAATCAAAGGATTTGAAATAGATAGTAGACGTAATATGAAAGTTATATAAGGTTAATAATTGAAGTTATTTAAATAAAAAATTAAATCAAAATCGATTTAGGAGGGAAAATTAGAATTAGATTATCTAATTACATGACATGTGGCATATTAATGTTTTATTTATTAGTATTAAGATTAAGATTTTGAGATGATCTTAACCCATAGAAATAGAATTGATATAATAATGTTTTAATTTCTAAGCCAATGATAGTATATTCCAGACCAGAAAAAAGTTTCAATAGACATTGAGAATAAACCGAGACCAAAACTCATGGTTCTACTGGACGCTAATGTCGTGATTCAAAACCTGTGTGATACATTAGTGACCTTAGTGTATATAACTTTTCCGCTTATTTTGTAAAAACATTATGCAATGTTGGGCAGCTAAAACAAGATTACGAATTATATGCAAGATGAGAGCGATTTACAACTATATAAAGATATAAATATAGGAAAAACAGATTTACAACCATATAAAGATATAAATATAGGAAAAACAATATCTAGTTCTACAAAACTCAGTAAAGTCGACATCAAAATTAATTCCAAGCAAAACTAAAAGATCCGAATAAGCAGTTTCCACCTTTAAAACAAGGCAGGTATAGAGCCATGCCTGATAATTTGAACAAACACATGCTATGAGCTCAGCGGCGCTTGTACAGGCATGGCTTCAGTTCAGGCCATTTAATCTCCTTGCTCGAATTGTTCTTCGGCTGCAAAATAAAATACTAAATCCAGTTATATACATCTCGTTATGGACCAAATCATACATTTCCTAAAGTTCCATACAAGAAAGATACAATGATGAATCAAGAAAGGAGGTAAACAAAGTTTTCTAACCTTTTTCTTGAAGTATAAAAGAATGAACATTTTATTCGAGAAATCCTGCAATTTGACACATATATTAGCATGGAAACAAGATGATAAGTACTAGAGGTAGTTTCGACAACACCATAAATGATGTGTACCCAATTACGGCATACACACATCAGTTATAGCGGTGTTATGGTGTACAAATCAATTCCCTTTACATATTATTAGGTCAATTTGGGTTATGTTTTATATCTAATAGGTCAAACATCAACATGTACAATAAAATAAGAAAGAAGTTGAAAAATGGGATGGGTCATACGGGTCAAAAGGGTCTAAAGTTGTGCAAATTGTATGTGAAATCATATCCGACACTATTTCATTTCAAATCTAAAAACTCAGGACAAAAAGTGCCACCGGTCAACCCAACCCGACCGGACAATAAAATACCCATTTTGACCCATACCAAACCGCCCATTTTCCCACCTCTAACAATTACCAAAAGTGTCAGAGAACATGAACAAACCTTTGATACAGAAGTAAACCCTAGGTCACAAACGGCTTGAGAAAACGTATCTGGATCTGCTCCTCCATTGGCCGCATCAAATCTACTCCTCACCTCAGCTATCAGAAGCCAACCACTGTGACAGAATTATGACTTAAAAGATGAGCTATACTATATGCTAATGAGTTTGAGAAAAGGAGGTGACAATTTCGACCCATTAACCAATAAATGAGTTTATTTGGGTTATGTTTTGTATCTAAAGGTCAAAAAGCTTTAAATTACACCATTTAACAATAAAAGGAAGATGTTAAATGGGTTGTACAGGTCAACCGGGTCAGTCATCCAGAAGTGTATTCAAATGAAACAAACCCCTAGTAAAAAAACCTTTAGTTTAAGAAATTGAATTATTATCCAAATCAAGGTCTTTGTGATTATATTTAACATGCTAGTTATTTATTGAATTCAAGAAGCTGGATATTTTTCAGTCCAACCCGACTAAACCAGTTTTCACCCATTACCCAAACCACCCAATTTGCCACCTCTAAAATGTTATTATGCAGATACCTTGGTTTAAGTACTCTGTGTGCTTCCTGAAGAAAATTCGGGAAGTTTGTGCCCATCAATGAAAGGCAGAAAACAGCAACATCTATGGACGAAGAATCAAGGGGTGTCTGCAAGTTTACAAATCACACGTGTTGCTTAATCGGGGTTTCCCAGGTCTAGGAACTTGAAACTTCAAACAAAGAAGTTTCAAAAATTTCTTACATTTCAATGAAAGACTTACATTTGACATGTCACAAGCAATCACAGAAGGATCTTTTGCAACAAGGTCGATTGAAAAGACCTTATTTTTAACACCTTTCGAAAGACGAGCATCCCCTGCCATACACCAGAATGCAATGGTGTTATAGAATATTAACAAAAACAACACTTTAAAGATCAAACATTTACCATTGGATATCCAACTCAAATACGTAAAGATTCTAACATATTCTTACCACAGCCAAAATCAGCCACTACTAAAGAAGAGTTGTGATCCTTTAGCCATTTCATGATGATATTAACTGGCTGTTCAGGCCAACGGGACATTTGCTCCTGATATCCTGTATGATACTGGAAATACGAGTTAGATATATGCACTTAAACCAATATTTGCACTAAAACAGGTTACTTATTAAAGATAATAATCAGTAAAAAGATTGACCGTACAAATTGTTAGTAGCTACGGGTTCATTATTAAGCTACAGGATGTCCACATTCCACAACCTACTTAACTGAGTTTCTTAGAAGCTATCAAGGAGGTGTCTGGATTCATGATTTGGACCTGATTGTATGATTATGACGGCTTAAAGTTGCAATAACTAGTTTCTTAAATTTTGGAAAAACGAATTCTCCTTGTAATAATTAGGGGTCAAATAAGCAGTTTTGGATTTCGGATTCTTATTAATCACAATAAACTGATTATCCAAGGCTAAGTTAAAAATGACTTATCTACCCCCTCATCTAACCTAATATGAGTTTTAATTACAGACCGTCACTATTTTGTTCCCAAAAAAGAAGTCAAATTTTGGTCATTTTCTCTAACCTTAAACTAAATAGATTTCGGTAAACAATCAAAGATTTTATTATTACAGCTTCAAACAGCTGAAGCATAACTGTAGATCCAAATCCGATTTTCTACATCTTGTTATATTATAAGTTTCCAACTGATAATCTGGTTTGGACTTGTAAATTATTCAATATGATTCAATGACTTTAAAAATGCATATCCAAACACCGCTTGATTGCTTTTAGGTCCTTGCAGGTTTAGTTAGATAGGTTTATAAACCAACATAACCACTGAGTTGAAGAATTTGTAGTTGTTTAATATAACCAAAGTTTAGGAAGTAAATGAGGTTGACATCTATACTTAAGTTATAATTTTTTATAACGCAAGCTAGTTATGAATACATTGTAAAAAATCATATAGAATTCATATGGGAGAATATATGTTACCATGTTAAACAAGCAAGGGTCTTCTTTAAAGTAGTTAAGGGCTTCATCTCCACTGCATACATTCAGTGATGAAATTTAAGTGAAAGGAGCAGTAGAAGTATATAAAACAAAAGGGGGGGGGGGGGGGGGGGGGGGGGGGGGGGGGGGGACTTACGAGCAGGTATAAAGCTTCTCGTTAATCATGCGAAAATGACCTCCAGCTAATTTGGCTTTGGACTATAAAAGCAGAAGCAAAATAAAGGAAATTTCAACAAGAAGAAGCTTAAAATAAGAAAAAGAGGGATACCTTTTCAAGAAAAGATAAAGGTTTGGTTTTAGAAGTTGAAGCTGCTTGTTTGGTGTCCCTCTTACGCTTTCGATTCATCATGCTTTTCTTCTAACTGGGATTAGGATGGGATATGAATTTGTCTGGATTTTACAGATACCCCCTATATATTATGAAATGTGAAGCAATTATACTTACTTATCAAACCCTAATTTTACTTGCACTTTCTGTTGTTCTTCACTACGCTAGCCTGGCGGGCGTCTGCTATAATACTCGCCCTATGTTTTTCTTTGTTTAACCGACTTAAGTTATTTAGGAGGTGTTTGTTTGAGATTATTAGAGGATAATGAGCTTATTTATTGCTGTGTATTTAGTCATAATAAATCGTATAAACTCTTATATAATAAGATATAAAATTTGGGTTTATAAAACATAAGAGGAAACTCAATAAGTCCATAAGTCCACAAGCAAACACCCCCTTAATTTACTTTTTCTATTATTTAATTAAAAATATATATTATTAAAAGATCGACTGTTTTTACAGGGTGTATTGTTTCTAGTCTTGCAACTTCATCTTGTTTTAACCACATACAACATCAAATGTGTGAGGGCCTTAACCACAAAGGATTGTTCAACTATCAAAGCACATGGGTTTAAAGCTACAACATGTATTATTTAGTTTAGTTATGTGTTAATATTACAATAAAATGTTTGTTTTCTTCTATCTTCTTTTTTACTTAGCTTTATCGTGATTACTCTTAAAGCAAAGATATGTTTTATATTATTGAGAAAATTACAAAAATTACAATCTGGTTAGGATTATTTTATAAAATATCAAATTTTTCGAACTATTTTGCATAATGCGAACTGGTTACATTATGTGAATTGATCGTTTCTTTCGATTTCTTCTTCTTTTTTTTTTTCTTCGTTTTATTGTATTTGGACACTTTGTTTGTTAATGAAACCACTAAATACATTTAAATACCACATTTCGAAACATAGAAATACATCATATAACAAATAATTAATCATCATATAAATGAACCGATGTTTGAGACGACTGAGTAGGTTTTTTTTTTTTCCACGAGTCGTTGAAGCAGCTTTTGTTGAACGGGAGGTTGAATGTTTACTTGAATTTTGGTATTCTATAATCTTTGTAGCACATGTGTTTCTAGTGTGACCCTTATTCTTACAACGGTCATATGCCAATGGTTTTGCCTCCTATTACGATAATAAACGGTTTTTATTTTTTTAATGACCCGCTTGTCTCATTTCCATGGATTGTGGGTTGAATTTATGGATTTTATATGGGTGTAACCATTCATACGGATGTCTACTGGGAATATGGATCATGTATATGTTCGTTTATAATTTTTTGCCTTGAACCAATATTGTGTAGTCATTAATTGATATGACTTTTCATCCGGAGCTTCTTTCTATCATACTTTTTCTTGTTTATCCAGATGGTATGGGCGTTGTTTGATGACCCGCAGGTTCTAAGTTCGAGTCAAGCAGTAGGGAAAAGTTCTTTTATTTTGTAATCCCAAGCAAAGCGGTACGACCCGAACCCACGAACCGGTGCGACCCTGCCGGTCCAATCCGGCCCATAAACCATCTTCTAAACCGTCTGGACCGAACCAGAATAGTCAAAAAATCAAGCCGAACGCGGCCCGACCGCCGTTCCGGTCCGGTTTTTAAAACCCTACTTATTTGTGATTTGATTTCTATAAGTTATTTTTACGTTGTTTTGAAGTTTTATGGTTATGGCTAGTGGTAAAGATGATTCATGTCGCACCCTGTTAAAGCGAAAAAACTAGGTATGATAGAATATGATAACATAACACAAGACATAGTTAAATACATTATGTTTGAAAATACAAATTATTCGTTTACATGGTTACAAAATAGAACATAGAGTTTCAACATTAAAATGTAAATTCAAAAGATGCCATGATTCTCGAAATGTCATAGCAAAGTAAGCGACGCGGTTGAGCATGCATCAAAGGTAATCCACTTACGAATTATTTCCTGAAAAGTATGAAAAGTGTCATTCACAAAAGGCAGTCGGTGAGTTACAAGTTTTTGAGTACATGACAAATAATTGCAAGTTTTCTCGATTATGGAATAAAGACGTATTTGTAAAAGTAATGAGTAATTGATTGTGGATGTGCATCATGATATGCTTACAATAATTGACATTTTCTTAATCATATTTCTCATTTATACTATTTTTTATCGCATTTTGTTATGATTTGGGTAGTGTTTTCGTACAGATATGCAAATAAGAGTTAAAATTGGATCATGGAACAAAAAGGAGTTGAAAACGGTAGAAAATGGAGCTTAAATGAAGAAAATCTATGAAGAATCAAAGTTGATGAACATACGTGAAAAGTGTTTTACGCACCTTCACCGTTTTGATCATAACTTCTTCATACGATATCCGATATAGGTGATTCAAATTGTAGAAGAAAGAAGAAAGAGAGATCTACAATTTTCATTTTGGAAGAAAATGCATCAGACACTCTTAGCCGATGGATGGCTGATTTCAGCCGGCGGCTCGATTCCAAAATCTGAAAAAGTCAATGCGGGTTAAACGAAGCGTAGCGCGCACGGCTGGAGAAGCCCAGCCGACGGCTGGAAGGTCGGAAAGACCCCTATTTAAGCAATCTTTGGGGTTACGAATTATTGATCCCCTTTTCCACTTTTCCACCATCAAAGTCGACAAAACAGCTGCTAGGAATAGGAAGGGTTTTAGAGTCCTAGAAGTGCTTGGAAGCCACGATTAACATCATTTGATTGTGTTGAAGGTCGCTTATCATTGGTTTGTTTATCTTAGTTAAAACTTACAACTTTATGTCTATGTATCTTGTTTGTTTTGCTGATTTTATTCAATCCAACATGAGCTAAACTTTTTAAAGTGATTGTTTGGGTTGTTGATCTTGATATTATGGTTAATTAAGTTTATGTTTGAACAAATTGGTTTTTCCTTTATTATTAACGCTTAATCGCAATCCATGTTTATTTAAAGTTGTTAGATTATATACTTAACGTGATTAGTAAACTTACATCATAACTAACGTTCATATATGTTTATTAGTTATTTACAATTATTTAACTTGTTAGGTAATTGTAGCTTGAGACTTAATTGGGATAGGCTAAGAATAATAGTAACCTAATAAATTAAACGAACATGACAATTATATCCTAACTGAATAGTTGATACTTTTGTTAATTCTTAGTCGACAGATTAAATTGTTAATAATAGTGAACTAAATGCACAAATTAGGGTGGATAAATCTAAGATAGCTCTTGATGTACGACGAGTATGTTCGTACCATCTTTCCTTAATTTGTAGGATTAGAGGACTCTAATAGGAAGTCTAGTTATAATAGGAATCACAGTCACACCAATCAAACATAATCTTATTATCTATAATTCAAGTGAAACGGAAAATCCAAGTAATCACTGCTTTTATCCATCTGATTAATCTTAAAACCTTTCCAAACGGTTGTTTCCACAAACCATCTTTTAAATAATTGTTTTGTTAATTTCCATTGATTTCAGAAACACGTTCTCTCAGAACTAAAACGTCCCCCTTTTACTGCTTTCTTTAGGTTAATTAAATAGTTTAGATTAAATAAATATTAATACACTGTTCCTTGTGTTTGATACCGGACTTACTAAAGCTATATTATTATACGATCGGGTATTCTTGCCTGTATTGTGTGATAATCATAACTAAAGTAATAATCCTATTTTTATAAAATAATATAACTCGATTTTTATACATCACATCATGTAAAAGAAATGATAGTATTCTTTGATATAACATTTGGTATTATGTATTTGCAATGTTGTGACAACCGTCTAAAATCCAGGTGATTTTCGTATTTTATATCTTCGTGATATCTGTGTTGTTCTTAACCGTACTTTACATTGAACGTGTTTGTGTCGGAATCGAAGTCGGAATCAATAAATGGAACCTAATACCAAGAAACTATATTATGAACTTGCCTAAGTTCATAACAAGAACGAACCTAAAACTCAAAACAAATGCTTAACGATAACAACAACTTAAAACGAGTTTTAGCTGGAACAACCATTCTGCCAACGGCTGAACGATCCAGCCAACGGCTGAGTCCAAGCCGGCGGCTGGATATGCTAAGCCGGCGGCTGGATATGCTCAGCCGGCGGCTGAATCAGTCTGCACCAGCCAACCACTTTCAGTGAGTCATAAATGCATGTCCACCATTGGACCAACACTCCAAGCTCGGGGATTGGACCTAAGTTTGCAGTATTTTGAGTCCCAATGCCACTAACACCCCCATTCCCTTCAATTCTTTCATTTGTCACAAAACAAAACACACACTCCTCTCATTTGCTCTCTAGTCTCTCTCTCTCTCTCTAAACTCTCTCTAAACACCCACTAATTGTCACACCCCGCTAAAGCGGAAATACGGAATGTGAAGAGCAATAGCATTCGATACACAAGATATAGATAAACGCCAAATGTCATTAAGGAAAACATAATATTCAAGGTTTACAAAGTTTAAAACAAAGTTACATATCCGAATTACAAAATGGGGTGTTCAACCAAACCACCCAAACCCATCCCGTTCTTGAAGTCATTCGCCCCAATAGCGTATAGTCATCAGCTAGCTTACTCGTTACCTGAAAACACGAGTCAAGTGTTAACTACGGGAGACGTAGTTAGTGAGCTACAAGTTTTAGTAAAGCATAAGTTTTCAAATTGTAATCGCATAACCATGCATAGAGTATCGCATTCAAAATAGCTGTCACATAAAAATGTATAGAGTATAGCATTTGTGTTTATAGGCATTGACCACATAGCGCGACTATGTGACAATCCTAAGTATTGCCCAATGATCGTTGCTAAGCCTAAAGCCTACCCATTTAGTATTATGCACCATCGTTATAAGTCGTTGTGGTGAGGGTCAATCTACCCTAATAGCGCTATCCATATCTACTAACGGTCCTTTCCAAAGGGATTAATAGCAACTAATGTCCTTGGTAGTGTCGGGAGTTTTCAGTGGTTTCTCATGTCCATGTTGTACAAAGTCCGCAACATGACGATCGATTGTTTTAGTCATTGGCAAATATAGCTTTCGTGTCCTCGACATTGTTGGCAAAACCCTCAACAATGCCGGCAAAATAGTTATTCGTTTTAGTATTCCAAATATCAAAGTGTTTCATAATAGCTTTCAAAGTATACAAGTGTTTTCGTAATAGCATTGCGTAACAAATCGTTTTGGTTTAGCTTTCAAGTAATAAAGCGTTTCAAAGTTTGCTTCAGCTTAAATATAGTGTCTAAGCCTAAGACTCGCATTTCACCCCAAAAAGTATTAAAAGCGTTTAAAGAGTAGGGGTTTGTAACTCACTCGTTGCGAAGATAGTTGTAAGCGGGAACGGTCGGAAAGTGTGCCGGGAATCACCGAACGCCTAATAATACCAAGTTTTGTTAAGTGTTTTGATCTCATTATGTTATTACATAATATAATAATTAGTCTTTAATTAAACTTTAAGTGTCAAGGTCCAATTTGTCCAAAAATCGTCCGAAACGGTTATCGTTTTATTTTAGTCCAAAAGTCCAAGATTAGCGTTTTTATTAATATGATATGTATAATTTGGTCGCTGAAGTGGTTTGGAATTTCCAATGAAATTTGGGCAGCGCTTCCGCGCCCAAATTTCATTTCCAAAATTCCAAAGTCACTTTCCCGCTCACAATTCACATATATCACCTAAACATATTTAAACATGTTCTTTTTAGCATATTAAGTCCAATACAAGTCACCAATGTGTTCATTTTTACCAAACTCAGTCCCAAATGTCCAGTCTTAAAAAGTCGGAACGCGTAACCAAGTTTTAAACGGCCAAAACGACGATTTTCGGAAAATCAGCAGGCTGTGCGTCGTCCTGGCCTTAGGGACGGCGCACAGCTCGGGCAGTTTCGAGTTTTTGGGTTTTTCTTGTAAAATCGTTTATGTAGGTGTTAGATCTTGACATGCAATCGGTATAAACTTCATAATAAGTCATTTTAACAGTTTATACATAATTTTTATCCATAAAAACAAAGATTTAAGCATCATTTATCATAAACCCGTTTTTGTATAAAAATGGCCATAAAACTTCATCAAAACTTGTTTTTATAGCTTAGATCATACATGCAAAGAGTTATATTAGTAATATAAGTAAATAGGAAGAGTTTCTACCGAAAGAAAGTGGTTAGATGATGGTCTAGACGGATTTAGAGCTCCAAAAGTGTAGAAAACGTTTTGAAACCGAAATAGCTTTGTACCCCTTGCTTCCTCTTGTTGTTAGAACGATTTTAAGGTGGATTTTAGTGGGTTTTGATGGCTGAAAGTGGCTGTGTTTGTGGTGTTCTTGAGAGAGAATTAGAGAGAGTTTAGGTGTGTGTGTGTTTTATGTGTGTGTTTGTGTTTTTATAAAATGAAAATGAAAAGAAAATAGGTAGAGTAATGAAAGGGGTGTTTGTGACTGCCATCTTACAGTGAATGATGACTAAAACCCGAATTTGATTGGTGGTTTATGTTTATAAAAACGAGACAACAACAAAAATACAAAAATTTTCGGAATATGCATCCAGGACGCCGCACATACCATCTGTGCGTCGTCCTGGCTTGTTTAGCCATTTTCTGATTTTTGTTGTTTTTGCGTTTTGCTTCGTTGGGCCTTTTCGTTAACTGAAAGTTATAGATTATGATTCGTTATGAACTTAGGAAAGTTCCTTAGGTGTTTTCTTGGTATTAGGACTTACATGATTTGATTCCGAAGTTGTTTTATGGTTCCGTTCCCGATCCGCGCTTAAAGGTTTAAAATGGAGTAAACTTTCGTTTTAAGAGTTTTGTGTGAGTTACTACGAGCTTAGCTTAAGAGTTATGTCTACGTAACCACATAGCACATAAAGTTAGTCATAACGGGCATCAAAATAAACACTTAGAAGTTATAAGTTAGCGTTCTCGACCTTAGTTTAGACGGTTGTCACATTCTCCCCACGTTGAAAGAATTTCGTCCCGAAATTTCAACTTGTGGTATTCGTTGTGGGAGAAGTGAAGAGATGAGGATACTTAAGCATCATCTGATCCTCTCGTTCCCAGGTATATTCGGGGCCTCGTTTTGCGTTCCATCGCACCCTCACTATGGGGATTTTACTGTGCCTTAGTTTCTTAGTTTCGCGATCTATAATTTCAATCGGTTCCTCGACAAATTGAAGCTTCTCGTCTAGTTGTACTTCCTCTAAAGGTGTGATAAGTGTTTCTTCCGATAGACACTTTTTCAACCTCGAAACATGAAAAGTGTTATGCATGTTACCGAGCTCTTGCGGTAGCTCTAAACGATATGCCACGGGACCTATCCTTTCGAGTATCTCAAATGGTCCCACATATCTCGGGCTAAGCTTTCCTCGCTTTCCGCGGCGTATTGCACCTTTCCGAGGTGACACCTTTAGAAGTACTTTGTCGCCGACTTGAAATTCTAGATCCTTTCTGTGCATATCAGCATAGCTCTTTTGACGACTTCTCGCAGTCTTAAGTCTTTCCTTAATCTTTGTGATCTTATCAATCGTTTCTTGCACTACATCCATGCTAATTAGTTGTCGATCTCCCGGTTCCAACCAACACAGTGGAGATCTGCATTTCCTTCCGTAGAGAGCTTCAAAAGGCGCACATTTGATGCTAGCATGGTAGCTGTTATTGTAAGAGAACTCTATTAGTGGTAAGTGGTTATCCCAACTTCCTCCGAAGTCGATAACGCATGCTCTCAGCATGTCCTCCAGTGTTTGTATAGTGCGCTCGCTTTGACCATCGGTCTGCGGATGGTAAGCCGTGCTTAAGTTCAATCGTGTGCCAAACGACTCTTGGAATGCCTTCCAAAATCTGGAAGTGAAGCGAGTATCTCTATCTGAGATGATTGACGTGGGTATTCCGTGACGTGTCACTACCTCGTTGATGTATATTTGGACAAGTTTTTCTACGTTAAAACTTTCCTTAATGGGAATGAAGTGTGCTGACTTCGTTAGTCGATCTACTATAACCCAGATCATGTCGTTACCCTTTGAGGTTCGAGGTAACTTTGTGACGAAGTCCATTGTGATTTGTTCCCATTTCCACTCGGGAATTTCGGGTTGCTGTAGTAATCCAGATGGCTTTTGATATTCGGCCTTCACTTTCGCACATGTGAGGCATTTCTCTACGTATAACGCAACGTCTCTTTTCATTCCAGGCCACCAATAATGTTCCTTGAGGTCCTTATACATTTTGCTTGACCCTGGATGAATGGAATATCGCGTTCGGTGTGCTTCATCCATGATGGTCTTCCTCAATTCGTTGGTCGTAGGAATCCAGGCTCGATCCTTAAAATAATAGACGTCGTCGTTCTTTCTTACGAAATCCTTGTCTTGATTATGCAGGGTTTCGACCTTTATGTTATCTGCCTCCAAAGCCTATGCTGGGCACTTGCTATACGCGTCCTTAAGTCGGGTCTAAGGTAGATT
>CAJVGC010000432.1:18180620-18213800 GCA_910822075.1 Senecio squalidus | reverse complement strand
TCAGAATCAGAAGCCTTCTGGCCTTCTTCAGCAGCCGGAAATCCCACAGTGGAAGTGGGAGAATATTACTATGGATTTTGTTACAAAACTTCCTAGGTCTTCAGGAGGTTATGATGCTATTTGGGTCATTGTTGACCGACTGACTAAGTCAGCGCATTTTCTACCTATTCGAGAAGATTACCGGATAGAGAAGTTATCTAGGTTATATATTGATGAGATCGTGGCCAGGCATGGAATTCCTGTATCTGTAATTTCTGATCGCTTAGCGCGTTTTACTTCGAGGTTCTGGCAGACGCTACAACGAGCTTTAGGCACGAGATTGGATATGAGTACGGCTTATCACCCTCAGACCGATGGACAGAGTGAGCGCACGATTCAGACGTTGGAGGATATGCTACGCGCGTGTGTTTTAGATTTTGGCGGGAGTTGGGATAGACATTTACCGTTGGTCGAGTTTTCGTACAACAATAGTTACCACTCCAGTATTAATTGCGCGCCTTTTGAAGCTCTTTACGGTCGTAAGTGTAGGTCTCCACTCTGTTGGGCTGAGATTGGTGATAGCCAGATTACGGGTCCCGAGTTGATCCAGGAGACGACTGATAAGATATTTAGGATCAAGGATCGTCTAGTAGCCGCGAGAGATCGCCAGAAGAAGTACGCGGATTTACGTCGGAAGCCTTTGGAATTCAAGGTCGGCGATATGGTGTTGTTGAAGGTTTCTCCTTGGAAGGGCGTGTTTCGTTTTGAGAAGCGCAGCAAGTTAAGTCCACGTTTTACGGGTCCGTTTAAGATTTTGTCTCGTGTTGGACCAGTGGCTTACCGTATTGAGTTGCCACCTGAGTTGAGCGGTGTGCACAACGTGTTTCATGTATCGCATCTCAAGAAGTGTCTTGCTGACGAGTCGTTAATTGTGCCCTTGGAGAAGCTAAGTTTGGATGATTCGCTTCACGTAATAGAGGAGCCGGTAGAAATCGTTGACCGAGAGGTCAAGCGTCTGCGGCGGAGTCGGATTCCTATTGTAAAGGTCCGATGGAACTCTAAGTTTGGAGCCGAGTTTACGTGGGAACGGGAAGATGAAATGCAGCGGAAATATCCCCACCTCTTTGCTAGTAGCGATGCCCAATAGTAATTTCGAGGACGAAATTCTTTTAACTGGGGGAGGCTGTGACGTCCCGTCTATTTGAGGTACTTGAGTTACCGTCATTATCTATATTTTATTCGCAATTGATTTCGACCCTTGTATTTCGCTTTGTTTTGCTCACGATTTGCTGTTATTGAGTATCGGGTTTTATGTATTTGCTAAAGTGTCCCTCGAGACGTAATAATATTAGTTTATCTAAGTGCCAATTAGTTAGTATCCTCATAATTATAAGTTAGAAGGTTTATGCCAAATTTGTCGGTTATCGGATCCTTTATCCGCGAGTTATCGCACTTTTACTCTTGTTTACTCTTTTACCGAAATCGTGCGAATCTCGAAATCGAAAGTGAAAATATAAAATTAAATGAACCTAATATAAGGTAAATCAAAGTGTGAACTTTCCTAAGTTCAACGCAAAAAGAATCGGGAACTTTCGGCGAACGAAACTCCTTAACGATCGCGAAAACGAAAATCAGAAAATGCTGGAAAATCGCCCGGTGCGCAGCACCAGGGCATAGGTGCGCAGCACCACTTCCCAGAATTCAAAAATTTTCACTTTTGGTCCTTATCTCGTTTTACCCATCCACCACCCAAACCAACCAATAGAAATTCGACCTTTTGCTCTGATTTCTGCCAGATTATCAGTCCCAAAGTGTATTATTACACTTTCCTTTTCATTTTATTTCTTTTTCATTTTCTTAATTCCAAAACACACACACACATTTACTTCCTTCATTTTTCTCTCTAGTTTCTCTCTATCAATCACCTCTTCCAGAAACATTTCACCATTAAAATCCATTTCCAATCCATACAAAACGTTCTAGACTTCAAGAGAAACTAAGGGGTGTTGTTCATACCGAAAAGGGACCACTTTTGCAAAGGTTTTGGAGCTCTATATCCGTCCAAAACATCATCCAAGTGTTTCCTCCGGTAGAAATCACTTTCTTATCATTCTTTACTGTTTTTATTAATTGCATGTATGATCTAAGCCATAAAAATGAGTTTTTGTAAGGATTTATACCACTTTGTTTACAAAAACGATTTTTATATAAACACTACTTAGATCTATGTTTTTGTGGGTAAAAGTTGTTTAGAAACCATAAAAATGATGTTTTATAAGTTATTTACTGGTTGCATGTCGAGATCTTTGAGTTACAAAACGATTTTAGCAAGAAAAACACGAATCGGGAAAATGGCAGCAGCCAGGTGCGCAGCACCTGTGCCCAGGTGCGCAGCACCGGGCTGCTGACCTCCCGAAAATGTGTCGTTTACTCGCTTAAAACTTGTATTCACGTTCTGGTCTTTTGTCAATAATGTTTTGGGGCTGAGATGAGTAAAAACAGTATTAATGGTGACATTTGGTACATTCAAATCCTTCGTTTTACTAATATTTGGCGTTGTTGTGTTTCGGAGGCGGATATTCTCATCGTTGTACCACCGAAGTTGTCATTCCAAATTCTGGTCAAATCAAGCGGAGTTAGCGGTATAACTTGTTACTCTTGTGAATCTTGTGATTTCATTATATGTGTATTATTCGGTTTTAGCCTTGAAAATCGGTTAGGATAAATTATTAGACCAACACTCGTGCGTTTGATCGATTGGGACAAAATGTTAAAATATAAGTAACCAAAGTATTATGTAAAGCTAAATATGGTATTATGTATTGTGTATAATGGTTTAAAATGCAATTGTTGATTAGCGGGAAAGTGATTGAATAAATGGACTAATATTTTATGGCGCGGAAGCGCTGCCGAAATTTCATCTCACAACTTTTTACGACTTAAAACACTTATGTAAATAAATCGTATACCAAAGTAACATATTATACAAAAACATTGTCTTTGGACTCAAAGACACCGACGAAATCTCGAATGTCATAATATTACTTAAATGGACATTTTAAACCTTTGCGATACTTTAAACTTCGTCTCAATTTAATCATTGTTTTAAGTCATCAAAATGTGATTTTACGACAAGCTTTATAAATGGTTTTGAAAGACATTTTACTCAAAACATTTTGGTATGAAAAGACTTCAAATTATTCAAAGTGTCAAATTGGACTTTTAATTTGATTTTGACTTTAATAAGTCAACTTAATTGACATTTGACTCTTATGAGTCAACATAATTTAAATTTGACTTTCATAAGTCAACCTATTTGACCTTTGACTTTTATAAGTCAACATCTTTAATCTTGGTCAACTTAATGAACATTTATATTAATAATCCTTTCGACTCGGAGTTATCATTTGCTTCCAACGGTCGCTGTTGACGTGAAAGATCGATATCTTACCGATCGACCCTTTCTGGCGCGGAACATCGTCTTCTTAATCCGTCATCCTTATTCGATTTATTAAACGTTGGAATATTATATTAAACGTAATCTTAACCGACAAGGCTAAACCGGACCTAGACTTATAGAGGTACTGAGACTGTGTGTTTATTGTTTAAGGCACTTAGACGGTGGGATTGTGAGCCTGTGATTGTATTTACCCGAGATTTGCTGGAATTGTACTGTGAGTTATTCGTAGCCCTTGTCTTAAATATTTTGGGCTGTAAAGCGTATTTTAAAATGTCTGCTTGTATGCGGAATGTTGTTGATTATCTTGTTTGCCTAGTGGATTAGGTCTGCCTTAGATTAAGCCATTAGCCCTTGTTGGGGCCCCCTGATGCACTTGTTAAGCTTTGAGCCCAACGGTTTTACATATATATAGATCTATATGGGTTATAGACCTAACCCTCTCTGCTCGGTAGAATGTTTCTAGGAGTGGAAGTTATGGCCGGTTAATTTAATTGTTACCTTTGGTTGGCGACCTCAGGATTTGGGGTTGTACGGTCAGGTTCAGTGTATGAATAGTCTAGGCAAAGTACCTCTCACTATTGGTTGTTGAAAACAAGATATATCATTTGAAATTAACGTTGTTTGATGAAAATTGTCGATGGGTCAACTTTTACTTTAAAATTGCGAATAATTCACCAACATGTTGTTGATGTCGTTTTAACGCTTTGCAGGAAATTGAGGATTTCCGTGATCATGCCATAGTTTATTTTTGGATCGCTTGCTTTGGGGAAATTTGAATTTGAATTGTTTATTGTAATTTCCATGACGATCCTTTTGTTGATTTCTTTTGGAATTGTATTCGTACTTGGCGCCTCATCGCCTTGACTTATTGATGTATTTTGTAACATTTGGCATGATCAATTTAATTTGATGTTTTGTTTATCGGTTATATTGTTGTAATCTTGACTTTGATATTATAACTGGAACGCCCTGCGTTTCCGCTTCCAAGCGGGGTGTGACAGAGATGATTTGGGGAAGAACACATGAAGGGGGGAAAAGAAAGGCGAATTGTCTATTTTACCCATCACGTGCCTGTCACATGGGACATTTAACGATAATTTTTAACGATTGTTAGAGGGAGGGACCAAACGTGCAACCAAAGATAGGCTCCAGGGACTGGACCCGAACGAATTGTGACCCAGGGACTGGACCCGTTGTTTTGGAACAAACACAGGGACCAATTATGTAATTAACTCTTTTTTTTATAACCGTTCGTTGTAGTGTGTCTAAAAACTTAAATTGTAATTGATACTATAAAAACAAAATCTAAAATTTAAAATTAAGAAAAGCTAAAAATCGCAACTCTAAAAGAAAAAGGAAATTATAAAACTATAACTTTACAGTCGAACATATACAAAAAATGGTTTGTACAAAGTAACCCAAAAATTAAAGAAAAACCTAAAAGAACTTTCAAGATAAAAAGGAAAAAAATAAAATAATTAAGTTATCTAAGAGTTAAAGGCCTAATAACCTAACAGCTTAATTATAAATAATGTTAGTCATTCGTAAACATATAGACTATATCAGGTCATAAATATTAGGAATCTTAACATACAAATAAATATATGATTTAGAGTATTTTTTTTTATTAAAGTGATCAACAGCTAAAGTTAAAATGAAGCATTGATTTGATCAAACATCTTTAACACATTAAATTAATGGTTTTATATGTGGATTAAAACAAAGAGATTCAATATACTATCTATAGATATGCAATTTATACTAATCTATAAAGTAAATTTGATATATTTTAATTTTAAAATATTTTTTAAATTAAATTTTTAAAATTTATTATTAGTGGTAATTTGTAGCTCTTAAATAAATATTTAAATTCATAATAATGAGTATTAAATCTCATAATTGTTCAATAAATTACATGTTAGTTTTTAAATTAATAAAAATGATAATAATAATTAGATTTTTATGTAAATGTAGGAAATAATTAATATTTAATTATATGTTTCTAATTTACTCTTAAATCTATAATACTCTATAAATAAAATTTGATATATTCTAGTTTTAGAATACTTTTAAAATTAAGTTTTCAAAACTTACTAGTGGTAATTTGTAACTCTCAAATAAATGTCTAAATCGTAATAATAAATATTAAATCTCCTAATTTTTCAATAAATTACATTATTAGTTTTCAAATTAATAAAAATAATGCTTAGATGTTTAAAAGAAATGATGTTACTAATATATAGTTATCCTACAAAGATTTTCAAATATTTGATATAAACTTTGTCTTATAAACAATTTTGTCTTATAAACAAAGTTCTACTTACCCACCCATATATTAACATTCAAAAAGATTCAATTGAAAAAGCCCCGTCTTTTTACAAGAAATAAAAATGAAGAGGGCCTACCAAAAAACTACCTCCACAAAACAACCAAACAAAAGAAAGAAACACCTCTGTGACTGTGATGCATTTGACCCATGCCACACTACAAATATACCAAACAAATAACAGAATACATAGCGTAAGTAAATAAAGAAAAAACTCTATATAAACAACAATAACAGATAACAACAATAGTATATTAGTTATCGATAAATAATATAATAGATACAAAATATATGTAAATGTAACTTTTAAATTAAAATAATAAATAAAAAATTTATTGAATAAAAAAATATAATAATATAAAAAATCTATAACGCAAGCAAATAAAAAAAACTCTATACAAACAACAATATTTAAACAAAATGAAATTAAATAATTTACCTTTCGATTTTTCAGTAAAAAATATGTCACGCACATTGCACGAGTACTTTCCATAAATTTATAATTTATTTTTCATTGTAAAAACAAATGTTGCATACTAATATTCTTTTTTATAACGTTACATTGCTCACACACATGTATATCGATAACTACTTTAAAATCGACATTACTTCAAAAAAAATAAACTTTAAAATTATTTGTATATGATTTTTAAGTGGAAAAAAGTTATCCGTCACGTAGCACGGATACACTCCTAGTTCAAAATAATAATAATCTACATAGACCACCTTCCTATGTGTTTACAATGGTTGACTATCATTTTTTGTTTATCATTTATCTCTTGGTTAAGCAAAACATATTTTAGAAGATTTCATAAACTATGCTTGATAAGTCTAAAACCTTTAATATGTCCTAAATACATTTGATATTCATAAACACTTGATAACTCATAACTCGTGAACTCTTATAAGTAAAACATTGTTAACTAAGAATATTTCACCGTGATTTTAAGTTGATCTTGATTTATTTAACTTATCGGCCTTGGCCGTGGGGTAAAAAAAATTTAGTTAGGTTATGTCGAAATGGAGATATGTATTTTTCGTTAATGACAACGATAACAATAACAATAACTTATAATATTATGTTTTGGGGATAAAGTATTTTAATAGAAGATGAATTCCGTGTGGACGTCATTGAATGACGTTTATGAAGATAGGTTAAAGTACATAGTAAAAATGATGAGTTGAAACTGCTCCCAAACCTAACCAAAAGAAGTGGAAAGGGCTTTTTAGGCATCACAAAAAGGGCATGTTAGGAATATGAATGTGACATGTCTTAATCGGTTAATCCCACATTGAATAATTCCATTCAAAGTTTCAAAATAAAATAAATACTTGTATGTGAAGCAAAAAGAGTCAATGAGTTCTAAACAAATCAAATTTTGTGTTCAACACTATCATGGTCGGGTTGTGCTATTTGTGACCATATGTTTAATTCATAATTATATCTAAAAATACTCGCTAGTATTTATTCATGTAATTACCAAATATTTTTATATATTTTTCATTGGTGTATATCATTGTTTTAGAACCTTTGAATCAAATTAAATATCAATCTTTGTCACGTAAATCATGTCTTTTACACATACATTGTACTAAAATTGATTTAGTCATTAAATATATTAAACACATAAAAATTAATTTTGTTTTATATTTTTCTTTTCCAACCTGACTAAGTCAAAGGAAAAGTAACAAATTTTTCTCATATTTGTAACCACATATATCCTACAAATAAATGAAATTAAAAAAAATATAATACAAGAATATTATAATTAACCGAAAACAAAACACAAGATAAATTATATTCGATTATTTTAAACCCAAACGTTTATAGCTTACACATAAGAAAAAATATACATTGTTAATTATAGATCTATTTTATGATGTTTTCTAAGATAAAACTATGAAAAACGATATATTCATTAGCAAATTTATAAATGTATATTTTCAACTTCAACAATTAAAGAAAGTTAAAGTTATGGTCATGACTTTTCAAACATGGAAGTGATTTACTAATTTGCGTATGTGATGGTTGATATTTTTTTCTTGCAATTTTGGATGAGAAAGTTAGTTTTTGTGTTGAAGTATAGCTATGTTTAAATTAGAACACTTTTATTTATGTTTAAATATCTTATACGATATCCAAATATTATTACTCTCGACTTCAAACTATCTTTTTTTATATTTTTGTATTGCAATTTATTAATATATACTTGTCCTGGTTTTTATTCAAGTGTTGAGCATACTTTCAAATACAATATATACTTTTTTATGACTATTATTATTGATATAATTAAATATATTATTATTATTACAATTATTATTGGTCTTATTCTTATTATCTTACTAAAATCTTTGAAAAGAAATACGCTTATACGCATCTTCAAATGGAATATGTCATTAGTAAGGTTTCTGAATTTGCAATACTATTATGTTGATTATTTTTTATTATTAATAATAAATAAAAAGAATACATTTTATATACAAATGGGTAAACTACAATATTTTTAAATAAACAAGAGTTACGTCAATCTTTTTTACGTTTGTTTATGTCAAGTGAATCAGATAAAATATGATTTAGGTAATTATGAATGCATGAAATAATATGATTCAACTATTTAGTTTTTTTCGACAATTTTTATATTTAACTTTAAATAATTTATCGTTTTAATTATTTAACTCTAATATTTCGGTAATTTAATTATCCTTTTAAACAATCAATTATATTTTTAATCTTTTAATATAATTCGATAACGAAAACATTTTCCTAGTGTTTAAAACATAAATTTGATGTAAGTTTAGATTGAAACCAAAAATGGTTAAGAAGTTATTATAATTATATGAAAATAACTCGATTTCTATTAACCAAGGCAACATTTTCTATGTCATATATTTAAAGTCAATTGTGTTGGTACCGTTATAGCTTATAAGTACTTTTTGTTATATTAAACCGATTTAGGATTCTTTTTCTTAAGAGTTAATTATAAGACAAATTGTATAAAATAGTAAGATATTTTGTATCTATTTCTAATCTTTAATCTTTAATATATAATAAAAGAGAGGTCTTAAATGCCATATGGCGAAGTAAGGTCCATTAGATGAGTTATCTTCTTTGATTTCAGCCGTTAGATCAGATTGATGATGTCATCAAAGACTATTTCTATTTTACACCCACTTATAATACATAATTACATCTTCTCTTTCATTTACATCTCCACTGAAATTAAAAAAACATAAGTTTATTTTACTTATAAATCGCTCAATTTAGACTATGATTTACCATACAATACATAATTACATTTCTCTTTCATTTACATCTCCACTGAAATAAAAAACATAAGTTTATTTTACTTATAAATCGCTCAATTTAGACTATGATTTACCATATTGTTATTCTAAAATCTCCTCATAAAATATCAAAACATGTATATAAACGTAAAAGTATATATATTATTTTAACTATAAGCAACATAGGTATAAACGTAAACGTATATATGTTATTATACATATGACATTATCTTCTTATAATAACTTAAAATCTACATAAACAAAAATTTACGAGTCAAACTTTATCCCGTATATATGTTATTATACGTATGACATTATCTTCTCATAATAACTTAAAATCTACATAAACAAAAATTTACGAGTAAAACTTTATCTTTGTTCGCGCTATCGCGGGACAATAATCTAGTTTTAATATATAATAAAAGATGGTCTTAAATGTCACATGACGAATTAAGTTCTCTTGGATGAGTTAACTTATTTAATGACAGCCGTTAGATCAGATTGATGATGTCATCAAAGATTATTTTCATTTTACACCCTCTTACAATACATAATTACATTCTCTCATTCTTTCTATCTTTACTAAAATAAAAAAAACATAACTATAATTTACTTACAAAATCGTTCAATTTGGACAATGATTTAACTTATTATTATTCTAAAATCCCCTAATATAAAATATCAAAACATGTGTATAAACGTAAAAGTGTATATGCTATTATAACTATAAACAACATTTTATTAATTATAAAACTATATATATTATTATACATATAACATTATTTTTTTATAATAAATTAAAATCTACATAAACATAAAATTTACGATTCAATTTTTATTTTTTTCCGCATTATCGCGGGACAATAATCTACTTTAGAAACATACTACTAATTTTATCTATAATAGTAATTAACTTTCAAATAATTGCAATTACATAAACTTATTACCTAGAAACGAGATATATGCCGACATGGTGTGTTTTGTAACTTTTGTGATTTTTTTTTATTTTTAAGGCTTACGACATCATAAACTCATTAATTTCGAGGTAAAAGTAACCCGCCAAATCAACATATATCCCGTTTCTAAGTAACAAATTTCTATAATTGCAATTATTTGAAAGTTAGTTATTATTATGGGGAAAATTAGTAGTACGTTTCTAAAATTAGGAATAGAGACAAAGTATATTTGTAATTTATGCAATTTGCCCTTAATTATATAAATATTCTCTAATATTTGTCAAATATATAAGAAATCAAACACTAAATTTCTTTTCTTTTTTTAAGTTATGTTCTTATGATTTCAACCTATTATGAATCGGATCTGGTCCCTTTGTCATTAAGTTTGTTAGTTTGTCTTTAAATGCAATACGGAATTTGTAATTCATTATGAATAGAATGTAACTCTAATAACACATTCTTTAAAGTCGTACAAGAATAAGCAAAAGTTGTATCATATTATCTAGTGGTGGTCTTGACTATCGAAGGACGAGAAAAAAGAACTTGCAAGGTCAATTGAAGCATAACCTCCACACTTGAGATTTGTAGATTTAACTCCATAACACATATTTTAAAAGTTGAACCTGAATATGAATGTTAGTGATAATATAAGTAATAATTATATGGTGAAAGATGCGCAAATGGTGTGTGTATGTGTTTGTGAGGGGATATGTGTAGATGTCATTTAGTTTTCTTTTTAAAAGAGTTAATTCCATAGATGGTTTTTATAATTTTTAATAAATTAGAGTATTTGGTCATTTCATTTAACACTATACTAACATGTTTAATCATAAAAAAAAGGATATTTTAATGGATTGATACTACAAGATTATGATTTGAAAAGCAAAAATCAGAAACTAAATACGTAGTATCCTACCAACTACATAGTCCGTTTATTTAATTAACCCTTTAGCTTCGTTAAAAATAATCATGTAGAATCCCAATTAATCTTTGCTGTTGTATATGAATTTTCAACATACATGGATAAGCATGTTCTATGAAATTTCAAGGAGATATTCATAGAAGTGGATGAATATATATATATATATATATATATATATATATATATATATATATATATATATATATATATATATTATTTATTCATTGTATTTACATTTAAATTAAAATAAATAAGAGTTTAAAAATATATCTATTTTTATCAAGTATTTTTACAAGCTTAAATAAGTTTCTTTTATATATCAAACTTTTTTAATATTGGTATTGTATGTATTCGTGAATAGGAAACATCCATATTAATTACTATGTGAGTTTTTCATGTCACTTATTTGCAATGATTTGATTTGTCGTATATATACAATAACGGGTATTTGAAATTTATATTAATACAACATATCTTGTTAAAGTTGAATGTGTACTATAAAATTTAGAGTATAGTTTGTACATTTTCAATTATATATCACAATCAAAAAATATAAATAAATTGAATTTTAAGGTTCAAAAGAAATATATTTAAAAAAAAATGTGTATACAATGAAATGAATTAATAAGATCTTAGGTATTTCATTTGTTAAGGGTGTTTTTGTTTTATTGAACTGTCGTAAGAGTAGGGGCTGAGTCAGGACAATGATGTATTAGACAATTGTCCTCATTAAATATTTTTCGTAAATTAAAATATACTAGCTTAGTGCCCGTGTGATACACGGATGTTGTATAAGAAAGTTACGTTAAATTTTTGTTGAAAAAAAGATTTATATAATCGGTGATGTTTCGTATCTTTAGTTTAGAAAATGTTAACTTAAATTGACAACGATCATTTATTTAAGACCGAAAAAAAAACAAATAATTAAAAATCAAATTTCTAGAATACTATGTACTTCATGGAAATCTATAACAAAAGTCGATATAGGCTATTGAATATGACCCACTTCACGCTGGTAAAGAAAGAAAATAGAAAAACAGTTCTCTTAATAAATAATCAGCGAATTAAATATTAGTACACAACCAATATTATTATACTAAGAATAGAACTTTTTGAATACAATAATTTGAAATATTGTGTTATTTCTTAAATTATTACTCTACTTCTAGTTTACCAGTTTGATTTGTGTAAGGTAAATCCTAAGGGAATTGGCCACTTAATTAGTAAATGGGTTACAAATCAAACTAAGTCAATATAATCATTTTACTTTACACCTTGAGTTATCCTTTTTGACCCGCCTATTATACAACATCAACTATTTGTTATTGTTTCTTGTTCTTCTGTTCAACAATTTTACCTGCACATAGTTAGTAACTTGTTAGTTTCTCATATATCTAACTGCTGGCATATTCTTGCACGAAACTATTAATTTAATCGATAATTTTACATAATCGTTGTTATAAAATCATCTTATTCATTTTTATATCAAACGAAAACATGCAGAAAGATTTGGAGAGAGATAAAATAATTGTTACTTATCAAAGCACTTGGTTTAAAATCAAAGTTCTCGCCACTTTGAAATATGGGGGGATATAACACATATCAAAATTATTGGCTTTCAACTTCACCTTAATATCAGTTGCATTGAAATTACAAATAACAAAAATAAGCACATTATAAAATTAATTAAGCAGAGAATTTAGTTAAAAATATAGATGAATGGGTGTAAGAAAAACTACATTCACCTGTAGAGAGTTTCTCCTTGGGTTGTTGACCGGCTTTAACACATATATAAAATCATAGTATAAATATGCTAACAATTAGAGAAAAGATATAGACATATTAATGAAAACTGAAACAGACTTTGCTCATCTAGGTGCTCTCGTATGGATAAGCACACCTGAAAAAGGAAATACATCTTCTCCAATTTACCCATTTAAAATATTACCAATTTTAAAATTTCTAATTCTTTTGCAACCTATAGACACTTAACGATATCTACAGTCTACTTGTTCGATATAAAGCTGAAAAATAAAATAAAAAAAATTAAAATTTAACAATGCATAATCGAATAAAAAAACCAACAAAATCCAAAAATCAAAACCCAAAATTGCAAACTCTCGACTACCTGAAGTAGAGACGAAGAAGCCTCATTCCCTTCAAAACTCAAAAATTAGAAATTGAATAGAAAATATGATTCTAAATACGTGCGTATCAAAAGGAGAAACAAACCTTTGAAATTGTAGATTTTGGTTTGAAGATTGCATCTGCGAAACTCTTGATTCAAATTCAAAAATAAATTAAGAACCTGGAAAGAATTTAGGGAATGATACATTGACGTTTGATTTTCGAAATAACACAACCAATAGGAAAGATTGCATCTGTGACACTCAATACACTGCCCAATACATACTAACCAATTAGGGCTTTAGTTTTCTTTTTAAAAACTGTTGTTTAATTAATAAAATATTTCTTTTAAAAGTTGTTTATTTTATAAAAAGAAAACAAATTAATGACATCACTATTTTAAATTTTGTCCAAGGTGGACAACTTTATATTTCGCCACGTCAGCTATATGACGTCATACGTAACTCCCATTTATTAGATTAGAAGATTTATATTTTTGAAGTTTTACGCTAATAAAAAAAAATTAAAACTTTGTCCTCGCTTAAACAATGACAGTTGATCCAGTAAATGAATTTCTTTTAGTTTGATCTTATATGAAATGTTTTTGCTTCTCCCCCTTCTTATGAGTCGAAGAAAAGAGAGTACAAAGATAATGAGTAATTATTTAAATTATTATTTAGTTTATATATCTGAGTTTAACTGATGTTAATATAACATAAGAAAACAGACTATTAAAAATATAAAATAATGAGTAGTTTTTTTTTTTTGCTTTTTCTGTAAAGCTTGTTTACAAAACTTGACATGATATAATAAAAGAAGTAAGGAATTGAAAAATAAATTATTAATATAATTAACAATTAACAAAATTAACAAATGTATTACATTATTATTATTATTACTCCTATAATTAAAATCTGTCGCCACCTATGAATGTGTGTCTACCGGGCTGCTGAGCTGTTATTGGGCTACTGGGCTGCTGGGCTGTTATTGGGCTTATTTCCGGGAAGCCTTCTTTCCGGGTAGTTTTTGGGTTCTGTCCAGGTGCTTAAGAGTGTTTCTTCATTTCTTGCCACATGTCCTTCTTTTTTTGCTTCGCTGTCTATTGCTCTCAGGCCTTCTTCCATTTCTTCTTCAGGTTTAAGGTCTGTCTTCATTCTTTTGGTTGCTGCATGTTTTAGTTTTTGGGATATTCGTTATTGTATTGATTTAAGTTTATGTGTTGATTTCTTACATTGTTGCATCGGTTAGTTTTCGAAATGTGCCTACGTTAATATGTTTCTTTTCGACATCTAGGAATTTGTGCTGTACAGTAGTTTGGTACACCGGCTACATAGTCGTTGGTTATCTCCTGAATTTAAAATGTGTCATTTTTAAAAAAAAATTATGATACTTATAGGATGTATAAAAAAGTTTTGGATAAAAATTTTGTAATATAGCCGCGTAGTTTTTCTTTTATATTACAAATTTTGACATAGAGGTGTGACTATGAACATAGAAAATTACTGTTATATTCACGAAACATAAAAACTAATTGCCATATGTTTTTAGAGGTTTATATAAAAAGTGAATGTTATACCTTTTTAAGGCTAATGAGCAAATATAAAAAGTTATTGTCATATATTTCGATAAAAATTTTCTAATATAACCGCATGATTTTTTTTTTATATTACAGATTTTGTTGTTGTAGACTTGCGTCGAGACTGTTATGTACACATAGAAGTATGAGTAGTAGTTGTTTTTTTATGCCTTATGGATGTAAACCAAACTAAATTAAGAACAACTGAGAAGTACTGTTTAGTAATAAAAATTCATTCCATAAAAAAATGAGGTTTTCCAGATTTGAGGTGTTGTCTTATGCCGGTTTCTTTGCTGCTGGTGTTTATGTTAAAAGATGTGTTCGATTATGTAGTAATTTGTTATGCCCATAGACGTAGGTTTCTATATCAATTTTTTTTGATGTGTGACAAATGTCGTTGTGGCTGTTAGTGCTAACGCGTTATAAATCAGGTCGCATTATGTAGTGACAGTATGCGTTTTTGTCGTTTATCTGCTGTCTGTATTTATAGTTTTAGTTACAAGTTTTAATGCCGTTTGCGTATTTCTTTGTCTTCTCTGCCTGCGTCGTTTAGTTAGTTTTTTATTTCTACGTGTTCTGTCATGTTTAGGTTTTGTTTCTGCGTTGTTGTCGATAAAGGCTAAAACATTTATAACATTCGTTATTTTCGTTCTCTACCCATTCTCTTTCTGTGTTTTGGTATTCCTATAAAATGTGGGGTAGTGCTTTGCCTCAAGGGATTAGTTGGCCTATAGCTTCGGTTCCAGGCCGTCGTCGTTATACACGTTGTCGTTCCGTGATGCCCGCTGTATTGGCTATTGAAAACTGTTTTCCTACGTATTATGACTGTGGTGACGCGAGCAGTTGCTGTTGCTATTGTGGCGCACTTTTTTGGTATGAAGAAAGGGTTTTACACACTTCCCGTCTTGGTAATCCGACATACAATCAGTGTTGTAAGGGTGGTATTGTTGTGTTACCCGCACCTGCAACGCCACCGTCCATCTTCCTTACTCTGTACGAGGACTCTCATTTTATGCGTAATATTAGAGCCTATAATTCCATGTTCTCCATGACATCGTTTGGTGCTAAGGTCGACGAATCTATGAATCTGGGTTGCGGTCCGTACACTTTTAAGATTTCGGGTCAGATATCGCATCATATTGGTTCTCTATGTCCTCAGCCTCCAAATGCTCCGCGTTTTCTGCAATTGTATGTATACGACACTTTAAACGAGGTTGAAAATAGAATGCGTTTTTTTGGTGGTTCTGATTCTAATGATACGCTTAGGTCCGACATTGTCGCCATTTTAGCTACCACTTTACCAACCTGTAATGAATATATACGGACTTTTCAACGAGCTGTCGAAATTGCAAATTTTAATACTGTTGTCGATTACGCAGTCAGATTATATAATAATGTTCCTGATAACCGCTATAGTGTGCCACAACGGGGGACACTTGGGGCTATTGTCGTTGCTGATGACGCAAACGCGAGTGCTTATGACATAATTGTTCACTCAAAGGACAACCGGCCTCACCGTATAAGCAAACTCCACCAATGATATATGCCTCTTCAGTATCCACTGCTGTTTCCTTATGGTGAAGTTGGTTGGTCTCCGTCTTTGAAACTCAGATCTGTGTCAGGCACGAGAACAAAGTCGTTAACAATAAATATGTACTATAGCTATCTATTACACAGTCGTCGTAATGTATTCTGTCTTCTGCTTCGTGGGGGTAGACTGTTTCAACAGTTTCTGTTAGATGCGTATTTGTGTTTGGAAGATAATAGGTTAGAGTATTTTCGCACACATCAGAATAATTTGAGGTCTGAATATGTTGCTGGCGTTTACGATGCACTATCTAAAGGAGATTATATCGGTAAACATATCGGCAAACGAATTTTCTTGCCTTCATCTTTCGTAGGCGGTCTGCGTTATATGTATAAGCACTACCAAGACGCGTTAGCTCTATGTCGCGTTTATGGTAATCCTCAATATTTCATAACTTTCACGTGTAACGCTAAATGGCCTGAGATTGTTAGATTTATGGATGAAAATAAGATGGGCCATTCTCAAAACAGGCCTGATATCATTTCTAGAGTCTTTAGTATGAAAGTCGCTCATTTTGTGAATTTCCTCAAAGAAGAGAAACCATTTGGTGTCGTTAATGCGTGTACGTTTTCTCACTTTTTATTTCCTCTTTTCGTTAAATATGCTTTCAGTGGTACCCCTCATTATTGTCGCCTTTCTATTTTGTCTGCAGTCTTATACACGATAGAATTTCAGAAGAGAGGTCTTCCACACTGCCAAACCCTCTTATGGGTTCATGAAAATTCGAAGATTAAGGTTGCCTCAGATGTCGATAGGTACGTTACAGCGGAATTGCCCAACCCCTCTACAGAACCAGCACTTTATTCCACGATAACCAACTGTATGATTCACGGCCCCTGTGGTTTCTCCAACACCGCCGCTCCTTGTACGCGAGATGGAGTCTGCAAAAAAAAATTCCCAAAGCCATTCGCTTCAATAACTTCGTTTGATAAGGACGGGTATGTACATTATAAAAGGAACGAAACTGTTGTGCACGTGATGCAAAACGGAGTCCGAGTTCACAACGGATTTGTGGTTCCTTACAACAAACTTCTATGCAGCCGTTTCGATGCACATATCAACGTCGAATACTGCAGATGGAATATGATGATTAAGTATCTGTTTAAGTATATTTCGAAAGGTGTTGAGCGCGTCGCTTTTTCTTTGCAGAAAGCTGAGGGTTCTGCATCAGTAGCCCCCACTTCGTCTAAAGCATCGAGTAGCAAGACTTCTTCTGCTGCTGATGCAGAAACCGTTGACGAGATTGAACAATTCGTCGACGGCAGATTTATTTGTCCACACGAGGCCGCTTGGCGATTACTTAATTTTGCGATCCATGAGAGACAGCCGGCTGTGCTGATTTTGCAAGTACACCTCGAAAAAATGCAGACGGTCACATTCAAAGACAATTGTGATTTGGAACATTTGATACGCGAAGCCAGCTTCGGTAATTCCACATTATCGAGATGGTTGGTCGCAAATAGATGGGATCCAGACGGTCATCATCTAACTTATGTCGAATATCCGTTATTGTTTACATGGAATGTTGGAAAAAAAGACTGGTTCTTTAGGACAAGAAACACTATTACTCCAATCGGTAGAATGGTCTATGTACATCCCACTGCTGGTGAATTGTTCTACTTAAGAATGCTTCTATGTCATCAAAAAGGATGTTGTTCATTCAACGATATTCGCACTGTCAAGGGGGTTGTTTATTCGTCATATCGACTCGCCTGTGAGGCTCTAGGCCTGATTGGCGACGACAAGGAGTGGCTCACCGCTTTCAACGAAGCTTCATTGTGGGCATCATCTCCAGAATTGCGTACCCTGTTCTGTAACTTGCTCTTATTCTGCGAAGTTGGCGATCCAAAAGTACTTTGGAACAACGCCTGGCCAAAGATGGGGGACGACATTTCTCGAATTTTGTCAAACTCCACATTGCCTTCCGAGTCTGTGATATCTGAAAACGTGCTGCAACAGCACATTTTGTTCGAAATTGAAAAACTGTTAAACGGTTCAACCCCACCAAAATCACTTACTTCGTTTAACCTACCTCTTCCATCCTCGAATTTATTGCTTCCGTTGACGAATCGCTTGCTGTTGGAAGAAACGCTATACGATAAGTTCTCTCTAGCTCAACAGCATTTACAGATGTCTCATAAATTAAACCCGCAGCAGCTAAAAATTTATAATAAAGTACGCAATGACGAATTAATGAAAAAACAATCACTTCTATTCGTATACGGTCATGGCGGGACTGGAAAAACTTTCCTTTGGTCAACGATACTCGCTTATTTCAGGTCTACTGGAAAAGTCGTATTAGCGGTTGCCTCTTCTGGTATTGCGTCACTACTTCTACCCAATGGCAGGACTGCACATTCCCGATTCAACATTCCCATAAACCCGCTGGACACGTCAGTTTGTAATATAAAGAAAAAGACACAACTTTCTCAACTCTTACAACAAACACATATCATCGTATGGGACGAAGCAACAATGATGGACCGTAAATGTTTTGAATGTGTAGACCGCACATTTAGGGATGTACTAGAAACGAGGGACAAACCCTTCGGCGGTATATCAATGTTGCTAGGAGGGGATTTTAGACAGACGTTGCCTATAAAACGAAGGAAAGGCCACCGAGATATAATACTTGCCACACTTCCGAATTCACATCTCTGCCCGGCTTTTACTTTATACAAACTCTCTTACAATATGCGTCTTTTATCCAGAAATTCGGGCAATTCTATAACCACTGATTCAGGCCAATTTGCTCAATGGCTCTTAGATATCGGAAATGGCATCGCCGGCACTCCAGATATAATGAATCCCCGACATGCTTCAGATGTTCAAATTCCTGACGATTTCTTAATAACAGACACCGATTCTGGGTTACAACGACTGATCGATTTTGTTTATGGGTCAACTGTTTTGCTTCATCCAACTCCGGAACTTCTCTGTAACAGAGCAATTGTATGTCCAAAAAACTGTACAACTGACGACATCAATTCCACAGTTTTAAATAGTACTCTCGGCATAGTTACGACTTACTATAGTTCTGATTCGATAACACCGCACACTCACAGAATGTCAGATCTGGATTTGCTCTACCCGGAAGAGTATCTCAATCAACTGAACTTTCCTAGCCTTCCCTTACACAAATTAGATCTAAAGACAAACGTGCCAATAATCCTTTTACGCAATATGAGTCAGAAAAACGGTCTTTGCAACGGTACAAGATTAATAGTTACCCATTTATCGCCAACGATCACCGAAGCGGTTATAATGACAGGAACTTGCGTCGGACAGAAAGTCTATCTCCCCAGAATTAAGTTCATCTACCACGATCCAGAACTTCCGTTTACCTTTAATCGAAAACAGTTTCCATGCAAAATTTCCTACGCTATGACTATTAATAAAAGTCAGGGCCAATCTTTGCAGCGAATAGGCATATTCCTTCCTTTTCCAGTTTTTGGCCACGGTCAACTATACGTGGCTCTCTCACGAGCCACTTCTCCTGACTCGATTAAAATTCTGATCCATAACGATAACGGAGAATGTACACGGACCACGAAAAACATCGTCTACAAAGATTTCATCTCATATGTGGACGGCCTTCAAAATGGATAACGGAAGTACACGCATACATACATGTACACATTCTCACATAGTCTACGAACCGCTGGTATATTTTCGACTATGTAGAATGTGTACATCTACGTATGCGTGTGCTTCTTTGTTATTGATAAGGACGAGTAAGAACAGGTTTACTGCGAAATCTGTTCATCGAGTTAAAACCACTGGTATATTTTCGAGTCTTTACATTTTTACAACGCATAAGAAAACCGCACGTATATATATACGTACACACTTCCATATAACCTATAAGGCCCTACAAAAATTCTTTTTACGTTTTACGCTGTTCCTATTAGTTTAAAATCGCTAGTGCGTCTTCGAATCGCCATATTTTGACTACTTATATTATTTGAAATGCTCATTCTTCATTGACTATTAACTAACATTAATTTTTTTATGACAACACAAAAAGATGGTTTATATCGCAGATCTCGAATATGGTTGTGCCGGCTCACAGCTCGAAATAAGAATTTTAAGAAAGTGGACACCTCATTTCAGAAATAAAGAAACATGGTTTCTAGCTATAGACAAGCACGTAAGCATTCTACACATACTATATATTTTCTACATTTATACGACTCATATATTTTCGTTTGCGTTATTGTAACTCGTGTATGCATTCTAAACACATACACTTTACTTTCTGCACTTATATGTTTCATATACCCTAACATCTCATTAATAACAGGGAGATACGATTGCAATTCTTGGTCAGCAACATGGGCAGAAATTCTTAGAATCGAAATTTAAGGTAAAAAAATGTTACGTTATAGAGCAATATTCGTGCACTGAAATGCCAACGTATCAAAGAACAATCCGAAATACGGTTCATCTCAACGCCGGAGAGGCTTCACAAATCACTTTAATCGAAGACAGAAAGGAAATACCGGAATCATCGTTTGATTTTGTGACCATAGATCAGTTACACACGTTTCTTCAAACACCTACATACTACCCAGGTATTTAAAAATAGACATTATTTCATATATATTTTTAACAGACAAAAGACTTTACAAAACGCAGACTTCATCGGAAGATGCAAAAGACAAGGCTACAGTAACAAAAAAAATGGTGATCGATTTCTGTTATTAACCTTGACAAGCACTACGTAAGTATAAAAAAAACATACACTTTGATACCAGTACACATGAATAGCAACAACAACATAACTTATCAAATACTCTGTTCTATGTTCATTACAGCGGCCAAGAAATCACTATCACTATATGGAAGGAATGCATAGAAGATTCTGAAAAGGTAAACCTCCCTGCTCTATCTACAGCGACAACAGACACGATGATAGCAATTACGAATGTAAAACCGGCAACATACGCAGGTAAAATGTTAGAAATATGTATATATTTACTGGCGTTGGATTCCTATTACACCTGTTACACACTTTCCGCGTTTAAAATATTACAGGTTCTCTGAAAATGTCATCTACTGACGCTACACACATTTACGTTAACCCGACACTACCCGCAGAATTGAAAGAACATGGGCAATTGATTGTAGCAGGTACACAACTCTCGACAACCACCTCATACACTGTTATGACGTTGGAAGACTCCAAAACAAGCTATATGAAACAATATTGGTACACGCGTAAACTTTTTTATACAAATTTAACAATATTACATACATCCACGTGTAACTAACCATGTAACCGCACGTCATATGTACGCATAATAACAACGAAAAACAATCGTCGTTGATGCAAGAATTGTAGATACGAGGTTTGATAATTGTTGGTATACAGCCACATGCGTAGACTGCAAGAGCCAGATTTCGAAGCAAAAGGACGCATGGTTCTGCCCCAATCAAGGAAGGAATTGCAATCCGACTTTTTTGTAAGATTACAAATACTAAAAAACCGTATTTCGAAAAAAGAATGCCATCAACTAACACTATCAAAATTATTGCAGCTATAACATAGACGTCACTCTCTCGGATGGAGCAACAAATTTAGAAGCCACCTCCACTGACTCGTGTATGCAGAAACTCATGGGTCGTACTTGTAAAGAAATAATAATGGAAGAAGGCTACGAAGACCGGAAGACACTACCCCCGTCCTTCAAAAAAGAAGGCATGAACACACATAGGTTTTATATCGAAATGAACAAAAAGTCAACCCCCACTAACATCAAGTTTGTGATTATCAACAAAGAAGCAATAGCGACTCAATCGCCGACGTCGCATGCCATTATGCCAGCCTCACACCAACCAAACACGTTAACAATCACGGCCGAATCGACACACAAAACTCCACCACCACGTACTCCGACAACTCCAGCCACCGAAATAAACCCGACTGATACAAATATATCAACAACACAACAACCCAACAAACTTGCAGCTGCAAAACGACTTACATTCGAAGCAACAGGTAATTATAGCAAAGAAATTATTACTTTTTATACACATGTCAATAACCATCAGTCTAACAATACAGATACCACCGACACCACCCACACATCAACACATTCAAAGGAGAATCCCATTGATGTTACTGTACAGGCAAAGGACCGTAACCAAACAACAACAGAAAACACAGACACTTCCACCACAGGCAAACGCAAAGCGACAACAACAACAGGTACACATATTTTACAAAATTTTTTTAGTACAACCACTCTAACAAAAAACTATCACATTTTGCAGACAAACTAGAAACCGTAAACCCTACAAAACGTGAACGGTTTCCAGAATAAAAAGTTAACGAGACAGAAAATAAGCAACAGGCACCCCAAACACCGCTTTTGTAACAAGAACTAAACGATTCTATAAGTAGATACAAAATGTCAGCAGCAGGCACCCCAAACGTTGCTTTTGTAGTAAGAACTAACCGTTTGTAAAGTAAATGTAGATATAAACTCGTGCACTTTCGATATCTTTTGTAAACAACAATTTCCTATCATCCTTAACAACACTATCATAGTTTCGATATCTTTTGTAAACAGCCCTCTGCCACTATCCTTAAAAACTGACAACAACATAGCGAACTCCCGCAAATATTCTTCTCATTTCCTTTTCATTTGCTTTTATGATCTTAACTTTATTACTTGGAGGATAATAAACCTAAAAGTTAGGGAAATTAGTCACTCAAAAAAGAAAGAATTTCATATTTTAGCAACAACAACAAAAATAAAATTGTTATATAATTTACCACCTGTAGTACAAAAATTTGATGTCATCATTATTATGCAAGTCTACGCAACTTTTGTAATAGACAACTACCCATATGACGAATATGTAAACGCAAAAACACATAATCAGCACATACGTGCATATTTTGTAAACAACGTAAACGGAATATCCCTATCGAACTCGTGTCATTCATATATGTTGTTAACGAATAAAGTATTATTTTTCCCCATCTAATTTGTTGTTAACGAATAAAGTATTATTTTTCGAAAAATACATTCATACTTAAATCGACGTTTATAAAAAAATATTTACATGAAAAAATTATTAAAATTTTCCTAATGCATCTACTTAAAAACTATTATAACACAAACTATTTGGGTATAACTCCCCTTATCTGTTCACTATTCTAATCTTCCCTCTTTTTTTCCCACAATGACTGCAACCCAGATCTAAAAACCTAATCTCCGCCATACTATGGAACCTGATTCTCTTGATTCCGCTTCATCTTCATTCTGATATGGTTTGCTATATCAAATCAGGTTCGTAAAATCCGTCAATACAATACCTTAACATTTACCTCAAAAATCGTTACACTTTCCAACAAGATCACAGAAACGTGCCATAATATCTTTTTTTTCCGTATATCAGCAGTCACATGTACACCCTCGAAAAATCTTAATTATTCACTTACTACACGGTGGTAAATCAATGCCTCTGGTTTTGGTGATTTCAACCCTTTGAAAAAACAGAATCTACCCGCAAATATAAGTTAAAAACTCTCAATTCAGGATTCAAAACCATTTGAATTACTCGGGGAAAATACACCAACGTACCAGAGGCATCTGATTTGCCACCGTTCAATAAGTGAAGGAGACTTGAGCGATGTTGATCCTCCTTCCAACAATCACAGGTTAACTTATTTTCACCATGTTTAGTTTCACACCAAAAGAACTCGAACTCGTGCAAAGCACGAGAACTCTTCTAGTTAATATTAACAATGAACAAATATATTACATTATATATATATATATATATATATATATATATATATATATATATATATATATATATATATATATATATATATATATATCTCTACTACTATATAAAGCATTTACCATTTTGTTGACTTTAAGTTTTAAGTAGTTTGACTTTAAGAGTTTTTTTTTAAGAGATACAACATATTATGCACAAGATACAACACACATAACACAAAACCCTAAAAACTAACCCTAACACATAACACCACAACACAACACAACAAACGTTTCTCTCTCTCTTCTTGAGCAGCCGTCCCCTCTTTCTCTCTTCTTGAGCAGCCGCCGGAGCCGAGATCCACATACACACCACAACTAAACATATACACACCACAAAATATGAGCCGTCGGAGCCGCAGCCGCCACCGTCACCATGACTTTTATGGTTTAAGTAGTTGATCCGGGTGTTGCTTTTGACGGAAAACATCTAGGTAAGTGGATATCGGTGCTTTTTGCTTTTTGATAATGTTTTTGTCTTTTGTTCCGGAAATCTGTCGATTGATAATGTTTATTGGATGGCGGTTTTGGTGGCGGTTTTGATGGCCGCTCAAGAAAACCGAAGTGTTTGGGCTGGAGATACCAATTGAGGTTGAGGGTGTGCCTTCAGAGATTCTTGATCCAGTCAACACTGTAAGTTGACTAATTATTTATCTGTTTTCTTTTAATTCTGCTGTTTCTCTTTCTAATTTTGATGTGGGATTAAACCGAATATCGCAGTGGTCAAACAAGAAGGCGTATAATGAGACACTTCTGAAGCTGGCAGTAGTCAGATATGTGTTTCGGTTTCTGAACGTAAAAAAACGAAGGTATAATTTTGTAATTACTGTGATTGTTATATAAATGTGATTCATGAAGAAAATAATAAAGTTGCTTTATTTTTATTACTGTTAGGCTTGTTTTAGATTCGGCAGGAGGAGGAGTTTGCTTTGGAAATCAAGAACATGCAAATAAACCTTCGCGTGTCTCTCTAATGGTATATTCTGTAATTTTCATTCATTTTTGTGTAACATAACTCTAGCAGTTTGTGCTTCACCTTACATTATGATATTTGGGTGGTTCTTATTTATTTCAACGGGTATAAAATAGTTTTAGGTAAAAGGGGAACAGGTTGAAAATTGCCCAAAGTCCATTTTGAATGGACACTGCGTTCTAAACTGCTTTGTTCAAAGATTGAGGCGATTATTGTAATAATATTGCTTTTGAAACATTATTAACACATTTTTTTTATACAAACATGGTTAAAGTGTTCTTGGTCAGTACTCGATACAAACTGGAACCGACCCATTTCAACCCATGATAAAGTAACCTGATTTACCCCTAACCTGTTTTGACCCATTATCCCAAGCTGTGCAACCCATCAATACTTTCAGTTTGTAATATTTGCTTATTCTTTTCATGTCCCACCTTAGTTTGTAATATTTGCTTATTTTTCTGTTTTTGCAGCATGTTGATACAAATTTGCTTATTCTTTTCATGTCCCACCTTAATTTTTCTGTTTTTGCAGCATGTCCCACCTTATTCTTTTCATTAACATTACTAACTTTTTAAATCTCGCTGCAACTCGCGGGTTAAAAAGTTCTTCTTACTATTTTCTAACTTGAAAAGGTGCTCACTCGATACAGGTGAGATTTCTTGTTGGAGCTATAAAAGCTGTTGGCGCTGGAGAATTAACAGTTTCCGATGGTAAGGTTGTCTCTTTTTCTTGAAGGTGGCAGTTTTGACCCGTTTACTTATAAATGGGTCGTTTGCATTATGGTATCTCTTATCGTCCTACTGGTCATGAAAAAAAATGTCTTTTTGTCCTGTTTTCTAGCCTACCCATGTTTGTCACCTCAATATTTTATAATACACAGTACCAAGAGATAAATTAATTTGGTTATTTTACTAATCTTTTCAAGTGAACGCATTCTGGAAGCTAAGTCGGTAAGTGCTAATGGTCCAATGGCTCCTGCTTGAGGTCTGTACCTTGCACACGTCAAATACGATCTCCCATGATTCCTTCGCCACTGGTCGTGATACTTTCCTAAGTGGAGCTGCACCCATTCGTGGTGTTGTTTTTAGGTTGAAAATCTGCAAGGCTCTGTTGGTGGTGGTGCTAGACACAAGAATATATGGGAAGGACTTACGACAATTGTTTTCGAACAAGGTTGGAGGCAATTATTTGCTAGCCTCAGCATTAATTACATCAAGGTAAAACCTCAATCAATTATAAGAACGATTGTTACAACCTACTATTTTAAGCTCACCCAACAATAGAATTTGAAAGCGACAATTCCGTCCATTTCACTTGTTTCCGTAGCCGACTTTCTTGTTCTTAAAACCTTTTATCCATTAGATATAGAACATTACCCGAATCAACTTATTATTAAGTGGGTCGAAGTTACCAGTTCTTAATTAATATGTTTTAACTTTCATCCTACGTGATACATATGAAATAAGGAAATCTTAATTTTCGACATGCTAACAAAGATTTCACTATTGTTTCCAGATTGTTCCATCGGTTGCAATTGGTTTCACTGCATATGATATGATGAAGTCGTGGCTTTGAATACCTCCTCGACAGAAAACCCAATCAGTCTCCGCAGCATAACTTTACTACACATTTCCTCAAATTTAGCCATCAAAGTTACCGAGATTCAAAAAATAGCAGCTGGAATATCAAATCTTTCTGTTTCAATTCTCATTAGACAAGTTCCCATTAAAACAAGCCACGATACTTACAAATTGTGTTTACTGTTTAGGGACATCATCCCTTTATACTTGTGAATATTTTTTATCAGTTAATCACACAAACTATATGTAAATTGTATAAATATCGATTTTGAACGAGTTTTTTTTAGCTATATCTATACTCTTTATGTAGAAAAGTAAAACAAGTTTTTATGTTGAATTTTTGTAGAAAGTAATAAGTTTTTGTTTATTTGGAAAATTCCCAATCTTAAGTTTGTAAATTGACCAAAAATATCAAAATCATCATCGAGATTTAAAGGACCAATGACCGAAAAGTGTCGAATAGGGTATGATTCTGGTACTATACTGGTTGGTATCGGGGGTTTTTAGTCATTTCTTTTGTACCAAAAACAGTATCGAATAATCCAGTTTGGTACGACATGTTCCCTTTTAAACTAAAACGAAAAACAGTTTCCCATTCGACTTAGTTTTGCCATGACAATCAATAAAGCATACGGTCAAACAATTCCGCACGTTGGTGTTTACCTACCGGACTCCGTGTTTTCACATGGACAACTTTATGTGGCTTTGTCAAGAGGGTTTTTAGTCATTTCTTTTGTACCAAAAACAGTATCGAATAATCCAGTTTGGTACGACATGTTCCCTTTTAAACTAAAACGAAAAACAGTTTCCCATTCGACTTAGTTTTGCCATGACAATCAATAAAGCACACGGTCAAACAATTCCGCACGTTGGTGTTTACCTACCGGACTCCGTGTTTTCACATGGACAACTTTATGTGGCTTTGTCAAGAGGGATATCACGTGAAAATACAAAGGTATTAGTTAATCATGTTAAAAACTTTAAACGAGACGGAGTATTCACCTTAAATGTTGTGTATCGAGAAGTTTTACGTGATGAATGAAGTACATGTTTAGTCTGAATAGATTAAAGAGATTGTTGGTTGAATGCTATTCTTTTGTTTCGATTTTGTAATTTTATTTTTTACATTTTCAATATAAATCTAATACAATTTTATATTATATATGTTTCTATATTCATATCACATGACGACTGAAAAACAACCGAAAGTGTTATACTTAACATATGGATCACGAGACGGATTAAAAACTACTGAAAACTGTAGCCGCAAAACCATTTTACGAAATCAACTTCATCGCCGCCGCCGCATCGCGCGGGTACTAGACTAGTATATATATATATATATATATATATGTATATATATATATATATATATATTATAAGAAAAGAAATTTGAGAAATTATCTCCTGTTAACTAATATGAAGCCTTAATTTCAAATAGTCTATAAAATCAATTTAATCTTTTATTTTTAATATTTTATTTAATTTAGTTCTTTATATTTTCTAAGAAAAAATTCCACTATTTAACTAAAATATCTCCATATAATTCTAATAACCAAAGTAAATATATATCAATCGTTTCTCTTTCATTTTTCCAAAGATACCTAAATACGTTTTTAACTTTGTAATTTTTAAATACAATTTAATTGTCTCCTACTATTCAAAATTACAAAACGCAATTAAATGTATTGCTATATTCATTTTACAAAACACAACGTAATAACTTTTTATTTTTCGTTATTATCAATATATTTTTGTTTTGTTATTAACCTATTAATTTATATTTAGTTCTACTATATGAAACAAAATACCAATTTAGATAAAACATTCTATTTGCTTATGATATAATCTCATTCAAAAAACTAAGCAAACAATCAGATCAGTTAATACGTTTTTAACATTTTAATTTATATTTTGTTGGGATTAGAACTTAGTTAAAATAGTTTTAGTTTCAATTAGTACTGCTTCTAACTACTAAAAGTAATGTATGTTCATTAATGCGGACAGAAGATGGTTAATGCTGATCATTAATGCTGAAGACATACAAGTTACTACGGAAGACAAGTTAATAATGCAGTTGAAGATTAATACTGAAGACATTCATTACTACTGCTTCTCATTAATGTTGCTGCTTCAACATAGTTACTGCGGGACAGTTACTACTGCAACACTTTCCATGCAAGTTTAGTATAGAATTACAATTGTAGTTAGATTGTATTTCTATAATTGATAGATGTAGTTTCCTAGTTTATCTAGGTTTAGCCTCAAGGTCTATATATAGATCCTTGTATTTGATAAAGAAACACGTTGTATTGATAATTCATATTAATCAATTGAGGCTTATAATTCGGCAAATTATTGTTCATCATTGTGTCACACCCCGCTAAAGCGGAAACACGAGGTGCGAAGAGCAAAGATATCATTACACGAGTCATAAATAAACATAACGGTTTCAAGTCATTTAAATTAGGAATAAAAGTTTACAAGTCCGAGAAATAACCAAGTGTACTTCAATTCATATAAACCGATACATAATTAAACAATTTGATAAAAATTCCCAAAATAATTAGACAATGAACATGGTCTCCTCCCGATTCGTATCTCACGCAACTTGCCTGACCCGCCCACGCTATGCACTTCGATGCTTACACTTGGTTTCCTGAAACATGAGATAAAGTGTCAACTACATAAAGTAGTGAGTGAGTTACAGTTTCTAGTCCTCGACTAAAAAGGTTTCCGACAAGTGTATATGTATAAAAGATTTCTTGAAAAAAATGAAGCGGAACGACGCTTAAAATATATATACTTTTAAAATGATCATATGGCAACAAGGTATACCAATACCTTAAAAGAATATACATAGACAAGTAGAACAATACTTGAAAAAATGGTTGCGGAACTCGTATATCTCAAACTATATACGCGCAGCTATATGCGTAAAATAAAAGCAACTAATGATTGGAACTATTGTATCAACCTCTTGGCATAATATAACATAAGTGATCACACTAAACCGATTATCCAACCGTGAACAACCCCTTACCCCGCACTATCTACGAGGAGTATGCCTGATCTAGTAATATGTACTTAGAGTGCCATCTAAGTAAGGAACGGTCCTTTCCTAAGTATCGATACCCATAATTACTAACGGCTTAACGCTAATAGTGTGTACGAACTGAAACTGGGCATTTATGCAATTTTTAAAATGATAGTAGGCACTTATGAAGCACGTTATATTCTCATCAAGGGTTGGAAGTTGTTGGGTTATAACTTATACAAAATAGTTTAACTCCTAAACAATAAGCTTAACAACAAGAATAGTAACTTAAACGATTAATGCGGAAGACATTAAGAAGTTACTGCGGAAGACAAGTTAGTGCTGCTGTTCAACCAAGTTGCTACTGCTCATAGAGTTACTACGGAAGATGACAAGTTGATACGGTCATATGAAGTTGATACGGAAGACCAACTTACCGTGCAAGATAATCTAAGTTATAGAGTTATAATTAGATTATGTTTATGTTTCCTTTTGTAATTAGATATAGTTTCCTTATTCTAGATAATGATAGTTTTAGATAAGGATAGATGATGTTTCCTAGTTTATCTAGGTCGGCCTCAAGGTCTATAAATAGATAGATCCTTGTATTAAGAAAAACACGTTGTATTGATATTCTTAGTTAATACAATTGAGGCTTATAATTTGACAATAATATTTGTTCATTCTTATTCATATTATATTGTTCGACAACTCAATAAATATTGAAGTGTTCATCCGCTGCCGAACTTCATCAATAGATCAAGATCTTAACGAAGGGATACTGTTAGATTACATTAGCTAATCCGATCCTGACAAGTGGTATCAGAGCACAGGAGGTGCTTTAGATCCATTGATCAACGAGTTGATAATCCTCATAAGCAAGAATCAATATAACCATCATGACTGAAGTTGCAATCGGAAAAGTTCCCGTTCTAAACAGCAACGAATTCGACTTATGGAAGCTACGAATCAAGCAACACATCCTATTGTCAGACTATACAGTTTGGGATGTGATCATCAATGGCAACAAGCCTGCAGCCACTCCAGGCGCTGATGGACAACCAAGTCTTCTTACTCGTTCAGCATTTACTGACTTGGACAGAAGACAAAAGCAAACCGAAATCAAAGCCCTTAGTATTCTTCTAATTGCCATCCCCAACGAATACCAATCGCAATTTGAAGAATATCAAGATGCCAAATCGCTATGGGAAGCTTTGGAGAAAAGATTCAGCGGAACAAAGAATACCAAGAAGAACAAGAAAGCTCTTCTTAAACAGGAATACGAAAACTTCAATTCCCTGAATGGCGAACGAATGACTCAGACGTTTGATCGATACAAAAAGCTCACAGGAGAGATGATCAGCGCAGGAATTAAGTATGAGAAAGATGATCTCAATCGAAAGTTCATAAGAGCTTTAAGCAAGGAATGGAAAATATACACGGTTTCCTATAGACAAGGAGACGCGTTAGAAGAACTGGAATTGGATGATCTTTACAACGACTTAAGAGTCTTTGAGGCAGAAGTGGAAGCAGAAAAATCTGGCAATAACAACCACAATATTAACAATGTTAATACTGCTCTTGTTACAACTTCTGGAGGACCAAAACATGAAATTGGTGAAGAGATTTCATTCGAAGCTTTCATCTCACAATGTTCAAATCTTACAAGTGAAGACGTAAAGCAGATGCATCAAGACGACTGTGATGAGATTGACCTAAAGTGGCAATCTGCCATGCTGGCATTACGTGCAAGAAGATTTGTTAACAGAACAGGAAGAAGGTTCAATCCAAGAAATAATGAACGAATTACGTTCGACAAAAGCAAGGTGAAGTGTTATGATTGTAATGAACTAGGCCACTTTGCTAGAGAATGTCCAAACAAGTCAAAAACTAACAATCCACGAACCACTCAAGACAACAATCAGAGTGCACTCATGTCACAGGACATATTTGGATACGATTGGAGTGACTTAGCCGAAGAAACAAGTCAAAACAGGGCGCTAATTTCTGAAGAACAAACTACTGTTTACGTAGAAGAAATTACTACTGTTCACCATGCATGCATAGCAGTAGTAATGGATGCTATGGACAATGTTTCTACGGAGGATCCAGTTACTACGGAGCTAGTTTATACTGATCTGGGAATTACCGAAATTGGCAACAACGTTCTTGGATATGACTGGAATGATGACGATCAAGGAGCAACTCAAGAAGATGCTCTCATGGCAATCAATTCATCATCAACAGAATCTGAAACTCCATCACTTATGGCCGAGGTAAATTCTAAACTTTGTACTTCTGAATGTAAAGATATAATTGTTAAATATAAAAATCACAATCAACTAATGAGTGATTCAATTAAGATCTTAGAAGAACAAACACGGTCAGCTGCTAGGGTAATTGATAACTTAGAAAATCAGATCAAGTCACACAAAATTAATGAACAAAGTTATCAAGAGAAAATTAGCTTAGTTGAATGGCAAAGAGAGGACTTACTACTTAAGCTTAAGATAGCTAGGGATGAAATCAAAAGATTAGAACAAGAACATGATAAAATTGAGTTAGATGTAGGGAAATTAGAATTTTCTTCAAAATCAGTAAATGACCTATGCCAACAACAAATACATGGAAAGGTAAAAGCTGGTTTAGGTTACAAAGAAGTTGCCCCTCCATTTAACCAAAACTATATACCTCCATCTTTAGATGAACCTAGAATTCCTATCTCTCAGACACCACCAAAGGAATCATTCAATGTTGATCCAATCAACTATGATGAAGTTCTAATTGAGGACTTAGTTGAAGAGAGTAAGCTTAATATTGTGAAAAACAAGGATATACCTTTGGAAAATCACTTACTGACAATAGAAGGAATTACTCAACATTCTTCACAAAGTCTAGTGTCTATGCTATCCACTGACCCCATCAAGAAAGTAAAAACTCTCAATGAAAGCCCAACCAAAACAGTCCCTAAGAAACACGAAAAGACTTGGAAACACATAGGTAAAAGAGGAAACCAACAAAATATGAACCAAGTAAAAGCTCAAAAAGGTCAAATTGTCAAAAGTTTAGGAAAGGGATGTTTTATATGTGGTAAGTCAAATCACTATGCAAAAATCTGTTATCATAATCCTCAAAATCAATTGCAAGTGATTCAAAAACCACATCATGGGGTGGGATATACAGGAAGGGTTGCACATAAAAACAAATTCATGAATAATAGTAACAAATCAAATCAAGCAAATCATAAATTTGTTACTATGAATTCAGGAAGAAATAGTGTGAACAAACGTAACATATTTTCTAACAATAAGAATAGAGTTCCTACTGCCAGACAAAATTTTGTTTCTACGGCAAAACTTAATACGGCCAAACATAATGATGTTAATACTGCCCGTATTAATACTGTGAAAAATAACCGTCTTAATACTGCTAGGGTTAATACTGCCAAAGGTAACTTTGTTACTACGGCTTCCATCAACACTAAGAAACAAAAGCACGTCAAACCAGTATCTGTTCCTATTGTTAAATCAAAAATTGTTAACACTAAAATTGTTTCAAAAGCTAAAAGTTTC
>CAJVGC010000432.1:18123429-18180520 GCA_910822075.1 Senecio squalidus | reverse complement strand
CAAGCACACAAGCTGAGCAAACTTTGTCTTTGGTATAGGTCAGTTCAGGGAGACCTCTTACCAATTTACTTTTTGACAGGGCATTTATATTTTTGAAATTTAGATGGGATAACCTTCGATGCCATAGCCAATTAAGTTCTTCTTTTGTTTCTGTGAACAAACATGTCTCAGCTTCATCATTGGCCGTACTCAGATCCAGACAAAATACATCTCTTTCTCTCTTGGTGAGTAGTAATGGTTTTCCCTTGGCACTGTAGATTATTCCAGCTTGTTTCCTGAATCTGACTTCATGATCTTCATCAGTAATTTGACTCACACTTAGTAAGTTATGTTGTAAGCCTTCCACATATGCAACTCGCTTGAAAGTGACAGCTCCAGCATGTATCTTTCCATATCCCCGCGTCATTGATACCCCGTTGTCACCATATCTCACTTGAGGCCCATCTTGTTCTTTGTAGTCTTGTAGAAAAGACTTCATTCCAGTCATGTGCCTTGAAGCTCCACTATCTAGATACCATTTTGTAGAGTCCTGCACATGAAATAGAAGATATTAGTTCCTTTTGGGTAGCCACTTTAGAGTGGATCCATGAACTGAAGTAGGTTTAAGTTCAGGTTCAGTCTTGCAGTCAGTTTTGGAGCTGGAATAGTTCCATTTATTTATTTCCTTCATGCAGTTAACAGAATAATGACCTATGACACCACAGTATTTACATGGAGTATCTTTGAGACTGACTCGAGATGAAACTGACTTAGTCTTGATTGGTTTCACAGACGTTGTCTTCGATTTAGAAGTGTTTCTTTGCTTTTGAGGTGAGACTGACTTTGATGAAACTGACCTAGCTTTTGGTGAAACTGACTTATGTGGCGCTGACAAATGTTTTGGTGAGACTGACTTTTGACATATGTTTTTCTGTGGTCTAGACTGAGTCAGTTGTTTACAAAACGCAGCTTCATGTCTTTTTTCACCACAATTGTAGCAGATTCTCTTAGGAGGAGTCTTGGGCCTGATGTGATTAGGTGATTTGTTCTTGACTAGAGTTTTTACTATGTTAGTCAGTTCCAACAATTGGTTCCCCAGTTTATCAATGGTTTTGGTTTCATGACTTTTGGAACTGACTGGGTGCTGATTCTTAGGTTTACTCACAACCTTGGGCAATCTATTGGTTAGATGCACATAGTCTTTTTCAGCATGCACATTTTTATCAGTTTCAGATAAATTAACACATTCAGACTGAGACGAAGATGAAGAATCACTTTTATTAAAAACTTGAGAAATTACAGGTTTGACAAAAGCATTTGACATCATTATTTTTTCTCCTTTCATATAGGTGAAAGTATTTGGAAGAATTTCTGGTTTGAAAACAATTTTTTCCCTTTCAGCCTTTTCAGCTTCTTCTTCTTCTTCAGTCATATGCTTCTTCAGACTGAATCCCTCACCCAACACAGCTTGAACTTGTTTGGGTACCTGTCTGCTCAAACAATCTTCATTTTTTAAGGATGATATGCACCATGATTTACAAATTCTTTTATAGTGCTCAGTTTCTTCTCTAAGTTTATGGTTTTCTTTTGCAAGATCACTATAAGCTTCAGTCTGAGCATTTAAGAGAACTTTATAACTTTCTAGTTCAATTATTTTATCATCTTTAATTTTCAAATTATTTTCAAGATCTTTGATTTTTTGTTTGAATTCAGATTGTTCTTCTAAAGTGGTGGTCAAGTCAACAAAAATATACTCAAACATTTGAAGTTTTTGTTCATTTGTATAAGTGTCAAAATTGTGTACCTTATAAAGTTTTGACTTGTTCCAGTCTGAGTTGCAACTCAGTCTCTCAGCTTCCTTCAGATCCTTCTCGAACTGAGAAGCAGATTTCTCAGCTTCAGTCACTTCTTCTGTGAATGCCATTAAGCATTTATCTACCACTTCCTCATCTTCATCAGAAGACAGTTCCTCATCTAGCCATTCTTCAGCAAAGAATGCCTTTTGCTCAGTTTGAGGCTTCTGTGTATTTGAACTGTTGCCTTTCTTGTATTTAAGATACTTCTTTCGATATCTTTGGGCCCTCTCAGCAACCTCGTCCATGTGCTCAGTCTGAGCATTCTTTACTTTATAGTCAGCAGCCATGTGACCATATTCATTGCATTTAAAACATTTCACCTTCTTCAGATCGAAAGGTTTCTTTCCTTTGTAGCCTGTCTTCTGTTCAAGCTTCATAGTTAACAGAGCAAGCTGACTTTTCAGTTTCTTGACCTCAGTCTCATCATCTGATTCTGAGTCTGAGTGTGACTCAGACTCAGATGAGTCAGCTTTAGAATAAATTTCTTTATTCCTTCTGCTTGTTGCAACTAATGCAGCTTCAGGATCCCTTGCAGTTCGTCTATTGTTTATCTTTTTCCTTTCTTGAGATTCTTCAAAATTTAACAATAGTCCAAAGAGCCCAGGCAGCTTGTAGGTGGACAGCTTCTCACTAACTACAAGAGATGTAATGACAGATTCAAATTTGTTAGGTAAGATATCAACGAATTTCTTACATATTTCATCATCTTCCTTTGTTACTCCTAGAGCTGACATATCATTCAACATAATTGGAAATCTTGTATGCACGTCGGCTAAAGTCTCCTTTTCTTTCATATAGAAATTTTCATAATTTCTAATGAGACTGTTTAGTCTTTGCTCTTTCACAATTGGAACACCTTCATAAGACACAATTAAAGTGTCCCACAGTTCTTTTGCAGTTCTGCAGCCAGCTATTTTTGAGAATATTTGTTCAGACACTGCATTTCCTAGAATACTTCTAGCTCTTGGATCAAGATTGAACAACAGCTTATCTTGATCTGTCCATTGTGATTTAGGAGTTTGAACCCATCTTGCACGTTGAACAATTTTGTCGCCTTCCTTGACTTCATCAATGTGCTTTCCTGGAATAATGGGTCCTTCAGTCACTATTCTTATCATTTCCTCATGAATTCCTGAGAGATGCCATTCAGCTTTAAGTTTCCAATGGGCAAAATTATGTCCATTGAATACAGGAATTCCTTTTCCAGCCATTGCAGGTGTGTTTGAAGATGATGACATTGTTTGTTTGAGATTTTATATATTGATCGTTTAAGATTTATAAATTTATTAAAATTTAAATCTTATTTGCTCTGATACCAGTTGTTAGGTCTCAATAAGATCTCAAACACTAGCTAATCAATCACAAATAAGTATTTTGACGTTAATTATTATGAATCGATTGATTACTCAGTTTCTTAGATTATAGCGGAATTTATAATAACAAAGAATGATTATAACACACAGTTATATTTCGTAGAAAGGTGCAAGGTTTACAATGTTCAAGCTCACTATTTATACACAATAATAGTGAGCTTGATAAGGATAAATCTTAGAAAATCTTCTACAAAGATAGAAGATTTTATCTAACAGAATTACCTAAAGGTACGCCTTACTTTTTTCATTATGGAGATGACTAGTCAGCTCCACAATGCCTTAGTTTATTCTAGTCACTCAGACTCAGAGTCACTCAGACTCAAGGTCATTCAGACTCAAGGTCACTCATACTCAACGACTAAGACTTTAATAAACAGATTTATTAACTTGGGTTAAATCGTTGATTTTCCCAACAGAATCCGTCTGCACCAGCCACCAACTTTTGGTGAGTCATAACTGCATGAGACACCATTGGACCAAACACTACCATCAAGGGATTGGATCCCAAGGTGGCAGTGATTGCATCCCCCAAAGCCACTAACTCCCTACCTCTCTCTTCTCTTTCATTTGCAACATCAAACCACACACACACACACACACACTCTCATTTTTCTCTCTAGCACTCTCTCTCTTTCTCCTCAAACACTCTCAAAAACCAGTGATTTTTCATCAAGAAAACACCTAAAACCACCACAAAAATCGTCCTATTTAACAAGGGAAGCAAGGAGCTTTCATCAAGGCATCATTTCTACCGTGTTTGAAGCCGAATCCACCACCAAGAAGCTCCAAATCTTCATCCATCTACTTTCTTTTGGTATAATCTTGTCTCTCTCAGTTTTTATCCATAAATAACTCGTTGCATGGACAATCCATCACTCAAAAACACGTTTTTATGAAGTTTTATAACTGTTTTCATACAAAAATGGATTTTTACATAAATCTATATATTTGTGGCTAAAAATCTAAAAGAAACTGAGATTTGAAACATATATAAACACTCTTCATTAATAATCAGTTGCATGTCGAAATCTAACATGAACACGCTCAAAAATCGCAAAAATAGCAAAACTACAAAACTGAGGTCCAGTTGACGGCTGAATAATTTTAGTCGCTGGCTAAATTTTGTTGTGCACAAAAATTGTATTTTTAACGTATTAACGGAGAAGTCGAGAAACATATATTTTTCACAGTTTATAATATGATATAACAGATTATTTAACTTGGGAAATATGAATGATTTGGTTGAGTTAAATAACTAAATCTACCACGTTGTTATATAATGTCATTATATATATCGAATTGAGCGGGAAAGTGTTGGTTAAATTGGACTTAATTTTTATGGCGCGGAAGCGCTGCCCAATATTTATTAGACCACATTTTAACACTTTAGAAACGAACTAATAATATAACGAGATATTATTGACCTTGAACATCGAGTGTTTTGGACATATTTGGATTAAACGGAAACTAAACGTATTATAACAATATCGCAACGTATAAGTTTTTGGTATTAAAACTTTTGGACAGAAGTTAAGCATAAGCGTATAAAGTATAAAATGTTAAAAGAGATCATAAAAATAAAGTAAATTATAATACTTATCCGAGATTTGGTATGTTTCTAGGAATCCCGTGATTCCGACACGCTCGATTCCTTTCCGTACGAGACTTACACTTCGCAATCTGTGAGTTACATTCCCACTTTTATTACTGTTTTTACATAACTCATTTTGGGGGAAACATGATAACTAAACTTTTATGAACGGTGAACCGATTTATGAACTTGTGAACTTTGAACCGTTTTGTGAACTTGCGAACCTTGAACGTTGTATGAACTTATATGCGTATGTTTCTTATTTTGCCACGCTCGACACTCGTTTGAACTTATGATTGATTGTATAGATTCCAACCCTTGATGAGAATATAACGTGACTCATAAGTGCCTACTATCATTTTGAAAATTGCATTAGTGCCCAGTTTCAGTTCTTTGCACATTATTAGCTTAAGCCATTAGTAATTATGGGTATCGATACTTAGGAAATAACCGTTCCTTACTTAGGCGGCAGTCTAAGTACATATTACTAAGAAACGAAATACTCTTCGTAGATAGTGCGGGGTAAGGGGCCTCACGGTTGGTAACTCGGTTTAGTGTGAACACTTATGTTATATTATGCCAAGAGGTTGATACAATGGATTCCAATCATTAGTTACTTTTATTTTACGCATATTGTTGCGCGTATATAGTTAGAGATATACGAGATTCCGCAACCATTTCTACAAGTATTGCTCTACTTGTCCGTGAACATTTTTGTAAGGTATTGATACACCTTGCTGCAATGTGAACGTTTTTACAAGTATATATATTTTATGCGCCGTATTCGCTTCAATTCTTTTGAGAAATCTTTTATACTTATATACTTGTCGGAAACCTTTTTTAGTCGAGGACTAGAAAATTGTAATTCACTCACTACTTTATGTAGTTGACACTTTTTCTCATGTTTCAGGAAACCAAGTGTAAGGATTGAAGTGCATATCGTGGACGGGTCAGGCAAGTCGTGTGAATCATGAATCGGGAGAAGACCTGTTTTACTTATTTTGGGAATGTTTTGGAAATGTACTTATGAATTTCATTTGTGAAATATTTGGTTTATTTCGAACAGGTAATTTTTATTTCTTTAATCAAATGACTTGAAACCGTTATGTTTTATTATGACTCGTGTGATGATATCTTTGCTCTTCGCACCTCGTGTTTCCGCTTTTGCGGGGTGTGACAGACTTGCTATCAGAACACAGGTTATAGTGAATACGGGTGTTCAAAATTTTTAAAATTTTCGAAACCAAACTATAACCAAGGCTTTTTCGGAAAAATCATTTGACGGTTTATGAGTCGAAAATTCCCGGTCCTATCGAATCCCGATTCTCACGTGACTGACCCGTACATGCATTTCATTTACACTTTCCTTATCTTTCCCCTATACTCACGTGAATCGTTGTTCGCAGATTCGACATGTCGCACTCATTGCACTCTCGCTCACCGTCTCGCTCCCGGTCGCAATCTCACTCGCTCTCTAGGGCCGTCTACTCGCAAGAAGTCTCAGACGACTTCACGGCGTCAGGGGCCCAGCACCACGAGACCACCGACCCCACCGAGGAGAGTTTGATGGCCTTCTCAAGCAGCCATGACACCTCCAGTCCACAGACCGTTCTACCAGCTGCACCCCCGGTGCCCTTTTCAGCACCGCCACAGGAGCGTGGACCCCGTGTTCGGATGACTGCTCGTAAGCAGGTCGTCCTTCCCGGCCGCTTGCCAGACCGGATGGTCGGACAGACTCCCGACTCCTCCAGACCCGCTCCCCCTCAGATGCCGATGCCCTTCGGGGATCCTGCAGCGTCGAGTACTTCGATAATGGACCGTTATCATTGGGAGCAGCAGTTTCAGGGCCATCAGATGCAGCGTCCCGACGGCGCAGGGCCATCCATACCACCGTTGATGCCGCCTATTCAGAGGTCTCCCCCAGCAGCATTCCTTGCACTCCGTCGAGACCTACAGGGACTCATGGAAGAGGCCCAACAACAGGGTCTCCTCCTGTGCAAAGTCTCTGATGCAGCGCACCGCCTGTCGGAGCAGTCCATACGACTCATCTCGTCGGCTCAATCCACGGCGCGGACTTTCCAGCGTCTCATTAGCACGTGCCTGATTATGGGGACCCTGATTGCCATCATCTTGGTGAAGATGTTCCTAGATAGGCGTCGTTAGTCATTTCATTATTATGTACTGTATCTTAAGCTTAAGTTGTATTTTTCCCTTTGTACACGACTTAAAGCTAATTTGTATTTTGTATTGTATTGTACTTGTATTTGAACCTTTCCTTATCGCTATGAATCTTGTAACCAACTATCGTATTATTGAATGAATTTCTACTTTATTTTCCGTACTTGTCTATATTACTTGAACTATATTATCATTCCGTAATCGTTGTCGTGCGTGCGCTATTTACCTTCCGATAATTACTCTTACATTATCATTGTTGTTGTTCATCATTTAAATTCTTATCGCATCCTATTCGTGCGTTCTAAATTGGTTGTTTCTCTTTTGTTGTAGAAACATGGCTCCAAAGCGTAGCAATGCTAGTTTGATAGCCGAGCAGGTCGCTGCTCAATTCAACTCAGCCATGCCCAACATGATCGCCCAGATCACTGCTGGGATAAACGCCAACATCAATAACAACAACCAACAACAACAGCAACAACATCAAGAGCAACAACAACAACAACAACAACAACAACAAGAGCAACAACAGTAACAACAACAGCAGCAACAACAACAACAACAACAGCAGCAGCAGCAACAACAACAACAACAACAACAACAACAACAACAACAACAACAACAACAACAACAACAACAACAACAGGGAGGTAACCAGAACCAAAACCAAAACCAAAACCTTCCCGTTTTCACATACAAGGGCTTCATGGCCTGTAAGCCGAAGGAGTTTCATGGCACCAATGGTGCTGTAGGACTACTTTCCTGGTTCGAAAGCATCGAATCAGTCCTCCACATCAGCCACTGTGCTGAAGCTGATAAAGTGGAGTATGCCTCCTGCGTACTCCATGGAAGGGCCTTGTCTTAGTGGAACCTCGTGGTCCAAACCCGAGGACTTGAAGCTGCTTACGCCCTCTCATGGGATGAATTTAAGAAACTCTTGGTTGATGAATACTGCTCTAAGGGGGAAGTGAAGAAACTCGAGGCAGAGTTGTGGGATCATACGATGGTCGGGAATGACACGAAGGGTACACTACCCGATTCCACGAACTGGCCCGACTTGTACCAAGGTTGGTAACCCTCGAGGAAAACAAGATTGACCGATACATCTCCGGTCTAATTCCCAAAATCAGGGGAATGGTTATCTCCGCAGAACCATTAACCCTGCAGAGCGCTATTGTCCTGGCGCACCGAATGACAAGCAACCTCCTCTACACCCCGGCATCCGCCAAGAAAGAGGGAGGTGAGAAAAGGAAGGCTGAACAAGCACCGAGAAGAAGCGACCGGAACAAGAAAGCCAAAACCACCCGCAACTATGCGGTGGCTGCTGCACCCGCACCTACACCACCAACCGGAAACCGAAACTACACTGGGGCAAATCCCAAGTGCAACAAGTACAACTTCCACCACAACGGGAACTGCCCGGTGTGTCACAAGTGCCAGAAGGTGGGGCACTTCTCCAAGTACTGCACAGAAGGAACAAACAACCAAGGCCAGAAGCCGGTGTGCTTCGAGTGCGGGAGTGACAAGCACTTCCGGAAGAACTTCCCCAGGCTACAACATGCTCAACCCAACCAAGGTCGCGGTCGAGCATTCGTGATCACAGTAGAGGAAGCCCGCCAAGACCCGAATGCAGTAACGGGTACGTTTTCCGTAAACAACCATTATGCCTCCATACTGTTCGATTCAGGAGCTGAGAGAAGCTTTGTGTCCTTAGAATTTAGACCCCTTATTAATCTGGGATCTAAAGTTTTTAAGGATAGCTTCACTATTGAGTATGCTAATGGTCAAGAGTTCGAAGCTAAGGATATAATCCTAGGATGTTCAATGTGTCTAGCTGATAAAACTTTCCCCATCGACCTGATCCCGATCGAGCTGAAAAGCTTTGACGTTATCGTCGGAATGGACTGGTTATCTGGTTTCCGAGCCGAGATCGTCTGTTTCGACAAACTTATTCGAATCCCCTACGCAAACAGTGAAACCCTCGTTGTACAGGGAGACAAACCTGGACAACAACTCCGCATCGTTTCAATCATGAAAATGAGCAGTCACCTCGAGAAGGACTGCGATGTATTCCTCGCGCATGTTGTCGAACGTAAACCCAAGGAGAAACGAGTACAAGACATCCCCGTAGTCAAGGATCATCCAGAGGTCTTTCCAGAGGATTTACCCGGGCTACCACCGCATCGACAAGTGGAATTCCGAATAGACCTCGTTCCGGGCGCAACACCGGTTGCCAAGACACCGTATCGTCTAGCACCAACCGAAATGCAAGAACTGTCGAAACAGCTGCAGGAACTTCTAGATCATGGTCTGATTCGTCCAAGTACGTCCCCCTAGGGAGCCCCAATCCTCTTCGTGTTCGACCAGTTACAGGGTGCAACTTATTTTTCTAAGATCGATCTCCGTTCGGGTTATCACCAGATTCGAGTCAGTGAAACCGATATTCACAAAACCGCTTTCCGAACTCGATACGGGCACTACGAATTTCTCGTTATGCCATTCGGTCTAACCAACGATCCAGCGGTGTTCATGGATCTGATGAACAGGGTGTGTAGACCGTATCTGGATAAGTTTGTGATCGTATTCATAGATGACATCCTCATCTACTCAAGGAACAAGGAGGATCACACGAAACACTTGAAACTCATCCTAGAACTCCTTAGGGATCAGAAATTGTACGCCAAATTCTCGAAATGCGAATTCTGGCTCCGAGAAGTACGCTTCCTTGGTAATGTGGTCGACCAAGAGGGAATTCATGTTGACCCAGCAAAGATCGAAGCGATCGAGAAATGGCAAGCCCCAACCACTCCTACAGAAATCCGACAATTCCTAGGGTTGGCAGGCTATTATCGAAGGTTCATTAAAAATTTCTCGAAGATCGCTAAGCCTCTAACCGAACTTACTCAGAAAGATAAGGACTTTCTTTGGGGTAAAGAACAGGACGAATCCTTCCAGAAACTCAAACACAAACTGTGCCACGCACCAATCCTGTCCCTACCGGAGGGTACAAATAATTTTGTAGTGTATTGCGATGCATCTCACCAAGGTCTTGGGTGCGTACTTATGCAAAAGGAAAAAGTCATCGCATACTCTTAGAGGCAACTAAAGGTACACGAACCGAATTACACCACACACGACTTAGAGCTGGGAGCGGTCGTGTTCGCATTGAAAATCTGGAGACATTATATATACGGCACTAAGTGCACAGTTTTCACGGACCACAAAAACCTTCAACATATCCTCGATCAGAAAATGCTCAACATGAGGAAACGGAGACGGGTAAAACTATTAAGCCACTACGATTGCGAGATCAAATACCACCCGGGTAAAGCAAACGTAGTAGCAGACGCCCTGAGTCGGAAGGAAAGGGCAAAACCATCTCGAGTTCGAGCATTGGGAATTCAAGTACAGACAAGCCTTCAAACACAAATTGCTAAAGCTCAGTAGGAAGCATTGAAACCCGAAAACCTTAAGGACGAAACCTTGCACAATCATGAGAAGGAATTCGAGCTCAAACCGGACGGAATCCACTACTTCAAGAACCGAGCGTGGATTCCGAGATCCGAAAGCCTTCGTAAGCTTATATTGGATGAGGGCCACCGTTCCCGATACTCTATTCATCCGGGATCCGACAACTTGTACAAGGATCTACGGGAATACTATTGGTGGCCGGGCATGAAAAGGATATCGCCTTGTACATAGCTAAGTGTCTTACTTGCTCGAAGGTCAAGGCGGAATATCAGAAACCCTCAGGTCTGCTGCAACAGCCGGAGATTCCCATGTGGAAGTGGGAACAGATCTCCATGGATTTCATAACCAAACTACCCCGTACGGCAAGGGGTAACGACATGATTTGGGTTATTGTGGACCGATTGACGAAGTCCGCACACTTTCTACCGGTACGAGAGAACTACTCGATGGAAAAGTTCGCTCAGGTATACATCAACGAAATCGTCTCTCGTCATGGAACACCTCTCTCGATCATATCCGACAGGGATAGTCGATTCACGTCCCGATTTTGGAATGCGCTTCAGAAATCTCTCGGGACTCGACTAGACCTTAGCACCGCCAATCATCCCCAGACCGATGGTCAGAGTGAAAGGACGATTCACACGCTTGAGGATATGCTAAGAGCGTGTGTAGTTAACTTCGGAGGAAGTTGGGACGCTCACCTTCCCTTGGTCGAGTTCTCCTATAACAACAGCTACCACGCTAGCATCAAGTGCGCACCATTCGAGGCCTTATGCGGACACAAGTGTCGGTCACCGCTTTGTTGGTTAGAAGCCGGTGATCGACAACTCACAAGGCTCGATATCGTCCAGGACACCATTGATAAAATCACTACCATTTGGGAAAGGCTGAAGACATCCCTTACCCGGCAGAAGAGCTATGCCGACAACCGAAGGAAACCCCTTGAGTTCCAAGTTGGCGATAGAGTACTCCTCAAAATATCGCCGTGGAAAGGGGTAATCCGTTTCGGGAAGCGCGGCAAGCTAAACCCAAGGTACACCAGACCATTCGAGGTGATAGAGCGAATCGGCCCGGTGGCGTATCGACTCCAACTTCCGCAAGCACTTTCCAACATCCACAACGTTTTTCATGTCTCGCACTTGAAAAAGTGCTTATCTGACGAGACCATTGTCATTCCGCTTGACGAGGTCCAGAAGGACAATAAGCTCAACTTCATTGAAGAATCGCTTGAGGTTGTAGACCGAGAAGTCAAACAACTCAAGCAGAGTCGTATTCCTATCGTCAAAGTTCGGTGGAATTCCCGAAGAGGTCATGAATTCACGTGGGAGCGTGAAGACCAGATCCGTCAGAAGTATCCACATCTGTTCAAAGACTCTTCCTCCCGATGAGGCGAATCAATTTCGGGACGAAATTCTTTTCAACCCGGGGAGAATGTGACAACCGTCTAAAATCTAAGTGATTTTCGTATTTTATATCTTCGAGATATATGTGTTGTCCTTAACCGTACTTTACCGTAAACGTGTTTGTGTCGGAATCGAAGTCAGAATCAATAAATAAATCCTAATACCAACAAACCATATTATGAACTTGCCTAAGTTCATAACAAGAACGACCGTAAAACTCAAAACAAATGCTTAACGAAAACAAAAACTTAAAACGAGTCTTAGCTGGAACAGCCATTCACCTAACGGCTGAATGATCCAGCCAGCGGCTGAGGCCCAGCCGGCGGCTGGAGATATTCAGCCGGAGGTTGAATCCGTCTGCACCAGCCACCAACTTTTGGTGAGTCATAAGTGCATGAGACACCATTGGACCAAACACTACCATCACGGGATTGAACCCCAAGGTGGCAGTGATTGCATCCCCCAAAGCCACTAACTCCCTACCTCTCTCTTCTCTTTTATTTGCAACATCAAACAACACACGCACACAACACACTCATTTTTCTCTCTAGCACTCTCTCTCTCTTGCTCCTCAAACACTCAAAAACCAGTGATTTTTCATCAAGAAAACAGCAAGAAAACACCTAAAACCACCACAAAAATCGTCCTATTGAACAAGGGAAGCAAGGAGCTTTCATCAAGGCATCATTTCAACCGTGTTTGAAGCCGAATCCACCACCAAGAAGCTCCAAATCTTCATCCACCTACTTTCTTTCGGTATAATCTTGTCTCTCTCAGTTTTTATCCATAAATAACTCATTGCATGGACAATCCATCACTCAAAAACACGTTTTTATGAAGTTTTTTAACGGTTTTCATACAAAAACGGATTTTACATAAATCTATATATTTGTGGCTAAAAATCTAAAAGAAACTGAGATTTGAAACATATATAAATACTCTTCATTAATAATCAGTTGCATGTCGAAATCTAACATGAAAACGCTCAAAAATACAAAAAAATAGCAAAACTACGAAACTGTCCGCGACCTTCCAGCCGGCGGCTGAGGTCCAGCCGACGACTGAATAGTTTCAGCCGCTGGCTAAATCCTGCTGTGCACAAAAATTGTATTTTTAACGTATTAACGGAGAAGTCGAGAAACATATATTTTTCACAGTTTATAATATGATATAACAGATTATTTAACTTGGGAAATATGAATGATTTGGTTGAGTTAAATAACTAAATCTACCACGTTGTTATATAATGTCATTATATATATCGAATTGAACGGGAAAGTGTTGGTTAAATTGGACTTAATTTTTATAGCGCGGAAGCGCTGCCCAATATTTATTAGACCACATTTTAACACTTTAGAAACGAACTAATAATATAACGAGATATTATTGACCTTGAACATCGAGTGTTTTGGACATATTTGGACTAAACGGAAACCAAACGTATTATAACAATATCGCAACCTATAAGTTTTTGGTATTAAAACTTTTGGACAGAAGTTAAGCATAAGAGTATAAAGTATAAAATGTTAAAAGAGATCTTTAACATAAAGTAAATTATAATACTTATCCGAGACTTGGTATGTTTCTAGGATCCCCGTGATTCTGACACGCTCGATTCCCTTCCGTACGAGACTTACTCTTCGCAATCTGTGAGTTACATCCCCACTTTTATTACTGTTTTTACATAACTCTTTTTGGGGTAAACATGAGAACTAAATTTTTATGAACGTTGAACCGAATTATGAACTTGTGAACTTTGAACCGTTTTGTGAACTTGCGAACCTTGAACGTTTTATGAACTTATATGCGTATGTTTCTTATTTTGCCACGCTCGACACTCGTTTGAACTTATGATGTATTGTATAGATTCCAACCCTTGATGAGAATATAACGTGACTCATAAGTGCCTACTATCATTTTGAAAATTGCATTAGTACCCAGTTTCAGTTCGTTGCACATTATTAGCTTAAGCCGTTAGTAATTATGGGTATGGATACTTAGGAAATAACCGTTCCTTACTTAGGCGGCAGTCTAAGTACATATTACTAAGAAACGAAATACTCCTCGTAGATAGTGCGGGGTAAGGGGCCTCACGGTTGGTAACTCGGTTTAGTGTGAACACTTATGTTATATTATGCCAAGAGGTTGATTCAATGGATTCCAATTATTAGTTACTTTTATTCTACGCATATTGTTGCGCGTATATAGTTAGAGATATACGAGATTCTGCAACCGTTTCTACAAGTATTGCTCTACTTGTCCGTGAACATTTTTGTAAGGTATTGATACACCTTGCTGCAACGTGAACGTTTTTACAAGTATATATATTTTATGCGCCGTATTCGCTTCATTTCTTTTGAGAAATCTTTTATACTTATATACTTGTCGGAAACCTTTTTTAGTCGAGGACTAGAAAACTATAATTCACTCACTACTTTATGTAGTTGACACTTTTTCTCATGTTTCAGGAAACCAAGTGTAAGGATTGAAGTGCATATCGTGGACGGGTCAGGCAAGTCGCGTGGATCATGAATCGGGAGAAGACCTGTTTTACTTATTTTGGGAATGTTTTGGAAATGTACTTATGAATTTCATTTGTGTTGAAACGTTAAATACTTGGTTTATTTCGAACATGTAATTTTTATTTCTTTAATCAAATGACTTGAAACCGTTATGTTTTATTATGACTCGTGTGATGATATCTTTGCTCTTCGCACCTCGTGTTTCCGCTTTAGCGGGGTGTGACACTTCTTTACTATGTGAGTAAATCAATATGTCATCGATGGAGACTATCACAAACTTATCTATGTACGGTCTACACACTCTATTCATCAAATCTATAAACACAAACGGTGCATTTGTTAGTAAAAATGGCATAACTAGAAACTCCTAGTGTACAGAACGCGTCCCGAAGGCCGTCTTAGGGATGTATTCTTCACCGAATCTCTCTTGATGACACCCTGATCGAAGATCGATTTTTGAGAAGTAGGATGCGCCTTTCAATTGATTGAATAGATCATCTTTTCGGGGAAGAGTTTATAGATTCTTGATTTTATGTTTGTTCAGTTCCCTGTAATATATGCGCATTCTAAGTGATCCTTCTTTCTTCTTGACAAAGAGAATAGGGGCTCCCCATGGTGACGATGACAAGATATTTAACCCTATGGATCAATACTAAGTAATTAACTAACTACTTGTAGGTGGAAGAATCATGTACTAGTATTGAATCATTGAATTTAAAGTAGGAACAACACATGATTTTACTAAATATTATTATCATTCAAAGTCTTTAATGTCGGGAGAGTTTACAAGTATTTTACAGAATATCATCTATGAAGAACACTTACAAATGACCTCTCTACCACTAGTTATAGACTTCTAAGATAACATAACTACAAAACTAACATCACTATCTGTTGGGTTATAGTGGTGTTACTACTGGTGTAGAGGGTTTATACAGGTTATGGAGCTGGAATTGATTAGATGAAGCTATGAAGTCTTAAAAGGGTACTTGAATAAAGATGTTTTAAGTTCGGGGAAGGTCCGAACTAAAACATGCATAATCTGAAGTGAAGATTTTAGTTCGGGGAAAATGTTAATTCCTCCGAACTGAATTTCAAGCTGAAGATAACTTAAGTCAACACTAGTCAACATTGAATATATTAGTTCGTGGATGAAGACTTTGACTCCGAATTAGAGTGAACTTCCTCAGAACTAAAATTAAGATGTAGACTTGATGTTTTAATTTAATTTGTATGTTTAGGTTTCTATAAATAGGGTGATAGGTTGTTAGATTCAGTTGTCTTTGAACCCGGACTCATCTTGAGTGCCGTTGTGCTTAATCTGTCAAGTTGTAACTGTATGATTCAAAACCGATTCACTTTATCAATGAAATCTTAAACAGTTTATCCTATAGATCTATCAGTTCTTTCAATTTCAATCTTTGCTTCCTTTTTTTTATTCAACTCATGTCATGATATTCCGCATCATGACATGTTTTATTCGATTCACTGAGTATAGAGAGCTTTAAGGACTTGTCAATTGGTATCAGAGCCAGAAAAATCAATTGATTAAATTCAATTGAGTCTGGTTCATCGATTTGACTTGATTCGAGTAAATTAGGTCAAACTATCAGTGCATGTTTGAATCGAAGGAGTTTGAAGTAAAATTGAAGAACTTTATTTAAGAATCTGTGAAGATTTCAGTGTTTCTTGTGGAATTGCAGTTGCACATATCAATTCAAAGATCGTTGTTGAATGAAGCTAAAACACGAGTAATAAATATGAGAAAGAGGTGTAACGTGGTGCTTCAGATCTGAAATTAGATTGACAAATCAAGGAATTCTACTGGTAGTGAAGACGATTAAATCCGTCAATGATCAAATCGTCATCGGAATGATGAAAGAATGAAGATTACAACGATTATGTGATGAAGAACAAAATGTTTTCAATAACATGTTTCTTCAAAACTAAATGATCTGGTAATCAAGTTCATGATTCAGAAGAATGACGAGGATCTAAATGTTCAACTCAGTAGGAGACTTGATGATTATGGTTGAAGATTCCGTAAGCAAAGTGGAGTTCATGTTTATAATGAACTAGAGGTGCAGTTAAGGCCAACCACTTTCTCTTTGACATAGGTCAAGAGGATCAATGATCAGTATCTTGACAAGAAAATCAGACGTTGGCCTATGATGGAGAGAAGAGTTTCCTTGCTGCTGGTTGATTGAAGCTAACCATGGAGAATCATAAGTTAAACATAATTCAGACTCATAGCATCATCAAAGGGGAAGATTGTTGGAGCTGGAATTGATTAGAGTAAGCTATGAAGTCTTAAAAGGGTACTTGAATAAAGATGTTTTAAGTTCGGGGAAGGTCCGAACTAAAACATGAATAATCTGAAGTGAAGATTTCAGTTCGGGGAACATGTTAGTTCCTCCGAACTTACTGAAGTTCCTCCGAACTGAATTTCAAGCTGAAGATAACTTAATTCAACACTGGTCAACATTAAAGATATTAGTTCGTTGATGAAGACTTTGACTCCGAATTAGAGTGAACTTCTTCAGAACCAGAATTAAGATGTAGACTTGATGTTTTAATTTAATTTGTACTTTTAGGTTTCTATAAATAGGGTGATAGGTTGTTAAATTCAGTTGTCTTTGAACCCAAACTCATCTTGAGTGTCATTGTGCTTAATCTTTCAAGTTGTAACTGTATGATTCAAAACCGATACACTTTATCAATGAAATCTTAAACAGTTTATCCTATAGATCTATCACTTCTTTCAATTTCAATCTTTGCTTCCTTTTTGATTCAACTCAGGTCATGAGATTCCGCATCATGACCTGTTTTATTCGATTCATTGAGTATAAAGAGCTTTAAGGACCTGTCACTGGTCACTATATAAATTACTACTGGTGAGAATCACTACTGGTGAAGATGGTTTCTACTGGTCATCAGTATGAAGATTACTACTGGTATACCCTATTACTACTGCTACTGCATGGAGTGCATGAAGTTTATACTGGTCAAGTTTCTACTGTTTTGTTGATAATGTTAGCGTATTGTTAGCAGATAATTATAGAATAGATTTAGATAATTATCACGTAGATTCGATAGAGTTGTAACCCGATTATGTCTAGGGTTTATTAGCCTCAAGGTCTATAAATATAGATCCTTATATCGTTGTAAATATACGTCTATTCAGATACGTTTTTCTAATAGATTGAGGTTGTTGGTTGGATTTCTTGTGTTCTTCATTGTTTAACGTTTATTCATTCATATTCATATAAACTCTTAATCACTAATCCTTGTTAATATCAAAGTATTGATCCGCTGCAACTTCTTTGATAGATCTAGATCTACAGGTTTGTTTAAATACAAACCTAGTTCGAAAGATCCTAACAAGTGGTATCAGAGCACAAGGTTGCTCTAGATCTACGATCAACAAGGCGTTTAACAAGTTTTTCACAAACCAATCCAAGATGTTTGATCTCACTGATGGCGTTCAAGCAAATAGGGTTCGTGTGCTCACATCATCAAACTTTCATATGTGGAAAAGTCGTATGTATCAATACATGCTTCAAACCAATTATTCCATGTGGCAAGTGGTGAATAATGGTGCCAAATCTGTTCCACTACCTGGACTAGATCTCAAATCTAAAGGAGTAGAAGGTTCATCTCAACCAGTTACTGAGCAAGAAAGAAGAGATATTCATAATGAATGTCAAGCTTTAAGTACCTTATTTATAGCTATTCTTAATGAATATCATCATCAGTTTAGAAACTTTACTGATGCTAAACTGCTATGGGAGGCTTTGGAAAAACGGTTTGGAGGAACAACAAGCACTAGGAGGAATCAAAAGGATTTCCTAAAACAACAGTTTGAGAACTTCTCGTCTGTGAAGGGTGATACTTTATCTCAAACTTTTGACAGATTCAACAAGCTGATTGGTGAGCTATCTAGCATGGGAGTAAACACTGCATAAGTGACATCATAGGAAATTTCTCAATTTAGGAGAAGAATGGACGATGTACACTGTCAGCTACAGACAAGGAAACACACTTGACACTATGGAGATTGTAGAGCTATACAATGAGCTACGTATGTTTGAACCTGAAGTTAAAAGACCAACAAGTTATTCAACCCAGAATGCATCTTTTGTTACTACTACAGGCACTCCATCTGAAACTGGTTTTATATCTAAATAATCAAAAGGAAATCAGAATGATGATGGTGTTAGGGAAGCTTTCTTCGCTAGTCATGAGAATTCTGGACTAGTTATTGAAGACTTGGAGCAAGTGAATGCTGATTATATGGAGGAGGTGGATCTAAAGTGGCAGTTTGCTATGCTAAGTGTGAGAACAAGGAGGTTCATTCAAAGGACTGGCAGGAACAACTTTGCAGTTAGAGGAGGTGATAATATTGGCTTTGATAAAAGTAAAGTGAGATGCTATGACTGCAAGAAACTTGGACACTTTGCTAGGGAATGTCCAAACAACAAAGATGATAATCAAAAGCATCCAACTCAGCACAACTCAGCAGGTTCAGGAAACAATTATCAAGGAAGAACATCCAACTCAACTGCTTTGGTTACTCAGGATGGATTGGGGTTTGACTAGAGCTTTCAAGCAAATGAAAGATCATAAATCAAGCTCTCATGGGAGACACTGTTAAAGATGACATTCCAACTGAGGTATTAACTGAACTTTGTACTCCTGCATGCATTAAACAAGTTAGGGATTATAGAGAACATAATACACTTGTTTCTGAGTCATTACATAAATTAGAAGAAAGGAGAAAAGAATTGTAAAAAGTAATTGCTAGTTTTGAACAACAAGTGAAAGCATATGTTAAGAATGAAACAAAATACCAAGAGGATTTAGAAATTGTTAAATGGGAAAGGGATAATGCTCTAGCTAAGGTGATCAAAGCATAAGAACAAGTTCAGGAAATTAAGATTAAAAATGATCAAACTAATCTTAGTATCAAGAAGTATGAAAATGCTTCAAAAACTGTTGATCAAATCCTCAAATCACAAGTGCATGGTAACACCAAGAATGGGATTGGTTACAACAGTGTGTCACCAAGGTAGATTCTAGTGAAGAACTTAATGAGGAAGAAATTGAAGTCAATACACATGCTAAAGCAGACCCAATGAAAAGTAAAATCCTTTTAACAAAAACTAGAGTCAATGAGAAAGTTAAAGAACAAACTGTACCACATGAGAAAAACAGTGATTCTGATTCTAGTCAATGTCCCACTTTTCATCAAAATCTCAAAAACAGACCACATGTTTATAAAGAAAGAAACTGGCATTACATTGGTCAAAATCAAAAGGTCAAAACATGCAACTGCATGTGCACACGGGGACATGGATTACTTGTGAGGGGTAATGTGAGGAACTGGAGTCAAAAGGTCACTCATCAAAGCGGTCAAAACTTTTTCAAAATATGTGACGTGTGTGGAAAGTCTAATCATTTAACTGAAGACTATTTTTATAACAAAAGAAATAACCGTAATGGAATTGGATTTAATAGAAACAGATCTAACATATCAAACATGAACACACCTCATAGATTTGGTAGGACTGCACAAAGATTTATGAGTAACAAGAATGTGCAAGAAAAGAATAAAAAAAAAACAAAGTTCAAAGAAAATACTACTGCTAGTAGAAACTACAGGAGAGTCACCAGTAGTAACTCTTCAAATGCACATACAAAGAAACCTGCATATCACTTCAAACGATTTAATTATGTAAATGAAAAAGGTAAATCCAAGACTACTTTGGCTTGGGTTCCTATAAGAAACCAACCTCTTACTCATGTGTAGATCAAGCCAGGTATGAAGAAAGAAGATACATGGCATGTAGACAGTGGCTGCTCTAGGCATATGACAGGCAACAAGCTGAAGCTTCAAGATTATGTTGAATATGATGGAGGCTATGTTGCGTTTGGAGGAAATTCAAGAGGTGGAAGGATCACAGGAAGAGGAACAATAAGTAATGGTATAGTTACATTTGAAAATGGTTTCTTTTTCAAGGAACTAAATTATAACCTGGTTAGTGTCTCTCAAGTTTGTGATAAAGAGAACAAAGTGCTTTTTACTAAAACTGAATGTATCATTCTTGATCCTAAGTTTGAAGTAGTTGATAAAAGCATGATTCTGCTAAGAACATATAGGAAAGAGAATGTTTACAGTTTAGACATGGGAGATAATGATTCTGAAACTAAAGAAGATTGTTTTATTTCAAAAGCTTCAATTGATGAATCATCATTATGGCACAGAAGAATGTGCCATATGAATTTCAAAAATATGAACAAATTGGTGAAAAATGGTTTGGTAAGAGGGTTACCACAAAAGGAATATACATGCAATGATCACTATCAAGGGTAAACAACATAAGTCTTCTCACAAAATCAAAGATATCAATTCAAATCTGTCAAGCCTACACTTACTGCACATGGACCTCTTTGGTCCAACACATGTTATGAGTCTAGGAAAGAAGTATTATTGTTTAGTTATTATTGATGACTTCACAAGGTACACATGGGTTTTCTTTCTTGGATCTAAAGATGAAACAAGTGATATGTTAAGATCTTTCATAACAAGAATTGAAAACAAGACAGAGAAGAGAGTGAAGATCATCCGCTGTGATAATGACACCGAGTTGAAGAATCAAGAAATGGATGACTTCTGCACATCAAAAGGAATTGAAAGACATTACAGTGCTCCTAGAACTCCTAAGCAAAATGGAGTGGCGGAGAGAAGAAACAGAACCCTTATCGAAGCAGCAAGATCGATGCTGGCATATTCCAAACTTCCTATCACATTTTGGGCAGAAGTTATGAATACTGCCTGCTATGTCCAGTACAGGGTACTAATCGTCAAAGCACATATAAAGACACCTTATGAGCTCTTTCATGAGAGAAAGCCATTCATAAGCTTCTTCAAACCATTTGGGTGTCCATGTACCATTCTGAATACCAAAGAACACTTGGGGAAGTTTGACAGCAAAATCAATGAAGGATTCTTTGTAGGATACTCCACTCAAAGCAAAGCGTTCAGAGTTTACAATATCAAGAGCAAAATTCTGGAAGAAAGCACGAATGTGACGTTCAACAAAAAGACTCTGAATGTTATCGGAGAAGGCCCCGATTGGTTATTTAATATCGATGAACTAACCAAATCGTTAAATTCATACTTTGTAGGACAACGAGAAAGAGAATCTGGAAATGGAGTTAATACTGGTGACCCAATTACTACTGGTGATTCAGTTAGTACTAGTGAATCAGTTAAAACTGGTCAAACAGTTAAAAGTGGTCAATCAGTTACTTCTGGAACATCGGTTAAAACTGGTGAAAGAGTTATTACGGGTAACACATTTAATATTGGTAACACAGTTAAAACTGGTACATCAGTTAAAACTGGTACATCCGTTAAAACTGGTACATCAGTTAAACCTGGTACATCTGTTAAAACTGGTACATCTACTCATAATATTGGTGATACCGTTAAGACTTGTCCATCACTTTCTACTGCCCCATCTGAACAGGAGGACAAATTCATCTATTTTCCATACGTTTCCATTGATCCTCCTGGAATCTTTCAGCTCACATCCACAGATGATGATGATAGCATCAACAACATGCAACAAGATGCTGCTGGAGGTGAATCAAGCAGTAATAAGGCCGACGAAAAACAACTTTCAGAAGAAGAGGAAATCATTACCAATAGTAACCCAGAAGACAACACACCATCTCCACGATCTGCAACAAATGAATTTCCAGAACAGAATGACACGAATTTGATTGAAAAAATTCATGAAGATCAGTATAACACACAACGGATCAATAAGAATCATTCATTGGAACAAATTATTGGTGACCAGAATTCTACAGTTCAAACTAGAAGAAAGCTACATCAAAGTTTCAATGAGTGTTTATCTGTGTGTTTCCTCTCCCAATTAACTCCAAAGAAGATCGAACAAGCTCTTAAAGACCAAAGCTGGATTGAAGAAATGCAAGAGGAATTACTACAGTTCAAGCTCCAAGAAGTTTGGACACTAGTTGTTCTTCCCAAGGGAAAAAGAGTAATTGGTACAAAATGGATCTTCAAGAACAAGACTGATGAAAGGGGAATTGTGATCAAGAACAAAGCACGGTTGGTGGCTCATGGATACACCCAGGAAGAAGGAGTTGACTATGAGCAGGTGTTTGCATCAGTAGCAAGAATGGAAGCCATACCCATTTTTCTGGATTTTGCCTCATTTAAAGGTTTTACGGTGTATCAAATGGACGTAAAGAGTGCCTTTTTATATGGAAAGATTGAAGAGGAGGTATATGTATGTCAACCTCCAGGATTTGAAGACCCTGATCATCCAGACATGGTATTTAGATTGGATAAAACATTGTATGGTCTACATCAAGCTCCTAGAGCTTGGTATGATACCTTATTCGTCTACCTTCTTAATCATCAATTCAAGAGAGGTGCCATTGACAAAACTTTGTTTATCAAGACACTGGTATAGGACATAATGCTGGCACAGATCTATGTGGATGATATCATCTTTGGATCTACCATTGACAAACTGTGTAAAGACTTTGAGCAAATCATGCATAAGAAATTTAAGATGAGCTCCATGGGAGAACTGACCTTCTTCCTAGGACTACAAGTGAAACAGAATCCTAATGGTATCTTCATTCATCAAGCAAAGTATTTCAAAGATATATTGGAGAAATTTGGTTTTCAAGATGCAAAGAGTGCTAGTACACCAGTAGAAACACACAAGCACTTGGAGGATGATTTTAAGGGGGAGGATGTGGATGAGCATTTATACAGGTCGATGATTGGATCCTTGATGTACTTAACTGCTTCAAGACCTGACACAATGTTCGGTGTGTGTGTGTGCACGCTATCTCACTCGTCCTAAGGTGTCATATCTGACAGCCGTGAAAAGAATTTTCAGATATTTGAAGGGCAAGCCAAATCTGGGATTATGGTACCCAAAAGATTCTCCATTTGAATTAATTTCCTACACAGATAATGATTATGGAGGAGAGAATTTGGACAGAAAATTCACATCACGGGGATGTCAGTTCTTTGGATCTCGACTGATTTCCTGGCAATGCAAGAAACAGACAAATGTGTCTACCTCCTCCGTATAAGCTGAATATGTAGCTGCATCAAGCTGCTGTGCACAAGTGCTTTGGATTCAGAATCAGTCGATGGGCTATGGTATCTCTATCTTACACACTCCTATTTTTATTGATAATAAGAGTACTATAAGCATAGTCAATAATCCAGTCAAACACTCCAAAACCAAACACATCGAAATTCGTTTTCATTTTATAAGAGACTGCAACGAAAAGAAACTTATTCAGGTCGTTAAAGTTCATACTGATAATCAATTTGCAGATATGTTCACAAAAGTTTTTGATGTGGGCAGATTTACATTCTTGATCAATAGTATCAGAATGATTAATCCTGTCTAAATCTACTTGTTAAAATGATGAATTTGATCAATCATGTTATATCTTTGGTGTTTGAAAAGTTAATAGTGGTAGTTTTTATTGTTAATAATTACTACTGGTAGAGATAATACTGGTGGTCATCAATGGTAACATTAATACTTGTAGTTATTACTGGTAGAGATAATACTGGTGGTCATCACTGGTAGCATTAATACTGGTACTTATTACTAGTGATGTTAATACCGGTAGCATTAATACTGGTAGTTCCTACTGGTGATAGTTACTACTGTTACATGTTTTAAAACAGTTACTACTAATGTTTTCTAGTGGTGGCAGTTACTACTGCCAGTCATTATTACTGGCGGGAGTTTCTACTGCCCTTGAAAAGGTGTTTGACGTTTCTACTGCGGGGACTGTTTGGTATATATTGCGAAGTCATTCAGGAATATTTAATTTCATTAAATTTAGAATTTTCGCACTCTCTAAACAGAAAACCCTTCCCTTAAGAAACCTTCTTGACTTCAACGAACCCTAATCGATCATCGACGGCAGTTGTCCAACCCTAAAATCATCAATCAATCGGATGGCGAATCAACAACTAACTTTTGGAGTCTCTCACAACATTGTCGTCGATTTAGACCTGCATAAAGAAGCCACTGATTTTCACCCCCATTATCACTTTTCTTCTCCAATTATATATTCGTTATGCTTTAACGGTAAACCCGGAGGTTTATGAAAAGCACATTAGGGATTTATGGAATACGACGGTTGTTTAGAAGGTGAACTGTTAAGAACGTATTAGGGCTTTAACAGATAAACGAGAGGTGATTGTAACGGAGTCCAACATTCGCTCTCATCTTGAACTTCATGATGACACTGGTATTACTTCGCTTCCTAATAATGATCTGAGATTTTTGAAAGAATGGGGTATGAAGGAAGTCTGTCCAAATTAACTTTTCAAAAGGCACTTCTTTCTCCCAAATGGAGATACCTTGTTCATGTTTTACAACAGTGTATCTCTAAAAAACGATACACCTGGAATGAGTTTAACACAACAATAGCTACTGCTATGGCGTGTTTGGCTACAGGAACGGTGTTCAATTTTTCTCACATGATTTTCAATGACCTAAAGTGGAACATTGCTCACCCTGAAAAAAACAATTTAATGTACCCTATATTTTTGCAAATTATTTTGGGTAAAGAGCTTGGTGACCTTTCCATTGAAGGTAAAGTCCTCCTCGTGGATTCATATTCCAAGAAAACAATTTCTAATATGAGGAGGCAAGTAAATCAATTTTCTGGTAAGGTGACTCCACTATTCTCTATAATGGTGGTTCCAGCTTCTACAGGTGAAGGATCAAGTAACCCACTTGAGTCCCAACCCACACCTTCTGCTTCAACTTCTATTCCTGTTACTAAACAACCACCCAGTGCTTCTGATGCACCTTCTACCACACCTAAAAATATTCCTCTGAAGGAGTATGCCCGCAAGTTTAAGACGGGTCCTTCACCTCTTCGACCAAAATCAAGAACAACTAAACCTGTTTCTAAACCAGTTAAATCAATTTCTACCGATTCCACTCCAAAGGGTACAACTGAGCCCTCAACCTAGTCCCTAAGAAGGTGGTCCATAAGGAGGAGGGAGACCATGTTGAAAGGGTTCATACTACTGTTGTACCACCTCGTGGTGCACAGGATAGTAAGACAAGCAATAAGACCCAATCAATGGCAACTCTTAATGATGATGATTATTTGGAATCATTATCAAGAGGACCCAGGTACCAAGAGACCAAGGGGGAGGGTGATGTTTTTTCTAGGCAGGAGGCACCCTCTAAATCATCCAAGGAACCGTCGGATGTTGGTGCTCAACAGAAAGGTGGGGAGGATAGTTTTTCTTACTCTAATTTGGAATTGACGGAAATGTGCCTTAATTTTACTGAAAAGGTGGATACTCAAGTTGAGGACATAAAGAAATTTAAAAGGTTGGTGTCCAAATTGTTAAAGGAGGTGAATAAATACATACTATCTATGAAGAAGCATGTGAATGTGGCAAAGAAGGGTGGTGCAAGATCTAAAGCTTCCAAATTGCCCACACCTTCTAGTTCAAGCTCAAGTTCCTCAAGTATGAATGATGAGAATGCTGCCAATAAGGGGGATAAGTTTGAAAAGGAAGCTGACAAAGAAGTAGATAAAGAGGAACAACAAGAAGTTGAACACGAGGTAGAGAAGGAGGTTTTTGTGAATGCTGAAAAGGAAACTGAAAAGGAGACTGAAAAAGAAGCTGGTGAAAGGGAAGTTGATATAGAGGAAAAGGTTGTTACTAATGCTCCTGCTTTTGATTTTGAATGGTCTGATAATAAGGATAGAGAAATAAGGGTGGTCACTATTGATATGGATGAAGATGAAGGTGAAAAACAGCAGGAGAAGGAAACAGAAACATAACAGAATGTTTATACTGATGCACCTTATCCACCTTATGTTTCTGCAAATGTTACATCTACTGATGATCAAGAAATCAGGGATGTCATTGTGAATATGGGTGAAGGAGAAGCAGAAAGACAGGAAGCAAGAGCTAAGATTGATGAAATTTTGTTGAGAAGTGAGCAAACTGAAAAACAAGAAGAGCAGGAAAAGGAGAAAGCTACAGACCAGCAAGAGCAAACTAAACAAAATGTTAGTACTGGTGGTAATGTTTCTACTGGTGAGAAATTTACTACTGCTGATGATGAAAGTAAACTTTCTACTGTTGATGCTGAGAGTGAAATTCCTACTGCTAATCCCCCAGTAGCTCCCCTATCTGATGATGATATCACACTAGCTACTGAGTTGGAGAGATTAAACAAGAGAAGTTAAAGCAGGAAGCTATCAGGAAGGAACAAATTGTTGCTGCTGTGACAAGACAAAGGAAAGCTGCTACAAGTAGGCCTAAAGAGAAGCCAGTGACACTTCATACTGGTGACTCTGCAGATCCTACAACTGAATCTAATGAACCTGTCATTCCTTCACCTGTTCAGAGCAGACCAATGGGATTCATTCAAACTAAGAAGGGAATTCAAAGAGTATATCTAGAAGATGATACAAATTGGAAAAGCAAGGGAAAAGGAAAGATGAAGAGCAAACAGGAAATGGAGGAGGAAGAGACTGAAAGGAGAAGAAAGTTGGCTGAGGAAAGAGATGAACAAGTGAGAATGTTGGAGATTGAAAGAGAGGAACAAGAAAAACATCAAGCTGAGAAGGAAAGATTAAAGAAACAAGAGCAAGATGATGCTATTGCAGCACAGAAAATGGCTCAGGAGCAGATTGAAGATGAGCTCAAAAGAAAAGCTCAAGAAAAGGCTGATGCTGAATTTGCTCAAAAGATGTTAGAAAGAGATAACATGTTGTTACAGAAAAAGAAGGAGGAAGAGGCCAAGAGCAAGAGCACAATCAGGAGGAATGTGACTTGAGCTAAAGACAAAAAGAAGTAAACTGACTTTCTAAAGTCAATAGGAAAGTACAGTGGCAAGCAGCTAGGGCCAATGAAACTTGACACAGTTCTGTATCTTTATGTGAAGGAAGAGCAACTGCAGAAGGCAGCAGAGGAGCAAGCTCAGTTTGAGAAAGAAAGAGCTTTGAAAGCTGCACTTGATAGAGGTTATAGAGTGGTTCATTTTGGAACTGCTCAGACTGAGAAGGGGGAAGCAAGGAAGAAGAAGGTGGTTGATGAGTCTGTGCCTGAGAAGAAGAGGAAAGCAAGCCAGCCTAGTAGTGTTCCTACTGCTAAAAGAACAAAACAATCAGTAAAAACACTTACTACTGGTGGTAAAAGAAAGGAAAGAACCAGTGAGCAGGTTAATACTGGTGTGAAGAAGATGAAATCAAGGCCTGATAAAAAGGAATATACAGAAGACAGATCTCGTGAAAAGGAAAAGAAAAAGGAGAAGAAGAAGGAACAAGAAGATGAGAAGCTAAAGATCTTCCAGGTAAAGAAAGAAGATATTACTGGAGACTTTGAGTTTGGTTGTGTTCCTGAAATTTCAGATGAACAAGTAAATGAAGTTGCAGACAGAGTATATGATGATATGAAAAGTTTAATACTGCATTCTGAGGACATCAACTGTGCTACAAGATTCACTGAAATGCCTATTTTTGACTTGTATGATGTTGTGGTTGATGGTAGGAATGGGTACAAGATAGTCAGAGCTTCAAAGAGCTTCAATGTATACTACAACCATCTGGATATTTTTAGGAACATAAGTAGGAGAGACTTGGTTGATATGTTCCTAATTGGCAGCAAGAAATATTCTCAAGGGCAAGGTACAATTTCAGATTTCAATGACTTATTTATGGAGTTGTTAGGAATTATGTTTGAGCCAGAGAATGTTCCTGAGAAGCTAGCAAGATTTACTCATGTGATTGAATGGATTCATTATGAGAGCTGTGGAGTTTACTCTCTAAGCAGGACTGATGGAACAACTGAGTATTTCTTGGTAGAGAAACAGTATAAGCATGGCATCAATGTTATGATCAATATGTTGAATGTCAAGTTGAAGGCTAACCAAGATTTTGAAGAAGCAATTCAACTTTTATGGAAGATCAGATGTCAGCTTACAGACCATACAAACTCTATGTAGGGATTAAAGGTTTTGGCAGCATTCTCCAGTTTTGTATGAAGAAACTTATGTTTATGATAGAAAACAGAAGTTTAGGGGGAGATTGTTGGGTTATAGTGGTGTTACTACTGGTGAAGAGGGTTTATACTGGTCACTATATAAGTTACTACTGGTGAAGATGGTTTCTACTGGTCATCAGTTAGTGAAGATTACTACTGGTATACACTATTACTAATGCTACTGCATGGAGTGCATGAAGTTTATACTGGTCAAGTTTCTACTGTTTTGTTGATAATGTTAGCGTATGGTTAGCAGATAAATAAGGAATAGATGTAGATAATTATCACGTAGATTAGATAGAGTTGTAACCCGATTATGTCTAGGGTTTATTAGCCTCAAGGTTTATAAATATAGATCCTTATATCGTTGTAAATATACGTCTATTCAGATACGTTTTTCTAATAGATTGAGGTTGTTGGTGGAATTCTTGTGTTTTTCATTGTTTAACGTTTATTCATTCATATTCATATAAACTGTTAATCACTGATCCTTGATAATATCAAAGTGTTGATCCGCTGCAACTTCTTTGATAGATCTAGATCTACACGTTTGTTTAAATACAAACCTAGTTCGAAAGATCCTAACACTATCTCTATTTAAAAACACTTTGGATGCTAAACTTCAACTCAGTCTTCATCTTGATTTAACTCAGATGATGTTCACTTTAACTCGGAAGAACCGCTTCATCATGAGAACTAAAATCTTCAACGTTGACTTGAGTTAACCAACTAAGTTTTAATTCGAAAGTTAACATTTGTTGTTCCGAATTATACACTTATACAAAACTGCACTTAGAAGATTTTCAACTTCATCCGTTAAGCTTCAATACCCAACAATCTCCTCCTTGGACGATGGTTCCAAAATATTCTCAGCTTCAAAACACATTTTGCACTTTACTTCATCATGCATACCCACGTCCTGTAAAAGATACTCCATGCTTATCTCACATTTTCTCTAATGAATTTAATACAGAATGCAAGTATCTTTAGAAAAAATTTACCATCTGGACAGCCTTCATGATCTCTAAAAGGTAACTGATTCGTAGAAATCAAATATGCATTGCTCAAAGCTCTTATATCAGCATTTTCATACAATCTGTCCTCTGAACCATCTTCCATTTCAATCACAATTTCATGAGCTGGACACTCCATTCTCCATCCAATGACTCTTCGTTATGTAACTTTTTGTTTCTTAGTGAATGGAATAGGATCTCTATCAAAACTCATAGTTGATCTATTCCTTTTGAACTTCTTTTAAATTTTTTTGAAGTTACTTGCAACATGGTTTTTAACCAAGTCTTCAAATTCAACTCCATGAGGATACTTTCCATAATTCGCCATTTTCAAATTATACAGTTGAACAAGATCATCTTTGGTCAATTTCATTGGATCTTCCGTTTTACTGTAATAGTGCAGCGATTATCCACCCTTGTGATCAAAATAGCATTCCTTGAAGGATCAAATTCCATGCTTTAATTATAGTTTCCAATCCTATCCTCTCTGTATGAAGTTCAACACTTGTAGGATTCACAATATCTGAACTTGAACCTTCTCCTTCAATATATTACATGGCACTCTCTTCATCAACTAGAAATCCATATTTGTCAATTGGATTCCCTTGATCATCTGTAGTCTCCAACCAATCTTTAAATTCATCAATATGCTTTTGACCCTCTGCATCTACTACATATTCAACCTCTGCTTGAACTTCTTTTTGAAAGATAACATGTGCAGTGTGTTGAGCCACCAAATCCTCCAAATTTACATACTGCCCAGATATATGTTGTTCATTTTAAGTCTTCTTTTCTTCTTCCTCCTTTCTCCTCCTATCTGCCATTATTTTTTGTTGTGATTCTTTCATTTTCTTCTCTTTTATTAAATCACGAACACTCGATTCTGATCAAATAATGAACTGAAATTCAAATTGAATTGAAATCCAACTCTGATACCAGTTGACAGGATATTTAACCCTGTGGATCAATACAAAGTGATTAGCTAACTACTAGTAGGTGGCGAAATCACGTACTAGTATTGAATCATTGAGTTTGAAGTATGAACAAAACATGATTTCACTAAATATTATTATCATTCAAAGCCTTTTAATAGCGGGAGAGTTTACAAGTGTTTTACAAAATATCTTCTATCAAGCACACTTTCAAATGACCTCTCTACCATTATTTATAGACTTCTAAGATAACATAAATACAAAACTAACATCACTATGTCTATTTAAAAACACTTCGAATGCTAAACTTCAAATCAGTCTTCATCTTAATTTAACTCTGATGATGTTTACTTTAACTCTGGAGAATTGCTTCATCATGAGAACTAAAATATTCAACGTTGACTTGAGTTGACCAACTAAGTTTTAATGCGGAAGTTAACATTTGTTCTTCTGAATAAAAAACTTATACAAAATTGAACTTAGAAGATTTTCACCTTCATCCATTAAGCTTCAATACCCAACAGAAGAACTTGGCTGAATCAAGCCGTTATTCAGAAGTTCATGCAGCTATTCTGACAGCTCTTGCACTTTAGACGGTGCTAGGCGATAAGGTAACCTCGTAACCGATGCTGCTCCAGGAATTAGGTCGATTCAAAATTCGACTTTCCTTGGTTGGGGAAGTCCGGGTAAGTCTTCTGGGAAGAGTGCAGGGTGATATCTTACTACAGGGATATCCTAATTACGCTTCTCATATGGTTTCCTTTCCACGATGAGCGCTAAAAAGGCATCACACTCCTTCTCTAAGTATATACGCATCTTCATGGTCGACACTAATTTTAACTCTCTCCCAGATCTATATCCCTATATAATAAGAGTCTCTCCCTTTTTGATGGGTATCCAAACTACTTTATCAAAGCAGAAAATCTCAGCTCGAACTTTGGTTAACCAGTGCATTCCTACCACTACGTTGAAGCTTTTCAGTTCTATTGTAATTAGGTCTAAAGAAAACGACATATCGGCTAAGTGCAAGGAACAACCCAAGATTATATTTGTACCCTCAAATTCATGACCGTTAGTGTACTCAATGGTATAACTCTCCTTTAAGACTTCTAACTCTAGGTAAATTAATGGTCTAAATTCCAAAGACACAAAACTTATTACCACCCCAGGGTAAAAAAATATTGAGGCGTAATTGTTGTTTAGGAGTAAGGTACCTATTACAGCGTTCGGGTCTTGTCTTGCTTCTTCGACAGCGATCACAAATTTCCAACCCGGGCTTGACCTGCTTGATTTCCAGCATTGTTGTTTGGGCTTAAGTTTTGGGCAAGCATTTCGGAAGTGGTCCAATTTGCCGCTTTCGAAACATGTCGGCTTTTGAACCTTGGCCCCGTTAACGCTCCTTCATTATTTTGAGAAATGGTCAGTGTTGTTGTACTTATCACATATCGGACAGTTCCTAACGAGGTGACAGTTGCATTTGTCACATTTTGGATGCGGGCCAGTGTGTATGGTTTCGGTCCTTGGGTTAATACACCAAAATTCCTCGCCGTCCTTTGTTTCTTATCCGAATACCGCCACTCCTATCCCTGGGTTGGTTTTCCGCCTTCCTCTTTCCGATATCATTTCTCTTTACTGACCCGCATGATCGTATAACATCGTAGGTCAAGCCGTTTTCCAATACCACAATAGTCGGGATAGACGATGGGTTAGTCGGAGTAACCATGCGTCGGTTCTCAGGTGCCAGACCGCAAATGTACCTATCAACCCTTTTCTCCTTTGGGAGATTGTTGGAGCATAAAAGGAGTGATGGCTGAAGCTTCCAAAGACTCTTCATTAAGTGTTTTGTAATAAACATTTAGTTCGGGTGAACATTTTTCATCACCCGGACTTAATCTTAGTTAGGACATTTCATGAAGACTTTAAGTCGGGTGAACGAACTCTTCACCAGAGTTAAGTTCAAGTTCACCCGAGCTAAAAGTTGAATAAATGTTTTGTTTATTTGTTCACCCGAAGTGTTTTAAATGAACATATGGGTTGATGTAATGTATGTAGATAGTGTATGTAGCCTATAAATAGTGGAAAGAGCATGACAGTTGGTAAGAGCTTATGTGTGAGTGAAAGTACCATTTGTAACAACTTTTCCCGCCATTTATGGCTTATGAATGAAAGTTCCTTTACTCATTTCTGTTTGATTCATCGTTCTTAGTTCATTAACTCAATTCATTAACTCGTGATTCCGCTACTAGTTAGTGATTCGAAACATCGAATTGTTGCTTTCAAGATTGATCAGACCTCACAGCGACCATGTGGGGTACTAGTCTTGCCAATTCATGGAATCTAGCGGTGTATTTGTCAACTACGGTTTCAACCACGGAGTGGTTCCAGAACTCAGATTCCATTTTTTTGCAGTGCATGCCTAGGACAATATTCTTCCATCAACAGTTTCTTAAGCTCATCCCACTAGAGGCCATAGGCAACCTCGCATCCCCTGGTCTGAACTTGATTCTTCCACCAGGTTAGGGCCTTTCCCCACAACATCCATGCGACATAATCTACTATATCCCTCATTGCACATTTGCTTATATGGAGGACAACCTCCATTTTCGATCCATAAAATCATCCCGACTGCACCGAAGGTACCGTGGAATTCCTTAGGTCGATAGGACATGAAGCTTTTGAAGCTGCAACCCTGGTGGTTGACATGGTTATTGTTAGGATTGTTGTTTTGGTTGTTGTGGTTTTTATCTTTGTTGTTATTACCCCCAACATTTCCCTAATTTGCAGTGTTCAAGCCCGCGGTTATCTGCGTATATCAAGGATCGCAACGTTCAGCTATGCAGCTACCTTCTCTGCAATGATAATTACGTTCCTTTTTGGAGTCATTGTTCCACACACAAGGAAAGGAAATAGATTTAGAAAACGCAGGATAGGATAATTCGAGTAAAATATATACCATGGACAATAACGTAATGGAAGTAAAGAATGCAAGGAATTTGAACAAACAACGGTAATATAGGTTTCCATTACTAATGGTTGAGTACTTAAGTTGCATACATGAAATTGAAATTATGCTGGAATTTATGTTTATGACTCTTTTCTTAGAAATTTTGTTTTGTGAAACATTTTCAACTTTTATACTGGTTTTGATTTGTTTTTCAAATTTTGTATTTTATTTTCTGAAAATATGTATTATATGAAACAGAAATAACAGGCTCAAAAACTTAAAAATAGAATAGAACGAAAATCTTTTTGAATTTTATCTATACATATAGAAAATCACATATTTTTGGATTTTATCTGTACAAAAACTTAATACCCGACTTAAAAATTCCTTAATCCGACTTAAAAAGAAAAGCAACATCAGACTTAAAACTTCTTAACCCGACTTAAAAAGAAACCAACACCACACTTAAAAGAAAAATAACATCAGACTTAAAATATTTTCGATTTTTTCCATTTTTAACCAAGACCATACTTAAAAGAAAAAGAACAACAGACTTAAAAATATTTTTAATTGTTCACATTTTTCTCCCCCTCTTTTTGTATTTTGAAATAAAAAGAAAACCAAAAGCAAAAAAGATATGTACACAAATATTTTTGAAGAAACACTCAATCAAGATTTATAAGACTAATGGCTTGAACAAGGAAATTAAATCTCGTAACATTAAAGGCCTTTGTGAAAAGGTCAAATAGTTGTAGGTCAGTGTGAATCTTAACTAAGTGAATCAAGTGTTTTTCAAAACAGTCTCTTATGAAATGATGTCTAATCTCAATATGTTTTGTCTTAGAATGTTGCACTAGTGTCAGGTCTGATCAATCTTCAAAGTCAAACACTCTATTTCTAGAATAAATAACAGGTTGCAGAATCACAAGTTATTGATTAAGCTATTGTAATAAGAATAATTAAACTCAATGAATTCAACAATGGAAGTTTTTCTTTCGAAAGCCTTGAATGGCGGGAAAGTTTGTTGCAGATATTTTTTTCACTCAAACTCTTACATCTAAACTCCTCTCACCACTATTTATAGGCTAAACTATCTAACTGTTACATTATAACAACCCTTATTTTTATTTAAAAACACTTCGGGCGAACTAATAATTAAAACATCATTTAACTTTAGTTCGGGTGAACTTGAACTTAACTCTGGTGAGGAGTTAGTTCAACCGACCTAAAGTCTTCATGATATTACTAACTAAGATTTAGTTCGGGTGATGAACAATGTTCATCCGAACTAAATATCTAACACTCTACACTTTGAAAAAGATCTTTGGAAGTTTCAGTCATCAATCCTTTATGCTCCAACAATCTCCCCCTTGGATGATGCTTCCAAAATCTTCATCTTGCTAGGTTTAGCTCCATTCCCATCTTTAAAATACCCATCAGTCAATAACTTATGTTTCTTGTATCCCTTCTGATCTCATCAACTTCCCAAGCTACAACCTCAAGAGCCATCCTTCTTTCATTATCACCAGGTTGCATTTTTTCAAGTGGAAGATGAAAGATAGTAAGAATTTCTTCATTTGAGATCTCTCTCAGATCAGCATTTTCATAGAGCCTCTCATATTCACCATATTCTCTACTCAAAACAATCTCATCATTCTCATAATCCATCCACCATCTGAGTATCTTGGGATTTTGATGCACAACCTTGAATTTCTTCATAGGAGCAATGAACATTGTCATCCTTTTCGTTTTAGCTCTGAATTTCTTCCCAAAGTTGGCAAGGTTAGTTTTAGCACATTCATGGATGAACTTTTCATAGTCATATCCATGAGCATATTGACCATGGTTCACCATCTTCAATTGACATAATCTTCTGGCATCTTCCACTAAGATTTGTATAAGTTTCTCTGTTGTGTCAAAGGATTGAGTCATTGTTCCGGTTCTGCCCTTTCTTTTAATCACAATGGCTCCAGTATCATGATCAAACCTCCAACCAACTATAGGTGGCAGAATACCTATCTTCAGATTCATTAACTCTTCTCTTTCAGTCCACAACGCCTCTTGAGATACCTTCCTTATTCTTGATCCAGAAGCACTTTCTTGTCCTTGAACTGATGTATCAACAGTGTCAATGGGAAACCCATATTGATCTAAATCAACCCCATCTGATGCAGTCTCATCAATCCAATTTGATAGCTCTTCTATCCTTGCCAGTGACAACTCGATCATCTGCATAATAATCTGCAGGAAGTGTTGATTTAGAAGATTGAGCAGGAACTGGATCTTCTTGTTGAGTCTTTGTGAACCAAGACTCATTCTCCATATATTCTGCAAAGTAATCATCTTCTTGCTTTACTTTTGTCTTTAAATGCACTTCTTGACTCTGTTTCTCAACCAGAGACTTCAAATTGACATTCTGACTTTGATCAACTGATTTTGTAGAAGACCCCTCACCAGTTTGTACAGAAGGAGAAATTGGAGCTACTGTTCTTTGACTCTCCAAATTGACCTCAACATGATCTGAAGCTCTTTCAGTCTGCCTCTTGTTCAGCTCCTCCTCTATCTTCTTTTCTCTTTTGGATTTCATATCATTCACCATTACTTTGGTTTGAATGTCTAACCAGTTTTTCTCCAGGGTTTCAATATTTATCTGCCCCACTGATCTAGACGACATACCTCCAACAAAAATCAAGTAATTCTTCAGATGAAGTTTGTAATTCTTCTCTGAGAACTTATTCTTGTACTCTAGCATCTTCTTCTTCAGATTAATCACTTTGAAAGGTACTAGTTTTGAAGCTTTCAGTGCTATGCTTTTCACTCTTCCACCTTGTCTTAGACTGCTTCCAACATCAGCAGTTTCTTCTACTGCTTGATCTCATTCTTCCTCTTTAATAACCACTTTAACATTCTCTTCATCTTCCTTATCACTATCAATGTCAATCACTACCTTATCTCCTCCCAACTCTTCATTCCATTGGTTATTGATATCATATGTATGCACAGAGACAGGATTCCTTTCCTTGATATAAACTGTGAAGGTCGCTGTTGCATTCAGATCAAAAATGCCCTCATATAAGCCCTCAAAGTGACATAGAGTGAATTGTTAAGGCCATAGTCTAGCATCTGATTATGAATCCATAAAACCTAGGAAGTACAAGCACCGGCAGCAATGTATTCTGCTTCAGCAGAGGATTGTGAAACAGAGGTGTAGGTTCTGATCAGTCTAGAGAGAGAAACATAATCTAGAGAGAGAAACTAGATTTATCATTAAGCATAATCTCGTCGAATAATCACACCTCACACAGTGTGGGGACTTTACAAATACTTACTAAGTATTACAATAATGCCCCTAATAACGACTACAAATACAATGTTATGAATATTCTATTCCTAACAATTCCCCCTTATTTGTAGTTGTTCAAAATATGAAGTCTTTGTCTTGAAGCATCTTCATTGTTGTTATCTTGAACGTGTAGATGCTTGATTTGATCTTCAACCGCAACTTTGGATTTCATCAGAGTAGTTTGTTGTAATCTTTGATATTTTTTGTATCTAAAGATAAGTTTCTTGAAGAATCTTTCTTTTCTTTTGAAAGCTTGACCTTGATGTTGTATTGAACATGTCATTGATGAAGTATTCTTGAAGGTCTCGCTTTATGAAGAAGTCTTAAGAACCTAATCATCCAAAAACTCTTTTTGGCGAACCTTGGATGATAGTCTTAATGATCTCCTCCTTTGTCTTCGCGGTCTTCAAATTCAACTTTAGATTTCATCAGAGTAGTGTTTAAATCTTTGTATCGCCGAAAGCACACTTTGAATGTTGACTTGAAGAATCTTTAATTTCAAACGAATGTTTAATGTAGACTTGTAGTCTTTGATTTCATGATTCCAATGTGAACATAACATTCGTTTCCTTGGACCGTTTGAACCATAAAGTGGAACGCTCCCCCTTAGTTGAGTAGTTTCACTTTATCGTTCAAATTGTAGAAGCTTGATTGGATTTCTTTGTTTGAAGCTTCTTTTGTTTGAGCAATTGTTCCAAATTCCTTGACGTTTTGATTTTTCATTTAGCTCCCCCGCAACTCATACTTGAAATCAACTATCTGGAAGTTGATGTGTTACTTCGTTGTAGCTTGATGATGAACATTCTTCTTTACTTCACGTTCTTCCCATTGGAAAACCATTTACACACGTTTTTCCCTTTGGTACACGTTTTTACCTTTGGTACACGTTCTTCCCCCTCATGATGATTATGACTCGTTGTAATCATCATGTAAACGTGTACCCAAATAGTATCCTCAAATAGTATCCATGAGCGTGAAAATGGGTAAGTAACTACGAGATCACTTAGATTGCTCGTTAACACAACAATCAAAATCACAAAGGCAGTCGATTGTGTGACATACGTTCAATGTTGGAAAAGCGTTAGCATTGGTAGGATTTCCATTCGATCATTGTGAAATACCAAGATCGTTGGTACCACTATAAATGTTCCGAGCTATATCTCAAAGATATGCTATTTGAAGATTCGTTCGTGTCCTAGAAAATGTTTAACGTTTTGGCGCTAGACTCCATAGTGCATGAAACAAAGTCGAGAAATGGAGTTGATTTTCTCTTGTTCAATATCAACATTCTCCGAGTGAGAATATGATAGAAATGTGTTCATTCTCCGTGTATATTGAAACAAATTCTTGTGAAGAATTTGAGTGGCGATGAGGGATATGTGCATTGCATCACTGGGTCCATGATGTCTTTTTCAATATCGAAAATCAACACATGAAATTCGATAGAAACTTGGCTGCCCGACGATTTAATCGGTGAAGAAACGGTCTCTCATTCTTTTAACCGTATCACACACTCCTCACTCAACCTCTCATAATATTCAACTCCACCCTCATTTTGGCATTTTGAAAATGATGTTTTTGTTGATTTTTCACCTTTAATCTCCAATCCTAGACCTAAAGAACCCTCACATTCGAAAGTGATTCCTTGGGTAAGTCCCTCCGGTTCTGGGTGGACTATAGGAAAAAGATAGAATTTTGAAAACCGCTCAAGGTGCATCAACATTTTGCCAAATTTTTTTGAAAAACATTTCCAAAGTAACTTTGAAAGTTTGCAATATTTTCGAAAAGACGCTCCCCCTTCAACATATGCATGACAAAAAAATGTTTTTGGTTATGGGAAGTCTTTTTCGAAAATACATTCGAATATTGCATTCGAAAGATTTGTTTGAAAAATTGTTTCGTTGAAGCTCATTTGAAACATTTAGGAGGTAGTTCGAAAAATGATTTTATGAACTACCCCTCAAAGTTTGATTCTCCATGTTTGGTCAAACAAGTGTTTTGAAAAGATTTGACATTTTGAAAAACACTTGTTAATTACGAAAATACTATCAAACACAAATATAATACTTTGAATATGTTAGTTCTAGTCGAGATTGAAAATCCGCTACTATTTACATTCATCATATTAAACGTGTATTTAGACTAATAAAATCGTAATTTTTCGGTTGTAGAACGGGTTTCAATTTGAAATAATTGAAAGCCTAAACAAACTCAAAATATCATATAAGATAAAAATACTCAAAAGTGATAGTTCTAGTCGAGATTTAAAAATCCGCTACTAACCACTTCCAAAATTTACGTCTCTCAAGTGATAAACTAAGTTTGTAAGTTTGTTTGAAAAAGAATTGTACCGAAATCGTCGTGTTCCAATCCTTCTTGATATCTCGTGTAATCACTCCATGAAGTTCGAGTCCGAAACTGAGGTATTCTGGAGTCATGGTGATAGTCTATGTTTCTGCACAATCAAAACAAACTACTTTTGGTACCCATTTCATTTTGGGTCCTTTTTGGTTAGATTTGTTTGAAAACCATTGATCAGTAGTATTAATTATGTGCAAAGAATATGAATTCCATTTCTCCGGTAAACACACATTGGAGGTATTTGATTTTGCAATCGGTGTGTTTGTTTTTGAAATTGGTGGAGACTTTGGAATCCATTTCTGTTTAAGAGTTGGTGAGGGAGTTCTTGGGGAAAACCATTTGATGAGTGTACCTTATTTGAGGCATTTCGAGGTACATTTGAAAACAATTGTATGTGAATGAATTCATTGAAGGTCTGTTTTTAAGCTTAGAAACAAAACTATTCACTTTTTGCACCGAATATTTAAAATGAGATGGTGCAAATTCAAATAACTCGGGTATTGAATAAGTGAAAGATTTTGTTTCCTTCTTGTTCATTTGAGTACAAAATGCATCCTTTGAAACATGTTGGCTTGAGTTGATTTTGGATTTCAAACTCAAAGGTGTTGTAAAAATTCCATCAGTTTGTGATTTCGGTGAATACTTTTGATTCTTTTTCGGGAAAGAACTAGTACTCCGAGAAACCTTCAATGGAACTTTAACATCCTTTTTCGAATCTTTTTCTCGAGTTTTTGAGTTTCGTTTCTCCTCACGTGAAATGATTGGGGTGTGTGGTGAAACCGGACCATTCATTTTCCACATTGAATCAATCTTATGAGTTAAAGCTTCAATATCCTTTTCTTTTGAATGTAATGCATTTTGAAGAAATGATATCTTAGCAATAGATTATTCATTCGAGGAGAAAGATTCCAATGAAGATTTGTCATTTGAAGTTAAAGATTTATCAAGTGATGCTTTTTCAAAAGACGTAATTTTATCTAAAAGGTTACGTTTTTCATTCTCAAAGTAGTTAGTTCGACATTCCAACTCTTGTTCAAGTTCCGAAAGCTGTTTTTCTAAAATAAGAGTTGGATCGCATACTTTTTGAAAAACACTTTGTTTCAAAACATCATCTGAATGAAGTTCCTTTTCGTCATTCTTTGGAAAGTGATCATCCAAAAGAGGAATTTTCCTGGTTTTGTAACTCTCATTTAATGATTTGTAATCAAAAGATAATTGCGTTTTATTCAAAAGTGGCATTTTTGCATCCTCTTGTTCTTCAAATTCTTTTGATGATCTAATGAAAGCCATGGTAACATTTGCTTTTCCCAAAGATTTAGTGTCGTAAAGACCGGGAGCATGATACATAGCTTTCTTTAGATATTTTGGATTATCATGACCCAAACCTTCTTGTGGATTGAAAGATCGAAACTCTTTTGGTTTGTTTGGAAATATGAGTTGATTCGTTTGTTCTCTCAAACCATTCTGCTTTAAAGTTTCAACTTCAAGTGCTTGTGCTTGTGCTTTTAAAGATTTAATTTCCGTTTGATAATCTTCAATTTGTTTTCTCAAAAGCATAAGATTATCGTTAGCACCAAGTCTTTCATTTCTTTCATTGTTTAACTCGGTGATTAACTCCATTCTTTTACATCTTTCATTCATTCGTTCTTTCTTAAGATTCTCGAGTTCCAATAAAACACTTTGATTGTATTTCCTCTCATCAAACGTAATGGTTTTTGATTGTTTTTGAAGTGTATTGATTAACTCCAATTTTTCATTAAGTTCATTTGTAAGATTTTGAAGTCGAATGACACTTTGATCATATTTCCCCTTCCAAGAAGTTGCTAACTCTTTAAAATCTTCAAGTTTGGAATTGGTAAGGTTTAAAGCTTGAATTTGAGATGTCAAAACTTTAATTTCATTTGAAAGCTTAAAATTCTCATTTAAAAGATTAGCTTTTTCGTTTGTAAACCTTAAAACCAATTCGGTGTTAGTTTGCAACTTCTTTTCCAACTCAATGAACTTATTATCAAGGGTAGAACTAGATAAAGATTGTTCCTCTGCGACGTTATCAAGGGAAGGCGATATCATCGATAAGAATTCTCGTGCACGTGTAGCAACATTTCGCTTTTGATCCAATCTACCTTGACCGTTCCAATCATTAGGAGACAATGTTTTCCCCGTGTGTGCACACATTTTTTCTAGCTCATCTAGTTTTGTCCAAGCTTGGTCCGGAGGACAATAAAATGTAAGCCCGTCATCTTTGTCGATTGTGAGATGCACAATATTTCCGACAATATCTTTCTTCATAATGCAAATTTGGTCGCGAAAATCCCTCAAAAGTTGGTAGAAAATTTATCAACTCTGAAAATTTGAAGAAAAAGCCGGATAACCTTGACCCGTGGTATTTCACGCTTGTACAATATTTTTTCCGAAACTTACTTAACTAATCTCTTAGAATAGCACCGTTGAATTCGCTTTTCAATTTCGATTCCGGAAACATAAATCTCGTATTTTTCCGATGCTTGAATATCGTCAAAATTCGCCGCGTAAGCTTAACCCGTATCCGAAAACTGTCAAAAAAAAATCGCTCTTTTTAAAAAAGTTCTTATTTTTCGATTTCGTCTCTAACGTGAAAACGTGGAATCGCGAAACTTCACTTTGAAAAGGTTCTTATTTTTCGATTTCGTCAATATGGAAGTCTCGGAATCCTTGTTTTAAAAAAACTGATCGTGATCTTTTGTGCTCGTTGTAAACACTTCTTCTTATTCGAATGACTTAGTCGAATCACTCCTATTCGTGTAAGGTGAAATACTGGTCGAATGTCTCCTAATTGTGTATGTAGAAATGCTGGTCGAACTATCATGTTCGTGTATGTAGAAAACTTATTCGAACCAACCTATTCGTGTAAGAACAAAATCCATTTGTGTACAATAATTCGTATCGGTTGAAAAACAATTCGTGTCTACACTTAGAAAATTTTCAATAATCCAACCTTTGACGTATTCGTGTAAATCACCGTGTTCGGTCTAGTGAATATCAAGTTCGTGTCTGGATTGTCAATTCTTCGAACCTATTCATGTGATATATTCGTGTTAGTTAAAAAGCTATTCGAATGATCCTATTCGTGTATGTTAAAAAGCTATTCGAATTGAGCTATTCGAATGGATGCTAGTCGAATTCCTGGTCGAACAAGTGAAAAATCTGGTCGAATTGAGCTATTCGAAGGGATCCTAGTCGTGTATGTGAAAAATCTGGTTGAATTGAGCTATTCGAATGATCCTATTCGAATGATCCTAGTCGAACGAAGTGTTTTCGAGCACCCCGCTCTGATACCAATTGTAGGTTCTGATCAGTCTAGAGAGAGAAACATAATCTAGAGAGAGAAACTAGATTTATCATTAAGCACAATCTCGTCGAATAATCACACCCCACACTCCTATAAATAGGAGTGTGGGGACTTTACAAAGACTTACTACGTATTACAATAATGCCCCTAATAACGACTACAAATACAATGTCATGAATATTCAATTCCTAACAAGAGGTCTGTTTCTTGCATTTCCAAGAGACTAGCCTATTTCCTAAAAACTGACACCCTCATGTGTAGAGTTCCTATTCAAATTGCATGCCCTATAATCACTGTCACTGTAGGCATAAAATTCATAGCTAGAATTCTTAGGATACCAAAGGCCTAAAGAAGGTTGTCCCTTCAGGTATCAAAAGATTCTCTTAACAGCAATTAAATAAGAAACCTTAGGATCAGCTTGAAATCTAGCACAAATACAAACTCCACATAGACTTGCTAGATGTTAGGTATATTAAAGACCCTATCATAGACCTATATAAATGTTGATCAACAATTTCACCATCTAAATCAAGATGTAGTTTGGACCTAGTGTCAACAGGAGTGGAAGCAGATTTACAATTAGTGAATCCAAACTTAGCTAACATGTCTTTGACATAGTTAGACTGATTGATAAAAATGGCATTATCCAACTGCTTAACCTGTAATACTAAAAAGAAAGACATCTCTCACATAGATCCCATTTGAAATTTTGAATGCATCACAGATTCAAATTCTTTGCATAATGCATCATTAGTTGAGCCAAATATGATATCATCAACATATATTTGAACAAACACTGATTTTTTCCCAACTATCTTAATAAATAAAGTCTTATCAATAGTTCCTCTAAGATAGCCATGGTCAATCAAATATTTGGATAATGTGTCATACCAAGCTCTAGGAGCTTGATGTAAACCATACAAAGCTTTGTCCAACTTGACCACATGATCAGGGTATTGAGGATCCAGAAAACCAAGAGGCTGACTAACATACACTGTCTCCTCAAGAACTCCATACAAAAAGGCTGATTTAACATCCATCTGAAAGACCTTAAAGTTCTTAAAAGAAGCATATGCTAAAAATAATCTAATGGCCTCTATCCTAGCAACTGGAGCAAAGAAGTCATCATAATCTATACACTCTTCCTGAGTATAACTTTTAACCACAAGTCTAGCCTTATCCCTCACAATGATTCCTCTATCATCCCTTTTAACCTTAAAGATCCATTTAACTCCTAAAACATTACATCCTTAGGTATTTCCACTAAAGTGTTAGGTCTGAGTAAGATCCCAATTACTAGATATTCAGATAATTAATTAATCTTTTATGATTGAATCAATTTGCAAATGAGTATTCAACTGTTAATTATCACTCTTGATAAACACACAGTTCTTGTTAATATATTAAAGCGAAATTATAACAAATAACAAGAGATTGAATAACACTGAGTTGATTTAAAAGAAAACGACAACCGATTACAAAACTCAAGCTCCCTATTTATACACAATAAGAGGGAGCTTGATAAGTACGAATCTTAGAAAATCTTCTAAAAAGATAGAAGATTTTATCTAACTAACTTCTTTATCTTTTGGTTCAAGATACATTATGGAGCTGACTACTCAGTCCCATAATGCCAGTCACTCAGACTCAAAAATCACTCAGAGTCAGACTTTAAATAAACAGACTTATAGTTTGGGTTTAATTGCTAATTTTCCCAACAATCTCCCCCTGTCTGTTTAAATTAAATTCTTTTTACAATGACACACAATGTATAAAACAAACACAAACTAAAACAAATTTATACACAATAAAAAGTTTGTGACAAAAAATAATTCCTTCTCCTTGACTTTGATTTGGATTCCAACATTGAATCCCAAACTATTGGCTTCAAAGCATCTTTAGCCCATTGCATTCTTTCTGTCTTCCACTTCATCAAGCTTTCCATTTCTTCATCAGTCTTAGAGAACACAAGCTGATATTCTTTCTTAATCAGTTCCATCTTATCAGACTGAATTTCCAGTTCTTCAATTATTCTTAAGTTGTTAAACAACCAACAGATCATCTTCATTCTAAATGGTTGACATTGATCATTTGTGCACTCATTCAGTAAAGCAAGACAATGATAAAGATATGTCTTGTTTAATTCTTCCATTTCTTAAAATCGTTCTTCACCAGCACAATCAATGTAGCATAACCCTTCAAGTTCATCAGTTTTTACATAAAATCTTTCTTGAAAGACTATACCCGAGGGTACATGATGCTTGTTTCTTGATTCCAACCCAAGTGATTTAGATCCAGTATGAACTCTCTTGATAGTACAGAATTTTCTGTAATCTTCTTCAGGAATCAGTTCCAAGAAATAAGCAGCATTTACATTGTATATGGCTTCCCTCTTAACTTCAGTCTGATATGCAGTGTTTCCAATCCTTGAGCTTAGTTGGGCAATTCTTTTCCATTCCTCCAGCCCCAGAGTGTGCATTCTATTCACACCAATGTTGAATACACTATTTTTGAGTAAGCATTTTAGCACCAACCCTCCACCTGTTTCAGTACAATCCAAATGATTTATTTTACCACCCAGTTTATTCTTTGTAAAGTGTTTTTCTATGTAATCCACTCTTTCATGCTCTCTTTCAACCCTTTTAGCCATCTCTTGATCAGCTTCAATTCTTTCCTGTTCTTCATCAAATGCCAACTGATCTTCTCTTTTTAACTCAGCTTCAAAATCTTCAGCAGCTTGATCACAGGAATCTTTCTCCACACTTGATCGGTCGTTAGTCTTGTCACCAAATCTTTCAAAGTATAGATCTTTGACATATTCTTTGTATGCTTCCACTATCATACCAGCATTGAAAGCTGACCTTTCCAACTTGGCTTGTCTCTCTTCTTCAGTCAATTCAATCTTTTTAACTTCTTTAATTTGACTCTCAGTTTCAACCTTTTTATATCCCACAATCTCCTTCTCCTTTTCTTCCTTACTTTCTGTTGATGAATCTGATAAGTCACTGTAGTCAGTTTCAAACTGAAAGTGATGAGATTGTGCTGAGCAGAGAAGATGGAGAGGATGAGAGGCTCTGTCACACCCCGCATAAATGGCGGAACCGAGGTGTACAGTGTATACGGTATCAGAGATTCAAAGGTTACATCAAACATAAATAAACCATACATCATCAGCATAGATAAAGAGTTTGAAATAAAATACTTATTACAATCATCCGAATAATATCAAAATATGGCTACAGAGTTTGGGATACTAAGGAATTAATACAAATCAAAATAATTCCAAGCAAAAGATCCACGTAGCCAGTCAAAGCATATCATCAAATATGGTAACCTCAAATCCCTGAAAAGCGTTAAAATACGACGTCAACATAAAGTTGGTGAATTATTCGCAATAGTAAATAAAATCATAATAAGATAAGAGTTTTCAATACGTTTTGACCCAAAAGTGTTATGATTTGAAGATAAGTCATTTGAAAATGATGTTTCAAAATATACGTGAGGTTTACGAAACCTTTTGATAAAATACTCATACTTATACCATAAAATATCATAATCATTTCATAAAAATACCATACTCGTTTCATAAAATATCATAATCATACCATAAAATAAATACCATACTGGATAGAATATCAGCTCTAGGAACATACGATACACCTGAACCTTAACAATACTGGCAACTAACCCCACCTAGTGTCTCAAACTAGGTTGTCCTCGATAATCAATAATACGGTCATAACATTGCTAACACGGACAGGGCGCATCCATCATCCAAATAGTGTTAGCAATGAGGGTTTGTTAGACCCATATAGCGCTATATATACAACCGGCGGCTAAAAGCTAACAGGTGTGTATACGGGGCCTTGTACTACCACAAAGGCGGTACAAGTTTGGGTGAGATCATCTAAAGCATTCATATCCATATATACATACCATAATACATACATACCATAAAATACATTTGTTTAACGCTAATCATGCCCAAAAATGTAAAAAGGTAAAAAGGGCAACGAATAACTCACTGTATAGCAAGCAATCCAAATCTCTATATGTCGGGAAATACTATAATACCGTCAAGCTCCAACGTCTAAGTGCCCTATACATCACGTAAATAAAACATGTCTAAGTATCTCTAAGTCTAGTAGGGTTATGCCTTAATGATTAACGTTTTATACGGGTTTTGAAATGACCAATAGGAATATCGATATAACGGAATTACAAATGTTTCGGGAAGTCAACAGACTAGATACGTGATCCTCATACTTACGTGCACTACAAGTCACGTAAGTATCAAGTTACGTGTCATACAAGAGTTACGGGTATAGTAACTTGACAAACAAGCTTTTACGTGATCAAGACAAGACTTACGTGATAAACAAAGGAGTTACGGACCAAAAATCAGACTATTACGTGAAACATAAGCAAGTTACGTGCAATACAAACAATTACGGGCTACAATTACGTGATGGACAAGTATTACGTGACTTCCAAGTCACGTAATAGACAATTACGTGCGAAACAATCGGAATTACGTGACCATGAAGACTTACGTGACATGCAAGTCACGTAAGTGTCTACTTACGTGCGTAATAAAGAGTTACGGGATCAAGATGGCTTATTACGTGCGTAATAAGCACAATTACGTGATCTATGGGAGAGTTGCGTGCGTAACAAGTCAGTTACGTGCCGTAACGGGATTTTTACGAAAAACAACATTCGGAAAGAGATTTCTGAGTGTTTTAGTCATCTAATTGATCTCATATTGGAACCCTATGTCCAGAATACGATTAGGAACAATAATCTTAAATAAAATCTAAGTTTTGATGGTGAAAAGTGGGATTTCCGAGTTTAAATCTAAATGACAAAGTTTGAAACTAAAATGGAGAAATACTTACCCGATCGTAGTGAAACTTGGAGGATAGATGAAGATGATGATGGTGAACAAGAATCCGGTCTCGGATTTGAAATACAACGGTTGGATTGCCGGAAAAATTAGAGAGAAGGTGGAGGTTTAATGGTGTTTTCTTGAGAGAGAAGTTAGAGAGAGAGAGTGTGTGTGTGATAATGAAGATAAGGACAAAAGTGTGATATGGATAAGACAAAATTTCTGGTAGGGACGATTTTTGTAATAGAAATATGAAAAGGACTAGATTTGTAATGGAATTTCACCCATAGGACTAGTCTCGTAACAAAATTTCCGAAGGGACTAAACATGAAATACTTTTTAAACGTTAATTTTGATCATATAATTAAGGCATAATTCCCCTAAACTTATCATAAGAGCATACTAGACTTATACTAAAGGCACTTAAGACTATACGTTCCCGACATAATGATTCGAATCACATAATATATACCCGATAAACGTAAATACGCATAAAATACAAATACAATACCCAATAAAATACGAGAAATACGAATACGATACTCATAAAATACGAATACGATAACTCATAAAAGAAATACAATAGGGTCAAAACAAGAACATAAATAAATAAAACGAATACGAGACGATAGAATAATACCGTGAAATTCGCGAATGTCACAGGCTCTATGAGATTGATGATCTAAGAGAGCTCTCTAATGCTGATATTCTTACTATTTTCAACCTTCCACTTGATAAATTACAACTTGATGATAAAGAAGGAAGAATGGCACTTGAAGCTGTAGCTTGGGAGGTTGATAAAATCAGAAGGGGTGCAAGAAACGGAAGGTAGAAACGGATGTTGGTTTGGAAGATGGGAATGGAGCTTATACTAGCAACATGAAGATTTTAGAAGCATCATCCAAGTGGAAGATTGTTGGAGCATACAAGATTGATGTTGAAGCTTCCAAACATCTTAATCACTTTGTATAGTGTTAGTAGTTTAGTTCGGGTGAACATTGTTCATCACCCGAACTAAACATTAGAGTGGATTATCAAGAAGACTTTTAGGTCGGGTGAACTAACTCTTCACCAGAGTTAAGTTCAAGTTCACCCGAACTAGATTTAAATAGTCTTTCTGGTAAATTCGTTTAGTTTATAGTCTTTTGGTGGAAAATCAGTTATAATATATTTTATTCCTAATTCTTTTAGTTCAAGTTAATATAATTCTGTTGTGAATAAATACACAATTAAAGAACATTGCAACCTCACATAACCAAATAACATCATATAAGCATGATCAAATATCCAGCAACAAAGCAAAAAATCAACAAATATTTGGAAAACAATTTATGAAATGAAAAACATAGCCAAACAAACGTTGACTTCAACACCATTTACGGAAGCTTCTCAAGTAAACACATTTTGTACAATTTTAGGTTTTGCTGCTCTCAATTTTGGCCTCAATTCTTGCTAACGCATTTTCTTCCAATTTTAGCTTTTCTTCTTTTGACAGTTTATCATATTTTTGCCACGTCATTCTTCAAAGCAATCGAATTGTGTTTATCGGAGATAACAGAATTGTATATACATAACGATGGCGAAGCCTACAAAGTTGTACATCCTGGTTTTTACCTTTGATGTGCGAAATCTAGTTTTCCAAAATAAGCTTTTCCTAGATTACGACACCGGGCAGTGTACCCTTATCGGTTTTAAAATAGTATAGGCAAATCTCGGGTTCGAACAGGGGGACTATTATAAATTGAGAAATTAGCTAAAAAGTAACAAGTAACGAGTAACAAGTGGGGTTTTTTCTAAGTAAGACTAAATGTAAAAACGATTAAAAATGATTTGTATTTCAGATATTCATAAGGACGCTTGCTTGGACCGTTTACGAATGTGTGATATTTCCTAAGTATGAAATGCTAATAAACTTCTAATATAAAACCTAGTTCCTTTCGAATACTAAAATTTCTCCAACTACCTATCCATGTAACTATTCCTTTCGAATATAGTTAACACCTAAAAAATCGTGCATAAAGTACCAAGCCGATGTGTGCGAATTAATCTTTAAGCTTCCTTTCGAATAGCTTACTAATCAATAAACCAATTTCTCTTAATTTATTAACTAGCATTTGTGTTAACACTTACTTGTTCTAATTGTTGTTTGCGATTCCTTTCGAATACCGCAAACTTTAACCAACTATAGACCGGTTGATTGTTTCGTTCCAATTTTAGTAAAATTTACGAGTTCCTTTCGAATACCCGTTTTTAGTTTACCAAACAAAAGTATAAACAATTTTAACAAGATAATTAAAGTTTCAACCTAAACGGATCACGATTAACCACAACACATCAATCTAATTTCATACTCAAAATTTACCACACAAACGATCAAAAATCCAAGCAAACGTTTAATTAAATTAGCTACTCATGATATTGACTAAACACAAATTATAAGTAAAAGACATAATTCGATTATAATGAAAATAGAGAATATGTTTAATACCAATCCGAAAATAGAACTTGAAATTGTACCCAAAATGATAAACAAATGAAAAACTGTGAAGAACTTGCTAATGATTGCTTCCAACTTTCAGGTTATGATGTTACTTGCTTTTCTCTTTCTCCAATGATTGAGAATTTTTATAGATAATGACAAGATGATTAGTTTACTACCAAAAATCGTCCTTAAGTGCAGTTTTTCAAAAGTCCCTTCAGTGTCCCAATAAATGGCAACTAATCTAACACTTTGTAACAGAAATTTGCACCAATTGCGCCGCATTCTCGGCTCAGTAGTCTCAAATGTGTTTGGCTCTCAAAGCAATGACCCGCAATGAGCCTCATTACCCAAAATTCCAAAATTTGTTTTACTTTTATCCTTCCTTGCATTTTTAAGTCCAAAACCATTCCTTTTTCACCAAATGTGTCCGAAAACCTAAAACACATACTTTACACAAACATAAGTATAAAACGGGTCTATCCATTACATTTTGGACTCGAAACATAACAAATATCGCGATAAAGTACTCGTATAAATGAGCGATATCAACCTTCAAACAACAATCCAGACAACCATTCTCCCAGGTCTATCGTATCGTACGTCTCTATATGCCTCATGGCAAATATGCCACAATCCAAGACATTATTTCTAGTCTTCCAGCTCAAATCCGATAATTGATACGATGCCACTTTTAAAGATATAGCAATTGGATGCTCATAAAACGATAAGTATCGAAAAAAATATCCCTCTACATAAATAAATCAGGTGTTAGATAACTTTATAAAGTCGGAAATTTACAAGCCACAAGTAGTGGAAGCAAAGAACTGTATTTCTTGTTTGGATCGGCATATTTCATGTTCTCAACAACAAAGATTTGACCATTTTTCAATATGAAACAAACTAAATAGAAATGATCTCCCACGCATATTGGGAAGAATACCTGTTTGATAATAGAAATTATTTTTTTTTTAAGTCCAACAAATAATGCAATTACAGAATACATTTTAACGAATAACTTACCATATCTGCTTTCATAATAGGTACATTCGTGAGCTCCAAAACTGATTCAATGTTTTCTTTAAAAAGCTCAAACTTCTCATCGATGTATGTATTATGCTGATGGGTATTTTATAACATAAAATTATTTAAAGTTTAGAAAAGGATTTTACCAAAGTAGATTAACACACAATACAGGCAGTGTACCTGATCGTACGCAAATATAGATTCAGTAAGTCCGGATCGAACTCAGGGAACGTGTATTTATATCCGTTATCTCAAATTATATAATTAAACTAAATAAAGCAAGTAAATATGGGGGCGTTTTAGTTCTGTGAGAACATATTTCAGAAAACAAATAACTAAATTAAAATAGCAATTTAATTAACTAAATGGATTTGCGGATGGAAAACTGTTTCGAAAAGACTTTGAGAATTAATCAGATATTAAAAAGCAGCGATTACTTGGAATTACGTTTCACCTGGATCATGATTAATAAGTATATGTTTGATTGGTTTAACTGTGATTCCTATAATAACTAGATTTCCCGTTAGAGTTATCTAATCCTACAATTTTAGAGAAAGATCATACGACTAATCGTACATCAAGAGCTATCTTAGACTATCCACTCTAAATTGTGCTTTAATGTCACTATTATTTACAATTTAATCTATCGACTACGAATTAACAAAAGTCTCAATTATTCAATTTTGATATAATTGTCATGTTCATTCAATTCATTAAATTACTAATATCTTAGCCTATCTCAATTAAGTCTCAAGCTACAATTATGTAATAAATCATATAATCGTAAATAACTGATAAACTTATAAGAACGCTAGTTATGTTATAAATCTATCAATCACGCTAAGTAGTAAATTTAATAACTTTGAATAAACATGGATCGCGATTAAACGTATAATAACGGAAAAACCAATGAGTTCAAACATAAACTTAATTAAAACATAGATCCAGGTTCAACAATCCAAGCAATCGCTTAAGGAGTTTAGCTCATGTTGGATTGTGACAAATTAACAATAGAATTCTTAAAACAAAACATTGTATCAAGAAAATAATGAATAAAAGTTCAAACCAAAAGTAGTTAACTTCAAAGATTATTAAAGAGCTTAATCAAAGCTTCCAACGTGATATAATACTTCTAGGACTCTCCTTGCAGCTCTCCAGGTCGGATGTAGGGTGAAAATAATGAATAAGATGCTTAAAACCCGAACCCTAGAAGCCCTATTTATAGATATCTGAACCGCCCTATTTAGCCGGCGGCTGGCTGAATTCAGCCGGCGGCTGGAATACGCGGGTGGAAAAGTTGCTTCCGCGGCACGTTTAGGAACAAATGGTGAAATTTTAATCCAGCCGCCGGCTAAAATGATTCAGCCGCCGGCTGTTTTCCAGTCTTCACTTTTCTTGCTCGTTTGTCTCCGTTTCAAGCCGGTTTTAGCTCCTTTTCGCTCCATTATCCAAATGTGACTCTAATCTGCAATTATAACTGAAAATATACCAGATCATAACAAAAGTTGCAGAAAACTAGAGTAAATATGAGAAATATGACTACAAAATATCGATTATTTTAGGCATATCAAATTCCCCACACTTGAATCTTACTTGTCCTCAAGTAAACTATCAGATTTAGAACAAAACAATCATCTTCAATAAAAATAAAATACCCAACGAATCAAGTAAATTACAAAAAAAAATTTATTTACGAGGATGAATTTAATAATTACCAAGCCAAAATTTAAATGCATAACTAAACATCTCACGATTTGGGAAGTATAACACTCAATCACTCAAAAAGCTAATCTAAGTGTAATATATATGTGAAATCGCTCAAAGCTCAGTCATGACAAGTATTCTATCATAGGCTTGATAACGATACGCTTCTCCACCAATAGAGTCTAAGTAACAGGACTTATGGTCATATCAATGGGTGATGGGTAAAATAATGGAAAAATGGGATGAAAGTGAATTAATATGAATGATATGAAACAAATAAATTCCAATTAGTCTACAAATCCAAATATTTTAGTCAAAAACCATATTACTTTCAAAACTCGATTGATTATCCCTAATGGCTCATTCTGATGAAACTCCCAAGAACAAACTTCGCCTTAATTCTTCAACGGCTCGATTGAGAATTTTATTTCTCGCAAATTTCGTTAAATCACTTCAACAATTATTGGTTACCTAGTACGAGCTTTAATAAATATTTTTTTTTCTGTTTTTTTTTATTTTATTAAAGACACCGCTCAAAAGGTCCATCAAAAATTCGAATAACTCTTAATACTTAATCCACATATGACTTCCTTCGTGAACTTAAGTAAAACAACTCCATGCCATCACATATAACAATCCGTCTAATAATCAAACAAGTTAAGAAAGAGGAAAATTTTCAACAAAAATATCTGGTTAGACATTTAGGCTCAATTTATGGAATATATATCTGAAAAGGTGAGAAAAGAAAAAGGTTTGGCGCAAATATGGTATCTAAACGTCAAAAACACTAAAAACGAGTGTTCGATAGGTAGTGTGAGTCAAATAACCAGTGTAGCTACCGACTATAAGAAACGAATAGGCCAATCAACGGTTTAACAATCCTAATTCTTTTGCCTCTTTCCTAGTTACTAATAAGTAAAACTTATGCTCATTCATAGCCTCGAAGCGTATACAGTGTCAAGTTCTAAAGTCTACAAGTCACCGGCACACTCATAACAATTGAAGATAAAAGCATATAAAATGTATGCTATAATGGCTCAAATCCTCACAATTATGTAACGGGTAGGTGTGCCTAGTTATGCAACTAGTTAAAACTAACTACGAGAAACATGTCAAAATTTTTTAAATTTTCACACAAAATGTTCCTAAGGACAAATAGATTCTTTCCTAACCCCTTCCCCACACTTAAACAATACAATGTCCTCATTGTAAAAAAAATTTCAGCGAATAAGTGTAAAAAGAAAAAGAGAAAGGAATAAAAGAACTCCCCCATTTAGATGTCGAATGCTGTGAAAGGAGATAGCAGTGGAAAGAATGTATGGCTGTAAAAGCATAACGTCCTCAAAAAATCTGCATAGCTCTCCATGGAAAGTTTGAATTTTTGGCATTACTTCCACTAAAATCGGTGATATTCTAAAATGGGAAAAAAAACACATGCACACATATTAAGTATCACAAATAAATAATAAAAAAGTACATAATAAAACCATAATACAAGAATTCAAACAATAATCCATAAGAGAAAATAAAATAAAATAGTCTCAAATACACAAACAAAACACCCAAATCATCACATGTCTGGCCACTGTCCTCTCCAAGATGCCCTCTGTCGCTCCTGAGTGGCTCTCTGCTCCTCCTCATCCTGCTGGCGCTGAGCCTCGGTAGGAGGATGGTAGTGCTGAGCGGACCACATATAGTGGCGATCATCAATGGTCGAGGAGGATGGCTGATCCTGGTCCATAGGAGTGGTACTGCCAAAAGAATGATAGGATCCGTCGTACGCCTGATGGCTAATACCCGCACGCTGGTGGTACTGGTACAACACCTCATCCTGATAGCGGCTCCGGCTGTCAAACTCCGTCTGCAAATATCCGACCTGGTTGCTGACCTGGCTAATGTTGGAGTTGAGATCGTAGTAACGATCCTCCATGCGGTCAGCGAATGAGTCGAACCGAGAAGACATCTGCCCCATGCTCGATGTCAATGCAGCGATCTGAGCTGTCAAATCCGTCTCCTGAACTGGTGAAGCATCCTCATCATCTGACTCCTCTAAACCCCGACTACTGCTCTCTCCAGCTGCCCGTCTAATCTCGGCCCATCTATAGGTCACATGACCTCCCGGAGCTACAAACCGAATCACTATACCAGCCGACTTAAACCATGCTGCACCCAAAAGACGCATCTCCGGTGTCAAAGTGGTACAACTGTCAAATCCTGCTCCACGGAATCTCAATCGTTTACCAATAGCGGAAACAAAATGACCTCCCCTAATCACACTTCCGGGTCGTGCGCCTTTCAGTATGTTAGTCATCCATCGGGCTAAAACATAGGGAACATTGACGGGCCGCTTTTGCACAATACAGCCTAACCAAAATAACTCCTCCTTGTGGCATTTCTCAATGCCCGTCTTGCGGCCAATCAAAAATAAACAAACCATGGCGAAGATAGCTCGAACCTTTGGGTCTCGAATCTGAGTGTAAAATGGGGCACGTGCGGTGGTGAAGACTCCATTCGCTATAGTGGCCCATATGGCTGCGTTCTCTCTATAATCGGGATTTTTAATCCCTTCAGCCAAGAAATCATCAAAATCTGGGTGTGCTAAATCGGCCTCGTTAAATAGCCCAAGGGCTTCCCCAAACTCCTTCAGTGTCATCTTCCTAACCTCTCCCCGTAATAGAAACTGCACGGTTTTGTGGGTTGGATCGGGGTCGGCGTGGTTGAAAGTGAAAGAGCTGTAGAACTCATAGGTGGCCTCGATGTAGATCGGCTCGTTGATAGAAAATAATCGATCCCAGGCTCTACAAATGAAGGTACCATAAGTCACCTCTAGCATTTCCTCAATTTCAGCAGCCCCTGATTGAAAACGTGTGTCATGTGGTATGACCTCGTTCAAAAAATGCCAATCGATACCGTTAGGGGCATAAACTGGGTACTGCTGCATAGTGTTCAATTTGGCCTGGATTTCTTCCCGTCTTTGATGATTAATTCCTCGCCTAACTGCTACTTGTAGGTACGGGTGATTGATGTCATAAAGGGGAACGTGAGGTGGGACCTCTTGCTGGACATTTTCATCGGCCATAATCTGCATAAAACAAGTCAGAACAACCATATTAGTAAGATAAAACAGCTCGAAAAAATAGAACGTCGCAAAAACTGGTCGAAACAAAAAGCAATAAAATTTTAAACAGCATTATTTAGCCGCCGGATGGCTGAATTCAGTCGCCGGCAGGAAAGGAACCGCCGGCTGGCCAGAATCAGCCGCCGGCTAAATGCCCAGGTGCTGGTCCTTTTTGTTACTGCAAACTGCTCGACCGCTGTAGGTTCTTACAACTAGTACTCCACCGTTTAAACACATAATTTAAACAGAATATGCTGCTGTTTTGTTAAACCACACAATGAATTCATCCACACAAATCAATTATCAATAACTAAATCCTACCAAGAATGCAATTATCAATTCCAACTTTACTTAAACACACAATCCCTTTTCGTCAATTAGAACATGGAAATTCGTTTTTACACTCAATATAACCAATAATCAGTAGCAAAGATAAGTGTTACTAACAAATTGAATTAATACTAAGTTAAACATTCCTAGCAAAAACCCCCAATTTTTTCAACAACCTCTAAACAAAATTAAACCATGGAAACCGTAAATTGAACTAAACCTAAGCATACAATCATCTAAGGAATGAATCCTAGCAATTAATTGTAAAATTAGGCACTAACAATCTCGGATCGGATTTGAAAAAAAAACCCCCAATTTGTGTTCTTCATGATATATCAAAGAAAAACAAGAGAGAGGAGTGAATAATCCATACCTTGGTCTTTGAATTAGAGAAATTGGATTGAAAAATGGAAGAAAATCGACGAAAAGGTGAAAAAAAATGCTCAGCCACCGGTTAGGTATGAGATAAGTGTGTGTGAAGTGTGAAATGTGTGAGAAAAACGAGGTTATATTTTTTGTTAAAACCTGATGTTTCAGCCGGCGGCTGGAAATTTTGGTCGTCGTCTGGCTTTTAGCCGTCGGCCAAATAAATTCAGCCGCCGGCTAAATAGTTCTGTTTCAAAGAAAAATGTTTTTTCGTTCGGTGATTTAACACGATCTAACCTGCTGTCCGATATGTTTAGCAGCTCTCATATGATGATCTAAGTGGACCTGAAACCAAAAAATCAAAGATTAAAATAGAAAAACACGTAGTGTACATATATTTTTGGTGTTTTTGTTGTTTTCTAATTTTTTGTGAACAAATAAAATAAAGGGAAAAGAAGCGGGTTGTCTCCCGTAAGCGCTATTTGTTTAGTGAAGAGTCGTTAAGCTCGACTCAAACCACGTTTGTTAACCGTCACGTTCATGGAGATCGAGCTCCTCGTCGTCTCCAAATAAATCAAACTGGTTGTCACGTCCATCGGCATAATATTTCTTCAATCTATGCCCATTCACCTTAAAACTTTCGCCCTTTTCGTTGGCAATCTCCACTGTACCGTAAGGGAATACATCTAGCACGATATACGGCCCCGACCACCTTGACCGTAATTTCCCCGGAAATAGCTTCAATCTGGAATTATAGAGTAGAACCATATCACCGTCGATAAAGTTCC